>JAWZYV010006197.1:0-36174 GCA_038373885.1 Cheiracanthium punctorium
AGTGCCCAATTTCTGTTGTTTTGCAATTTGCCCCCCAAAATGTAAAAAATAACAATTAGGGACAATTTTTAATTAATACTTTTTTTTATTAGATTACTGTTCAATTTTTCGTTAATTATAAAATGTCCCAAATTTTGTTGCAAATTTGGGGACATGTCCTCAATTTTACGTTCAAAAATTATGTCACCATAGTTAAGGTGACCAAACGTTCCCGCTTTCATAACTTTTCAGCTTGTCCCCAAAATATAAAACAACAATTGGGAACAAAATTTTAATTGAAACAGTCATAACTTCCCAATTTAGTAAGAAATCAATCGTTTTTCCTTAATTTTATCAATTTTAATTATGTTCTAGCTAGTTCAATAAATAGAAGCTATTCTGAGAAGAGCATTGAATTTACAAAGGGCCTAGAACTTCTGTTTCAAAATTGGGGACACATCACTGATTGGTCTCCAATCCTTTGTTTAAATATAGTTACCTTTAAGGCCACCATGTTTTTAAACAGTAATTTGGGGACAAACGAAGCATTGTCTTCTCGAATCTAAACAAAACTTGGGGACGCTAGAAAATATTTTCGAGGACACGACATATTACCATGTACACCCTCCAAAAATAGTATTTGAGTAAGGGATAAATTTCCTATTTTAGATTTGCGAATAATAATTGAGTTTTTGAAAAACGTAACAGAAATATGGCAACTCATATTTATACATAGCCTAATTCATATTCTATGATAAATAATTTTTAATATACGAAACCAGCGTAGGAAAATTTTACTCGAACACTTTTTTTTGGAGGGTGTATAGCAGTATACCCATACTTTAAATCTTGTATGACTTTGATACTTAAAAATGCACACTAATAGCTATCCATATCAATTGTGTATTCTTATTTCTAATAAATTAATGGAATGTATTTCATTAATTTATAAATATTTATTTAAACCAGAAGTATGAAAGGAACATCATGTTGAAATATTGCAATTTATTCAAAATTTAACCCATTCGTGCCTGGATATTTTTCTGACTTTCTTCGATTTTTGCTAACACCAGCAGTAATTGATAAATTTCTGATGTCAACTTTTTGAACAAGGGATGATTTCATTTAAAATCATTATGTATAAAAATTGAAATGTCAACATCCTACTTGGCCATATTAAATTATTTTGTGGAATTGAGGTTCAATACTCGGGAATAAAGGCTAGGAAAAATAAATAACGTTTTCGACTGATAGCGAAAATGCCGTCCCAAAAAAGGGACGCTAGGCATAAATGAGTTAACTCTTGGAATAGTATTTGTATTTTTCAGAAGACATTGCTTTTTACATTGGATCATTTTGTTATAATTTTTCATGGAACCTTGTACACCCTCTAAAAAAAGTATTCGAGTGCAAGAAAATTTTCGTACATCAATTTCAAGCATGGTTCTTCATGAAAAGGGATTAATCATTAAGAAAACTGAAATGGGAAATTTGGCTCTTAGTCGGATACTTTATTGAATGTCTGTACACGGTACACACACCATGGGCGTAGCCAGCGAGGGGCAGGGTGGGGCAGCTGCCCTCCCCTAAAATGAGCTATCATAGGGTCTCATTATGACAAACCGGACATTCTTCGGTTAGACGCCATGTCCTGACCCCCCCCCCTTATGAAAATCCTGGCTACGCCCTTGACACACAATGACAACAAGCGCTTTCACAGTTCGAATTTCATTGTTTCTCTGAGTAGATGGCGCATTTATTTGATTTATTTTACTTATTTCTTCAGTTTTTTTCTGAAAGAAATAAAGTAAACGGAAACTTTCAGGGAAAAAAAGTCCAAATCTTTAAATTTGGGGACATTTGGGAACAAAGTATTTTTGGGGGCAACATGAAAAAAGATCTATATTTGGGGACTGTCCTCGAATTTCGCGGACGTATGGTCACCTTACCTTAGTATACGCAGGAAAAGTATGCAATATTCACACAACAGATTCTTAAATGTATCAAACATATACAGGGTGACTCATAACTATATGTACAAAATTTAAGGGGGAGACAGAGCACATCATAAGGAATCAGAATTACATATCAATGCGGGGTCGTAAAGTTGTCTTCATGTAGCTTGTAATAATCACTTTGGTATAAGTGCTAAAACAATAGCGAAATATCCGACCATTGTACGACAAAGACTAATGTATTTTTCTCAGAAACAAGGTATCTGAAATTCTTAGTTTAAAAATTCTCTTTCATTTCACGGATGAAATTTTAGGAGATCTGCCTGATGTTTAAAGAAGATAGATGCCCAGGCCTTGGATACCCAGGTCTTGGGTAAATACCAATAGGCCTTGGGTAAATACCAATTTCTGTTTCAAAATTGGGGACATTTTATAAATTCAATGCTCTTCTCAGAATAGCTTCTATTTATTGAACTAGAGCATTATTAACATTGATAAAATTAAGGAAAAACGATTGATTCCTTACTAAATTGGAAAGATATGACTGTTTTAATTAAAATTTTGTTCCCAATTCTTGTTTTATATTTTGGGGACAAGCTGAAAAGTTTTGAAAGAGGGAACGTTTGGTCACCTTAACTAAGGTGACCTAATTTTTGAACATAAAACTGAGTACATGTCCCCAAATTTGAAAAAAAATTTGGGACATTTTATAATTAATGAAATAATGAACAGTAATCTAATTAAAAAAAGTATTAATTAAAAATTGTCCCCAATTGTTTTTTTTAAAACATTTTGGAGGCAAATTGCAAAGCAACAGAAATTGGGCACTGTCCCCAAAAATTGGGGACGTATGGTCACCTTATCTTAACGTATGCACAGAAATAGAATCCAAATCGGAGTTTTAAGTAAAAAAAAAATTACATGAAACAGATTTCAATGTGGGAGTAGTGATGGGCAATATAGTTCATTTTAGTGAACTAGTTCTGAACGAACTAGTTCACGCCATGAATTAGTTCTTCGATATAGTTCATATGAACTATGGAGATTTAATAATGAACTATATGAACTACGTAGTTCGTAATGAACTATCTACTTCAAAATGAACTAACTAGTTCAATGAACTAGATAGTTCATTTGAACAAACTATAGTTCATTTAGTTGAACTATTTAGTTCTTTAGTTCATTGTAGTGAACTAGTTAAATGAACTAGTTCGTTCATGAACTACCCATCACTATGTGGGAGTCAACGGGATCGCCCGAAGCCGACGAACACTTTGCCGCAAGTCTCCTAAAAATTACTTTGCTTGGTGCCACGTTTGAGCGGCCGCAAAGGGTATCGTGCAATAGACAAATTTCCGGCCTTCTGCTTTTGGGCTTCAAGGGGGGCGCTGTATCTCGATATCGGTATTGGTACAAACGAAAATATTTCGGTATATTCCGGTACAAACGAAGTAGAAACGAATGGCATAGTTCAAATTTTCAATTTGCGCTGTGGTCGAGCTGCCGTTTCCCGAGCATGAGTCCGACCACAAAGGGGGCGCTGTATCTCGATATCGGTAGAAACGAAAATATTTTGGTACATTGACCACAAGTTGTTGAGCTTGATGCAGGAACACGAAGCAAACCAGAACAGATGCATGCATTACCTGATTAAAAAAAAAATACGGAAATCTCAATTTCCAAATAAACTCTTTAAGAACCCGAGAAAATGAAGAAATATCCTGAGGCCTAAAATAGAATGCAAAGCTTGAGACCCAGGCCAAAATAGTGAGCAGAGATGCCACTCATAAAATAGCAAAAAAGAGGAAACTGTGCATGAATAAACAAAAGTAGTGGAAAAAGAAGAAATCCTATGCAAATAAAACAAATAAGTGGAGCTTATTTAAGAAAAATGTAATGTATGGAGAAAATGGAATATACATATTTAGTTCATTTTTTATTTGCTTTCATAAATATTCTATTTTTCATTTCAACTTTAACTATTGCACATCATTTTAATATATGTCTGAACCTGTTCTGTTTAGCGAAGTTTATCCTTTAGTGGTTTCTTTGAAATCAGTAATTTAAATTTGAAATAGGAGTTAATTTTTATTCTTACAGCATATGCTCCTATATAGGAGGTTTAAATAAAGGAATGCTAAAGGAAAAATACTAATTTTCAAGACAGATGGAAAAAGATTGAAATTGAGAGATGCTGGAAATAAATATTTAATTACTGCTGGGAAAAAACATAAACACCATGAAATTTTTAGAAAAATTCTGCCGATTATGCAAAATGATTAAAAAATAAATAAATAAAATATAAAACGCAGAAATCCACCGATCGGCGGAAAAGTGGCATCTCTGAGTGATACTGAAGATGGTATTTTGGAGGTCGGAGGCTCTTTTTCAGGCTTTTACCCCACTTGTTCTGGCTAGATATAAGTGTCACATAAAATTTGACAAAAACATCAATTAATATAACAGAAAGCAAGACATAGCACGATGGGAACCCAGAATTAGAAAAAGAGTAAAAGTGGAAGCCGACACCTTAAAAAATTGAAGAAGGAAAAAGAATGCGCTACGTCAAAAATGCTAAACCATGCGATGAGATACCAACGCGGCGGCTTCCTTCTTCTTGTCTTGAGGTGTTTGCTGATGCTGAAGCACAAAGCCTGCATATACCTCTAGTGAGCCCGTGGATGGGACAAACACAATAAGCAAAAATCGAGACGAATAGAATTAATTCCTGACTATCTCTGTTCCAGTACACAAACATTGCACAAAGACATAAAATGAAACAGAAAACCAGAAAGGAACACCATTCAAAAGGAAAAACGGCTCCAGCCACTTCTCTGAAAAAACAAAAAATAAACATACAACAACTAGAAGTTGTAGTAGCAAGAAATTGTGTAACATTTTTTACTTTCGTTCAGATATTTTCTAAAAAATCATTCTTCTCAATTTTAATTAGTATAATTTAATCTAAAATCTAAAAAAAAATTAGTAACATTTATTAAAGGTTTTCTGCGTGGAGGCGTATCATGGGGTTCAAAGCTTGTTCCATTTCTATGAATATTGGTACAAACTCAGATAGATGGCAGCACCCATGCAGCATCCAAACTAATTTTGGTGCTGTCACCTAACGGTAAAAGTTACAACTAATTATACAGAGTGGAAATTTCCTCTAACTTTTTTAATAAGTTAACATTAAAGTTTCCAGATAAGAAGTAGAAAAAGGGATTCATATCTCACGGTACATTCGGGTTTGCTTTTCACAACAAAAACGTATAATTTACTCTACTTAAATCTTTTAAACCTTTCATTTAAAACTGTACAAATGGTTTTAAATGCAAAGTGTGGGATGTGACTGTGAGATATTTCTTTTTATCACGCATTTCTAATACGGAAAAAAGACTGTCACAAAGATATCCCAAAAGGGGATGAGTGTGTGACAAATTTTAATACTAATTATTAAAAGAAGTTGAAAAAGAGGGGTTTATACACTGGTGTGCAAAACTTAAGCAACAGATTTTCTTGCCATAACTCGACGAGAAATCATCTGAGAAACATGAAATTCAGAAATAAGAGACACCGTTTTGTGTTTAAACGAAGACGAAAGCATACTTGCAGTGCTAAAATGAATATCGTAACAATGCATACAGTATGAAATCAAACAAACAAACAAAAAAAAAGGCTCTATTGAACTCGTAGGATCGTTAGGCATGATTGTCTGTACAAGAGGAAAAACAAAAGCATTTTCGCTTTTTTAACGTTTTAAAAGGTTGTGTTTTAAAATAAAAAAAAATAAATACTTATTACAAAATTTAGAGAAAATTTCTCCTCAGTTGAATTAGTCTTTACTTTTACTGATAGATGACAGCATCAACACTGGTTTTGATGGTGCAGGGGTGGTGCCATCTATGAGTTTGTATCATTTTCATTGTATTATGGTAAGGGATTTAACACTTGATACGCCTCCTCGCGAAAATCCTTTAAAAAATGTTATTAATTTTTTTTAAGATTTTAAATTAAATTATATTAATTAAAATTGAGAAAAGTGATTTTTTAGAAGATATCTGAACCAAAGTAAAAATATTACACAATTTATCTCTACTGCAACTTCTATCTCGCTGGGTTATGTAAATGTATGTTTATTTTTTTCTTTTAAATATGTTTTAGCCAAGTGGTTGGAGCCATTTTTACTTTAGGGTGTGGTGTTGCAAAAAATTATGCATTCCTTTTGCTGTAATTTCAGTTGGGATAAGTTAAATGTTCCAGTAGCAAGCCACTTAAGGGTATTTCCTTAATTATCATATTAGAGTCATTCTCAGAAAACTAAATTTTGGTTTTAAAAAAAATATTGTTTTAATTCTCAATTTTTTTCATGTTAGTGTAATTATCTATGCCTGTTATAAAATATATACATATATATATCAGATGGGATAGTTTGTCTTAATTATAACCTTAATTATTCTTTAAATTTTCCATTGCAACATGGTTATGACAGGCAGAAATGTGGTAATGACTATTATGAACATGGTTAATGATACCAGAACCATGGTAATGACCAGTCACTAAATAATTTTACATTATTTATTTATGAACTACTTATTGTGTTTATTCTAATCAGTTACAGAAAAACTTTCATCAAAAGCAAAATGCTTTGATTATATGGGGTAAGGTGGTGAGATTTTTGAAATAATATTTGCCACAGGAATCCTATGGCAGTCTGCTTTAACAGGCCACTTAAAGTGATTATCGGTTATCCTATGGCAGTCTGCTTTAACAGGCCACTTAAAGTGATTTACACTTTGCTGTTCAGCACGAATCATAAAGTTCCCCTTAATGTCTTCATCTAAGACCTCAACAATCTCTGCACAATATGTACTTTCATTGTGTCAATAAGAGGTTTAATGTATTGAGGAAGAGATACTGTTATAAGTACTGTTAATAGATTTTTTTTTTCTTACATCATTTTTTTTTTCATCATAAGTTTCATATATATTGAAAATAGAGAAATGAAAATATCTTAAATAATTATTGCCTTTATTTTAAAGTTTTCCAGTTCATTAAAATATAGGTTCAAATAATAAAGTTTGAAGTTTGAAACAAGCCTTGGTAATGACATTTACAACTTTAATTTTATTGAAATTTCACATTTTTACATATTTAAACTAATACCCAGTGTAGTGCCTCTAAAGAATTGTTGACAAAAAATTTAAACATCTATGAGTGGCCCTCTTAATTTACATTTTTAGCCAAGGACATAAAACGTACCATTATCTGAGAGTGACGCATTAAGTTTAGAAAAGTTTCGTTAATGTATATTTTTTTATGGTTGTTGAGACTCGTATCTAAAGTGATAATAATTTAAAATTTCAAAATGATTGTGGTATAATTAAAAAAATAATAATAAAACTTAGGTCTCTTTTATGCACCAGAAGTGGGCCACCTAGATTTCTCAATTGACAAAGGAAAATATAATGAAGTCCTTAGATATAGTAATAACAACAATACATTAATATTACACACTAAAAAGACGTCAGATGAAATGTTTTTACAGATTCTAGTGAGATTTACATTTTTTTCTCAAACAGCCAATTTTTATTAAAGGTGTGTGTTAATTCTCGATCTTTTATTGTAAGCTCTAGTTGGGACATTATGGATAATAAGTCCTTATATGTTATGTTGAATAAATTGTTTCCAACTATTATATAATCGTTTTTTTGTGTGTAGATTTTGGTTCTTAAATATATATTGCTTCATCCTTTATTTCCTGGATTATTCACAAATACACTTATCTTTGTGCATATCTTTTACCTTCTATTAGGGAAGTATGAGCAAATTGACCTTATTTCAGCTCTAATCTCTCACAGATAGGCAATCCTTTTTCTTCATTCTCATCACAATTAAAGTCACTCATTCATATATGATAGAATCAGCAAATGAAATTGAAGACAATAATGATATATATATATATATATATTGTGTGTGTGTATGCATAAATTATTTCTCTTGTTTCTCCATTTTTTTTCCCCCAGCAGCATTTGCATTTTTAGAATCCTCTTTCCTTTTATAATAAATAATCATTAGTGCTTAAGTAAACACTGCAATTTACTCACGTTTTCTCTCCTGTTTTTTAGTCATCTACTTTCTGTGGCTGAAAGAGAGCCTTCTTAAATAGGTGATGGAATGTTTCTCAATGGCCTAGCAATGGTATAGCCATCGTTGTTTCCAGTGTTACAGAGCCCAATTCACTGATTGTTTCCAGGTTGACCAACTGTTTACTAACTTTTTCTGTCCACCAGAATTAACATTTGATGATTGTCCAATGACTCTTTTTCAAAAATCCTGGTTTTAAAACAAGCATTTGTGCAGTAAAAAAAAAATTGTTCACACAGTTTTATATTGAAACTGTTTCACTTTCAAACTAAACTAGAGGTGTACTGGGCCCCCTCAGCCCACTTATGGTGCATTAAGTAAACCACTGATCTAAAAGTTGGCCACTCATCACTATCTGTAAATTATTATAATTTCATTCAATAATAATTTATGATACATTCAGTATATATTCAAATAACATAGATAAAAATTGATTTTAAAAACAAGTATAAAGTGTGTTAAAATTTTTTTTGAATGAAAACTTGTCTCTTAAGGAAATCACTAAGAATAGGCTTAAAATGCTTCTTCAAGAAAGGAACTCCAGTAACAAACTTTCTTGTACCTAACTTGAACAGTAAATCAAGGCTACACCTTTGGTCTTTAATTGATTAGAGTTTCAGAAAATCGAAGGTTGATCTCTTATATCAATGAATAGTTGGAATTTCTTGTTTCTGAACTTAAAATTTCAAATGGCCTACTATGTACTATGGTACATAGTACTAACACACATAAAAATTTCATGCAGTTATTTTTTTCCCCTTAATGAGATATTTAATTTCAAAAACTGGTATATTGAGCAGCATTTCTTTTTAAAAGTATTTTGATTTAAAAAAAAAAAAAAATGCAAATAGAAGTGCACATCTGAGAGAAAATAATCCAGAAACTTTAATAAATTTCAAATCTGTTTGAATTTTTGTTTATCTTTATCCTTCCAGAAAATATGATTTAAGAAACAAAGTATTTTATTGAAAGGAGCAAAGTTGCAATCTTCAAACCTTCTAATTAAACAATAATAATACTTATAGAATTCTTTTGGGAATGGATTTTAAATTTTTGAGTACGTTTGCTTCCACATACAAAATATTATGAAGAAAATCAAAAATGGTGCAGCAGCTTATGCATGTATAAATTCTGTGGAATGACTCTGCATTTTATTCTTTGCAGTTTATTTTGTTCCTCATTCAAGATTTATTTAAAATCTACTTTTCCTGTGTTTCTAAAAATGTACGGAAGGCATTCTAGTTACATAAATTCAGTAAAATAATTTTTTTTAAAGTTCTATGCACACTCTTTCTTGAAATATGCATAAAAAATGTAATTATAAATCACTATTTAAGAGATTTGACTGATGTTATTTCAATAAACTTTAACTTGATGTTAAAAATAAAGTGATTCAAATAGGGGAGTTTAATCGATTGATGTATATTACATCTCTGAATGGAGCTAAAAGATATTTGGAGGCTTAGTAAGCATTATTAACTGTTCTTTAGTTGATAAAAAGGTTTTTGTTTCTTAAATAGTATGTTTATATTATTTTGTGCTTCCTTGTATTACTGTCCAACCTGTTTATCCCTTATCTTATGGGAAAGAAAAAGTACTCCAGAGGAAAAGGCTTCCAGTTATAGAAATACAATTTTTGGCAATATTCTTGTAGTTTTTTATAGCTTTAAATTCACTTTCAATCTTTTTGCATCCTTTAGATAAATGGGTATTTTCCTTGAAGTATTTCTTCATCCATATGTGTGATGCAGTTACAAAATACATATGTGCTTATTTAGATTAATTTTTATAAATTTATCATTTTTTTAATGTATTTGAAAGTTATATGTAACACTAAGAAATCATGCTCACTAATTCTGTGATTTAAAAAAGAATGGTTTGCATTAGGTTGATTTTAGATGACGGAATAAGAAAGGCCTCAGCATGGTCCAGTGGTTGTGTCACTGAAAATGGTGGATGGCCGAAGTGTGAAAGTCCCGGGATCGGGTCCCATCATACGGCTGTTGATCGAACGGTCTGGAGTTTATGTAGGTTTTCTCCAGCTGTAACATGAATGCGCGTTAGAACCCCTTAGAAAGTCCTCCTACCGAGGAACCCCCATCCTTGGCAGATCGCCCTAGGGTACCGCTGCCATAATCACACAGACAAACAAACTGAATAAGAAAAGAATCTGCTTTTGGTTAATTTTGAAGTATTACCGTTTTTACTATTTACTTTTAAAAATAATGTAAAACATTCTTTTTAATGCAGCTAAACATAAAAAGATTTCCCCACAGTATATTTTTTGATTTCTGCGTTTAAGTACTTGAAAAGTGTTAATTTTTCTTGAATAGTTCTGAAAAAAAAAAAAAAAAAGACTTATTCCTTTTAGGGTGATGGGGATGTGTATGATCCCTGATGCCATTAAAATATTGTGATTTGCATCTTGTGAACTGTGTTTCTTTTTTTTTCCGGCAATTGGCCAGCTATGCATAAGTTCCTTTAACAAAAAAATCCTTGAAAGACTTTTGACATTTAAGTTTTTTTGTTTGCTTGTTTCTAGCTTTTTAAGGGCAACAAGAGTTGCAAACCCTTGAGTCAATATTTCTTGGAATTAACAAATTTGTTGTCTCTCTTATTTCACTGATGTGCAACTTCTGTTGTTGAAGACAGGAGGTGTTTCAGAACCCATTTTTGCAATGTACACTAACTAGAATTTGAGATGTAGATGTTTTGAAGGAAATTATTTGAAGATATACAGGGAAAACAAATTGAGTTTAGATTCTTAATGTAGAGAATTTTTTGAAATTTCCTGATAAACAGGTTCAACTGTTTTATTTTGTGCCACATTTTCCTTTTGTCAGGCCCAAATATTCATTCTATATATGCCTAATTTGAGTAAAAAAATTTATCCATACTGTTTTGTTTTAGACTTGCCTTAAAAGTAACATTTTTTAGATCTCTTTCTTTATCAAATTACATAGCATTATTTTCTCTTAAGTGGTTTAAATTTGATTTTCTGTTAATTTTGTTTAATTACTACAAATTTGTATGTTTAGTAATACTGGGGTTTACTTTTCTTGTTTAAAAGTGTGTTTTTTGAAAACTTTAGTTACTAATAAAAGACAAAATATAGCTGTAAAAGGTCTTTCTTTTTCCAATTTCCCTATTGTAGTCTGAACTGAAACTGTAGTCTGCAGAAATAGCTGCTCTGAATTGCCCCACTAGCCATTCCATTAATTACAAATTTAAGCTAAATTTTCAAAAAAAAAAAAAAAAAAAAAAAAAAATCAAAAATATTCAATTGGAAGAGAAAATATTTTATCAGATCTGAAATGGTTAAGAATAAGTAACATTACATTCACCAATTTGATCTACGAGTTTTTGCTTTTGGAGACCTGAACTTCTTTCTAACCATAAGAGGTATTGGTACTTGTGTAGTAGGGCAGCCACTGAAAATCAAATCGTGTAGCAACCAAGATGGTGATAATGGAATCTCATTCAAAATTCATCTCATTTTCATTCTTAGAGACATTTGCAGTATTAAGGCTACCTGCAATCGTTGCTTAGTTCTTGTGCCTCAAAGCAAATTCAAAGGCCATCATGATACACGAGTACTGGGATACATTCTTAGAATAATGCACAGATATATTAAATTTTAATGAGAACATGTCATGTATTGTTATATTGTGTATAGTTTTCTACAATAATTATAATAATGAATATAAATGGCAGATAGAAACTCAAAGGACTCCTTATTCTGGCCATTTCACTTTATAAAGAAAATTTGAAACCGAAAATGAATTCTTTGCATCTCAAAAGCATGGTGGTAGATAGGCATTTGGAGTTAATAAGATTGGAATTTTAGAGGAAGTGTGCTGCAGTTGAGTGTATAATTGTATTTGAAAAACAAGGTTTTTGTTGATGGTATCAGTGATAGAGTTACCTAGAATAGATGTATGTGGAATACTTGAAGTTGTCCCCATGTTTTTGACGATGAGAGGCAATTATGGAGTTTTTCACTTTTCCAAATTTGATTAAAAGTATGCTTAACACAGTTACCGAACAAAAATCTAATGGTGTTTATTTTGTGTATATGGTACTGGATTATTCAAACTATTTTTGTCTCTGACGCTAGTTTAATTTTGCTTATTTTAATAAGAGTTTCTTTTTCTTCACAGATGCCAGCAGGACCTTTAGAATTAAGGTTTTTGGATGCAGTTGTTAAGTTGGATTATTCTGAAGCTCCCTAATCTATTCAGTACATTTTTATGTCTGCAGGAATATCAAATAATGAATGTTTGGATGGCATTCCAGGTATGTATTAACTTGAAATTATAGTTAATATATTCCAGTTATTAATTTTTTTTCTTTTTTATATCGATTAGTGTTACTCAGATGGGGTTAATAAATAGAATTTGAATTAATATTCTCATACTTTTTGGAAAATGTAAACGGATAAAAGCATGAATGAAACACTAATGACTTTGTAGAAAACAAGTATTCAAATGTAAGTCTGTATCTATGTTTTAGATGATAGAAAGATTGCAACTTTCTTAAGCAGCAAATTACTAATCCCTAGTCTTTTTTCTATATATGTGTGTTCACACATAGCTGATTATTTAGAACAGGGTTTGTACAGACATGGAAAGTTAGGGAAATGGAAGAAAAATCCGATTTCATAGTAAAATTCAACTTATTAGTTACAGTTTGTACCAAAAAGTAAGTTTTATCTTTTCATCCAAGATTGCTCATGCAAAACAATCAATCTACATTTCCCTTCACAATCTTTGTCTACCTACCAATCCAATCCCCCTACACATTTCATGCATACCACAGAGTTTGTGTAATCAAAATGTTCTGAAAGGGCACTTCAGATTTGGGATAATATTAAAATGTTTATAGAAGGAAAGCTTCCCAACAATGCAGTTGTTCCAACTGTTAAGAATGCTGTCAGTGATCAATTTATGAAATGCAAATTTACTTTTTGTAAAATGGTATCAAATGCATGCGAACCATTTTTCTGCAGTTACCAAACATCCAATACTAGGTGTAATTTTTTATTTGAAGGTTTGCATAATTTGATTCGGACCTTAATGACATGTATTTTATCTGAAGAGTGCAACAACTGCATCAAAATTAGTTGAAATAGACGTATCAGACCCAAAAAATCTTGTCATAGCAGAAAATGTCAATGTTGATTTTGCAGCTGGACATCTCTTGAAATTTAAATGTAAACAGCTTGAAAAAATCAAATTTCTTTAAGAATGTTGCGAGTTTTTTATGGGGATGGTATCAAAACTAATAGAGATGTTCATTGAAACATAAAACTGCTCGGGAATTATCCGCACTTGATCCAGTAGTAATTAGTCGTACACCTAACTGAGGCCAAACCAGGTGTGATATATTGCTAGAAATTTTACACACCAGCAAACAAATTGGTGACGCTGTAGCAGAGAAAACAAAACAACAATATTCCACTCTCTTCTTCCAGCCAAGAATGCATTAAAGGAAGAATTCAAAATTAATTCTGCTCTTAAAAGGCAAGGTGTTAGATTTTATGAGAGTTTTTTGGAAAATAATTTGAAATATGTGGAACTATGGCAAGTAATGAAAATATGCTTCATTTTGTCCCATGGCAATGCTACTGTTGACAGTGGTTTTCGCTTAATAAACTTTTGTTAATCTAAAACATACATGAACAAACAATTATAAATCAAAGGCATATCCATGTTGAGTATTAGGAATACGACGTATACAGCACCAGTAATTGAAAAACCTTAGCATACCTGTTTTGGGTGACTTTAGCACTGACGACAGCATTTCAAGCACGTTGAAACAGGTATGCCGAGGTTTTTCAATTACTGGTGCTGTATACGTTGTATTCCTAATACTCAACATGGATATGCCTTTGATTTATAATTGTTTGTTCATGTATGTTTTAGATTAACAAAAGTTTATTAAGCGAAAACCACTGTCAACAGTAGCATTGCCATGGGACAAAATGAAGCATATTTTCATTACTTGCCATAGTTCCACATATTTCAAATTATTTTCCAAAAAACTCTCATAAAATCTAACACCTTGCCTTTTAAGAGCAGAATTAATTTTGAATTCTTCCTTTAATGCATTCTTGGCTGGAAGAAGAGAGTGGAATATTGTTGTTTTGTTTTCTCTGCTACAGCGTCACCAATTTGTTTGCTGGTGTGTAAAATTTCTAGCAATATATCACACCTGGTTTGGCCTCAGTTAGGTGTACGACTAATTACTACTGGATCAAGTGCGGATAATTCCCGAGCAGTTTTATGTTTCAATGAACATCTCTATTAGTTTTGATACCATCCCCATAAAAAACTCGCAACATTCTTAAAGAAATTTGATTTTTTCAAGCTGTTTACATTTAAATTTCAAGAGATGTCCAGCTGCAAAATCAACATTGACATTTTCTGCTATGACAAGATTTTTTGGGTCTGATACGTCTATTTCAACTAATTTTGATGCAGTTGTTGCACTCTTCAGATAAAATACATGTCATTAAGGTCCGAATCAAATTATGCAAACCTTCAAATAAAAAATTACACCTAGTATTGGATGTTTGGTAACTGCAGAAAAATGGTTCGCATGCATTTGATACCATTTTACAAAAAGTAAATTTGCATTTCATAAATTGATCACTGACAGCATTCTTAACAGTTGGAACAACTGCATTGTTGGGAAGCTTTCCTTCTATAAACATTTTAATATTATCCCAAATCTGAAGTGCCCTTTCAGAACATTTTGATTACACAAACTCTGTGGTATGCATGAAATGTGTAGGGGGATTGGATTGGTAGGTAGACAAAGATTGTGAAGGGAAATGTAGATTGATTGTTTTGCATGAGCAATCTTGGATGAAAAGATAAAACTTACTTTTTGGTACAAACTGTAACTAATAAGTTGAATTTTACTATGAAATCGGATTTTTCTTCCATTTCCCTAACTTTCCATGTCTGTACAAACCCTGTTCTAAATAATCAGCTATGTGTGAACACACATATATAGAAAAAAGACTAGGGATTAGTAATTTGCTGCTTAAGAAAGTTGCAATCTTTCTATCATCTAAAACATAGATACAGACTTACATTTGAATACTTGTTTTCTACAAAGTCATTAGTGTTTCATTCATGCTTTTATCCGTTTACATTTTCCAAAAAGTATGAGAATATTAATTCAAATTCTATTTATTAACCCCATCTGAGTAACACTAATCGATATAAAAAAGAAAAAAAATTAATAACTGGAATATATTAACTATAATTTCAAGTTAATACATACCTGGAATGCCATCCAAACATTCATTATTTGATATTCCTGCAGACATAAAAATGTACTGAATAGATTAGGGAGCTTCAGAATAATCCAACTTAACAACTGCATCCAAAAACCTTAATTCTAAAGGTCCTGCTGGCATCTGTGAAGAAAAAGAAACTCTTATTAAAATAAGCAAAATTAAACTAGCGTCAGAGACAAAAATAGTTTGAATAATCCAGTACCATATACACAAAATAAACACCATTAGATTTTTGTTCGGTAACTGTGTTAAGCATACTTTTAATCAAATTTGGAAAAGTGAAAAACTCCATAATTGCCTCTCATCGTCAAAAACATGGGGACAACTTCAAGTATTCCACATACATCTATTCTAGGTAACTCTATCACTGATACCATCAACAAAAACCTTGTTTTTCAAATACAATTATACACTCAACTGCAGCACACTTCCTCTAAAATTCCAATCTTATTAACTCCAAATGCCTATCTACCACCATGCTTTTGAGATGCAAAGAATTCATTTTCGGTTTCAAATTTTCTTTATAAAGTGAAATGGCCAGAATAAGGAGTCCTTTGAGTTTCTATCTGCCATTTATATTCATTATTATAATTATTGTAGAAAACTATACACAATATAACAATACATGACATGTTCTCATTAAAATTTAATATATCTGTGCATTATTCTAAGAATGTATCCCAGTACTCGTGTATCATGATGGCCTTTGAATTTGCTTTGAGGCACAAGAACTAAGCAACGATTGCAGGTAGCCTTAATACTGCAAATGTCTCTAAGAATGAAAATGAGATGAATTTTGAATGAGATTCCATTATCACCATCTTGGTTGCTACACGATTTGATTTTCAGTGGCTGCCCTACTACACAAGTACCAATACCTCTTATGGTTAGAAAGAAGTTCAGGTCTCCAAAAGCAAAAACTCGTAGATCAAATTGGTGAATGTAATGTTACTTATTCTTAACCATTTCAGATCTGATAAAATATTTTCTCTTCCAATTGAATATTTTTGATTTTTTTTTTTTTTTTTTTTTTTTTTTTTGAAAATTTAGCTTAAATTTGTAATTAATGGAATGGCTAGTGGGGCAATTCAGAGCAGCTATTTCTGCAGACTACAGTTTCAGTTCAGACTACAATAGGGAAATTGGAAAAAGAAAGACCTTTTACAGCTATATTTTGTCTTTTATTAGTAACTAAAGTTTTCAAAAAACACACTTTTAAACAAGAAAAGTAAACCCCAGTATTACTAAACATACAAATTTGTAGTAATTAAACAAAATTAACAGAAAATCAAATTTAAACCACTTAAGAGAAAATAATGCTATGTAATTTGATAAAGAAAGAGATCTAAAAAATGTTACTTTTAAGGCAAGTCTAAAACAAAACAGTATGGATAAATTTTTTTACTCAAATTAGGCATATATAGAATGAATATTTGGGCCTGACAAAAGGAAAATGTGGCACAAAATAAAACAGTTGAACCTGTTTATCAGGAAATTTCAAAAAATTCTCTACATTAAGAATCTAAACTCAATTTGTTTTCCCTGTATATCTTCAAATAATTTCCTTCAAAACATCTACATCTCAAATTCTAGTTAGTGTACATTGCAAAAATGGGTTCTGAAACACCTCCTGTCTTCAACAACAGAAGTTGCACATCAGTGAAATAAGAGAGACAACAAATTTGTTAATTCCAAGAAATATTGACTCAAGGGTTTGCAACTCTTGTTGCCCTTAAAAAGCTAGAAACAAGCAAACAAAAAAACTTAAATGTCAAAAGTCTTTCAAGGATTTTTTTGTTAAAGGAACTTATGCATAGCTGGCCAATTGCCGGAAAAAAAAAGAAACACAGTTCACAAGATGCAAATCACAATATTTTAATGGCATCAGGGATCATACACATCCCCATCACCCTAAAAGGAATAAGTCTTTTTTTTTTTTTTTTTTCAGAACTATTCAAGAAAAATTAACACTTTTCAAGTACTTAAACGCAGAAATCAAAAAATATACTGTGGGGAAATCTTTTTATGTTTAGCTGCATTAAAAAGAATGTTTTACATTATTTTTAAAAGTAAATAGTAAAAACGGTAAATACTTCAAAATTAACCAAAAGCAGATTCTTTTCTTATTCAGTTTGTTTGTCTGTGTGATTATGGCAGCGGTACCCTAGGGCGATCTGCCAAGGATGGGGGTTCCTCGGTAGGAGGACTTTCTAAGGGGTTCTAACGCGCATTCATGTTACAGCTGGAGAAAACCTACATAAACTCCAGACCGTTCGATCAACAGCCGTATGATGGGACCCGATCCCGGGACTTTCACACTTCGGCCATCCACCATTTTCAGTGACACAACCACTGGACCATGCTGAGGCCTTTCTTATTCCGTCATCTAAAATCAACCTAATGCAAACCATTCTTTTTTAAATCACAGAATTAGTGAGCATGATTTCTTAGTGTTACATATAACTTTCAAATACATTAAAAAAATGATAAATTTATAAAAATTAATCTAAATAAGCACATATGTATTTTGTAACTGCATCACACATATGGATGAAGAAATACTTCAAGGAAAATACCCATTTATCTAAAGGATGCAAAAAGATTGAAAGTGAATTTAAAGCTATAAAAAACTACAAGAATATTGCCAAAAATTGTATTTCTATAACTGGAAGCCTTTTCCTCTGGAGTACTTTTTCTTTCCCATAAGATAAGGGATAAACAGGTTGGACAGTAATACAAGGAAGCACAAAATAATATAAACATACTATTTAAGAAACAAAAACCTTTTTATCAACTAAAGAACAGTTAATAATGCTTACTAAGCCTCCAAATATCTTTTAGCTCCATTCAGAGATGTAATATACATCAATCGATTAAACTCCCCTATTTGAATCACTTTATTTTTAACATCAAGTTAAAGTTTATTGAAATAACATCAGTCAAATCTCTTAAATAGTGATTTATAATTACATTTTTTATGCATATTTCAAGAAAGAGTGTGCATAGAACTTTAAAAAAAATTATTTTACTGAATTTATGTAACTAGAATGCCTTCCGTACATTTTTAGAAACACAGGAAAAGTAGATTTTAAATAAATCTTGAATGAGGAACAAAATAAACTGCAAAGAATAAAATGCAGAGTCATTCCACAGAATTTATACATGCATAAGCTGCTGCACCATTTTTGATTTTCTTCATAATATTTTGTATGTGGAAGCAAACGTACTCAAAAATTTAAAATCCATTCCCAAAAGAATTCTATAAGTATTATTATTGTTTAATTAGAAGGTTTGAAGATTGCAACTTTGCTCCTTTCAATAAAATACTTTGTTTCTTAAATCATATTTTCTGGAAGGATAAAGATAAACAAAAATTCAAACAGATTTGAAATTTATTAAAGTTTCTGGATTATTTTCTCTCAGATGTGCACTTCTATTTGCATTTTTTTTTTTTTTTTAAATCAAAATACTTTTAAAAAGAAATGCTGCTCAATATACCAGTTTTTGAAATTAAATATCTCATTAAGGGGAAAAAAATAACTGCATGAAATTTTTATGTGTGTTAGTACTATGTACCATAGTACATAGTAGGCCATTTGAAATTTTAAGTTCAGAAACAAGAAATTCCAACTATTCATTGATATAAGAGATCAACCTTCGATTTTCTGAAACTCTAATCAATTAAAGACCAAAGGTGTAGCCTTGATTTACTGTTCAAGTTAGGTACAAGAAAGTTTGTTACTGGAGTTCCTTTCTTGAAGAAGCATTTTAAGCCTATTCTTAGTGATTTCCTTAAGAGACAAGTTTTCATTCAAAAAAAATTTTAACACACTTTATACTTGTTTTTAAAATCAATTTTTATCTATGTTATTTGAATATATACTGAATGTATCATAAATTATTATTGAATGAAATTATAATAATTTACAGATAGTGATGAGTGGCCAACTTTTAGATCAGTGGTTTACTTAATGCACCATAAGTGGGCTGAGGGGGCCCAGTACACCTCTAGTTTAGTTTGAAAGTGAAACAGTTTCAATATAAAACTGTGTGAACAATTTTTTTTTTACTGCACAAATGCTTGTTTTAAAACCAGGATTTTTGAAAAAGAGTCATTGGACAATCATCAAATGTTAATTCTGGTGGACAGAAAAAGTTAGTAAACAGTTGGTCAACCTGGAAACAATCAGTGAATTGGGCTCTGTAACACTGGAAACAACGATGGCTATACCATTGCTAGGCCATTGAGAAACATTCCATCACCTATTTAAGAAGGCTCTCTTTCAGCCACAGAAAGTAGATGACTAAAAAACAGGAGAGAAAACGTGAGTAAATTGCAGTGTTTACTTAAGCACTAATGATTATTTATTATAAAAGGAAAGAGGATTCTAAAAATGCAAATGCTGCTGGGGGAAAAAAAATGGAGAAACAAGAGAAATAATTTATGCATACACACACACAATATATATATATATATATATCATTATTGTCTTCAATTTCATTTGCTGATTCTATCATATATGAATGAGTGACTTTAATTGTGATGAGAATGAAGAAAAAGGATTGCCTATCTGTGAGAGATTAGAGCTGAAATAAGGTCAATTTGCTCATACTTCCCTAATAGAAGGTAAAAGATATGCACAAAGATAAGTGTATTTGTGAATAATCCAGGAAATAAAGGATGAAGCAATATATATTTAAGAACCAAAATCTACACACAAAAAAACGATTATATAATAGTTGGAAACAATTTATTCAACATAACATATAAGGACTTATTATCCATAATGTCCCAACTAGAGCTTACAATAAAAGATCGAGAATTAACACACACCTTTAATAAAAATTGGCTGTTTGAGAAAAAAATGTAAATCTCACTAGAATCTGTAAAAACATTTCATCTGACGTCTTTTTAGTGTGTAATATTAATGTATTGTTGTTATTACTATATCTAAGGACTTCATTATATTTTCCTTTGTCAATTGAGAAATCTAGGTGGCCCACTTCTGGTGCATAAAAGAGACCTAAGTTTTATTATTATTTTTTTAATTATACCACAATCATTTTGAAATTTTAAATTATTATCACTTTAGATACGAGTCTCAACAACCATAAAAAAATATACATTAACGAAACTTTTCTAAACTTAATGCGTCACTCTCAGATAATGGTACGTTTTATGTCCTTGGCTAAAAATGTAAATTAAGAGGGCCACTCATAGATGTTTAAATTTTTTGTCAACAATTCTTTAGAGGCACTACACTGGGTATTAGTTTAAATATGTAAAAATGTGAAATTTCAATAAAATTAAAGTTGTAAATGTCATTACCAAGGCTTGTTTCAAACTTCAAACTTTATTATTTGAACCTATATTTTAATGAACTGGAAAACTTTAAAATAAAGGCAATAATTATTTAAGATATTTTCATTTCTCTATTTTCAATATATATGAAACTTATGATGAAAAAAAAAATGATGTAAGAAAAAAAAAATCTATTAACAGTACTTATAACAGTATCTCTTCCTCAATACATTAAACCTCTTATTGACACAATGAAAGTACATATTGTGCAGAGATTGTTGAGGTCTTAGATGAAGACATTAAGGGGAACTTTATGATTCGTGCTGAACAGCAAAGTGTAAATCACTTTAAGTGGCCTGTTAAAGCAGACTGCCATAGGATAACCGATAATCACTTTAAGTGGCCTGTTAAAGCAGACTGCCATAGGATTCCTGTGGCAAATATTATTTCAAAAATCTCACCACCTTACCCCATATAATCAAAGCATTTTGCTTTTGATGAAAGTTTTTCTGTAACTGATTAGAATAAACACAATAAGTAGTTCATAAATAAATAATGTAAAATTATTTAGTGACTGGTCATTACCATGGTTCTGGTATCATTAACCATGTTCATAATAGTCATTACCACATTTCTGCCTGTCATAACCATGTTGCAATGGAAAATTTAAAGAATAATTAAGGTTATAATTAAGACAAACTATCCCATCTGATATATATATGTATATATTTTATAACAGGCATAGATAATTACACTAACATGAAAAAAATTGAGAATTAAAACAATATTTTTTTTAAAACCAAAATTTAGTTTTCTGAGAATGACTCTAATATGATAATTAAGGAAATACCCTTAAGTGGCTTGCTACTGGAACATTTAACTTATCCCAACTGAAATTACAGCAAAAGGAATGCATAATTTTTTGCAACACCACACCCTAAAGTAAAAATGGCTCCAACCACTTGGCTAAAACATATTTAAAAGAAAAAAATAAACATACATTTACATAACCCAGCGAGATAGAAGTTGCAGTAGAGATAAATTGTGTAATATTTTTACTTTGGTTCAGATATCTTCTAAAAAATCACTTTTCTCAATTTTAATTAATATAATTTAATTTAAAATCTTAAAAAAAATTAATAACATTTTTTAAAGGATTTTCGCGAGGAGGCGTATCAAGTGTTAAATCCCTTACCATAATACAATGAAAATGATACAAACTCATAGATGGCACCACCCCTGCACCATCAAAACCAGTGTTGATGCTGTCATCTATCAGTAAAAGTAAAGACTAATTCAACTGAGGAGAAATTTTCTCTAAATTTTGTAATAAGTATTTATTTTTTTTTATTTTAAAACACAACCTTTTAAAACGTTAAAAAAGCGAAAATGCTTTTGTTTTTCCTCTTGTACAGACAATCATGCCTAACGATCCTACGAGTTCAATAGAGCCTTTTTTTTTGTTTGTTTGTTTGATTTCATACTGTATGCATTGTTACGATATTCATTTTAGCACTGCAAGTATGCTTTCGTCTTCGTTTAAACACAAAACGGTGTCTCTTATTTCTGAATTTCATGTTTCTCAGATGATTTCTCGTCGAGTTATGGCAAGAAAATCTGTTGCTTAAGTTTTGCACACCAGTGTATAAACCCCTCTTTTTCAACTTCTTTTTAATAATTAGTATTAAAATTTGTCACACACTCATCCCCTTTTGGGATATCTTTGTGACAGTCTTTTTTCCGTATTAGAAATGCGTGATAAAAAGAAATATCTCACAGTCACATCCCACACTTTGCATTTAAAACCATTTGTACAGTTTTAAATGAAAGGTTTAAAAGATTTAAGTAGAGTAAATTATACGTTTTTGTTGTGAAAAGCAAACCCGAATGTACCGTGAGATATGAATCCCTTTTTCTACTTCTTATCTGGAAACTTTAATGTTAACTTATTAAAAAAGTTAGAGGAAATTTCCACTCTGTATAATTAGTTGTAACTTTTACCGTTAGGTGACAGCACCAAAATTAGTTTGGATGCTGCATGGGTGCTGCCATCTATCTGAGTTTGTACCAATATTCATAGAAATGGAACAAGCTTTGAACCCCATGATACGCCTCCACGCAGAAAACCTTTAATAAATGTTACTAATTTTTTTTTAGATTTTAGATTAAATTATACTAATTAAAATTGAGAAGAATGATTTTTTAGAAAATATCTGAACGAAAGTAAAAAATGTTACACAATTTCTTGCTACTACAACTTCTAGTTGTTGTATGTTTATTTTTTGTTTTTTCAGAGAAGTGGCTGGAGCCGTTTTTCCTTTTGAATGGTGTTCCTTTCTGGTTTTCTGTTTCATTTTATGTCTTTGTGCAATGTTTGTGTACTGGAACAGAGATAGTCAGGAATTAATTCTATTCGTCTCGATTTTTGCTTATTGTGTTTGTCCCATCCACGGGCTCACTAGAGGTATATGCAGGCTTTGTGCTTCAGCATCAGCAAACACCTCAAGACAAGAAGAAGGAAGCCGCCGCGTTGGTATCTCATCGCATGGTTTAGCATTTTTGACGTAGCGCATTCTTTTTCCTTCTTCAATTTTTTAAGGTGTCGGCTTCCACTTTTACTCTTTTTCTAATTCTGGGTTCCCATCGTGCTATGTCTTGCTTTCTGTTATATTAATTGATGTTTTTGTCAAATTTTATGTGACACTTATATCTAGCCAGAACAAGTGGGGTAAAAGCCTGAAAAAGAGCCTCCGACCTCCAAAATACCATCTTCAGTATCACTCAGAGATGCCACTTTTCCGCCGATCGGTGGATTTCTGCGTTTTATATTTTATTTATTTATTTTTTAATCATTTTGCATAATCGGCAGAATTTTTCTAAAAATTTCATGGTGTTTATGTTTTTTCCCAGCAGTAATTAAATATTTATTTCCAGCATCTCTCAATTTCAATCTTTTTCCATCTGTCTTGAAAATTAGTATTTTTCCTTTAGCATTCCTTTATTTAAACCTCCTATATAGGAGCATATGCTGTAAGAATAAAAATTAACTCCTATTTCAAATTTAAATTACTGATTTCAAAGAAACCACTAAAGGATAAACTTCGCTAAACAGAACAGGTTCAGACATATATTAAAATGATGTGCAATAGTTAAAGTTGAAATGAAAAATAGAATATTTATGAAAGCAAATAAAAAATGAACTAAATATGTATATTCCATTTTCTCCATACATTACATTTTTCTTAAATAAGCTCCACTTATTTGTTTTATTTGCATAGGATTTCTTCTTTTTCCACTACTTTTGTTTATTCATGCACAGTTTCCTCTTTTTTGCTATTTTATGAGTGGCATCTCTGCTCACTATTTTGGCCTGGGTCTCAAGCTTTGCATTCTATTTTAGGCCTCAGGATATTTCTTCATTTTCTCGGGTTCTTAAAGAGTTTATTTGGAAATTGAGATTTCCGTATTTTTTTTTTAATCAGGTAATGCATGCATCTGTTCTGGTTTGCTTCGTGTTCCTGCATCAAGCTCAACAACTTGTGGTCAATGTACCAAAATATTTTCGTTTCTACCGATATCGAGATACAGCGCCCCCTTTGTGGTCGGACTCATGCTCGGGAAACGGCAGCTGGACCACAGCGCAAATTGAAAATTTGAACTATGCCATTCGTTTCTACTTCGTTTGTACCGGAATATACCGAAATATTTTCGTTTGTACCAATACCGATATCGAGATACAGCGCCCCCCTTGAAGCCCAAAAGCAGAAGGCCGGAAATTTGTCTATTGCACGATACCCTTTGCGGCCGCTCAAACGTGGCACCAAGCAAAGTAATTTTTAGGAGACTTGCGGCAAAGTGTTCGTCGGCTTCGGGCGATCCCGTTGACTCCCACATAGTGATGGGTAGTTCATGAACGAACTAGTTCATTTAACTAGTTCACTACAATGAACTAAAGAACTAAATAGTTCAACTAAATGAACTATAGTTTGTTCAAATGAACTATCTAGTTCATTGAACTAGTTAGTTCATTTTGAAGTAGATAGTTCATTACGAACTACGTAGTTCATATAGTTCATTATTAAATCTCCATAGTTCATATGAACTATATCGAAGAACTAATTCATGGCGTGAACTAGTTCGTTCAGAACTAGTTCACTAAAATGAACTATATTGCCCATCACTACTCCCACATTGAAATCTGTTTCATGTAATTTTTTTTTTACTTAAAACTCCGATTTGGATTCTATTTCTGTGCATACGTTAAGATAAGGTGACCATACGTCCCCAATTTTTGGGGACAGTGCCCAATTTCTGTTGCTTTGCAATTTGCCTCCAAAATGTTTTAAAAAAAACAATTGGGGACAATTTTTAATTAATACTTTTTTTAATTAGATTACTGTTCATTATTTCATTAATTATAAAATGTCCCAAATTTTTTTTCAAATTTGGGGACATGTACTCAGTTTTATGTTCAAAAATTAGGTCACCTTAGTTAAGGTGACCAAACGTTCCCTCTTTCAAAACTTTTCAGCTTGTCCCCAAAATATAAAACAAGAATTGGGAACAAAATTTTAATTAAAACAGTCATATCTTTCCAATTTAGTAAGGAATCAATCGTTTTTCCTTAATTTTATCAATGTTAATAATGCTCTAGTTCAATAAATAGAAGCTATTCTGAGAAGAGCATTGAATTTATAAAATGTCCCCAATTTTGAAACAGAAATTGGTATTTACCCAAGGCCTATTGGTATTTACCCAAGACCTGGGTATCCAAGGCCTGGGCATCTATCTTCTTTAAACATCAGGCAGATCTCCTAAAATTTCATCCGTGAAATGAAAGAGAATTTTTAAACTAAGAATTTCAGATACCTTGTTTCTGAGAAAAATACATTAGTCTTTGTCGTACAATGGTCGGATATTTCGCTATTGTTTTAGCACTTATACCAAAGTGATTATTACAAGCTACATGAAGACAACTTTACGACCCCGCATTGATATGTAATTCTGATTCCTTATGATGTGCTCTGTCTCCCCCTTAAATTTTGTACATATAGTTATGAGTCACCCTGTATATGTTTGATACATTTAAGAATCTGTTGTGTGAATATTGCATACTTTTCCTGCGTATACTAAGGTAAGGTGACCATACGTCCGCGAAATTCGAGGACAGTCCCCAAATATAGATCTTTTTTCATGTTGCCCCCAAAAATACTTTGTTCCCAAATGTCCCCAAATTTAAAGATTTGGACTTTTTTTCCCTGAAAGTTTCCGTTTACTTTATTTCTTTCAGAAAAAAACTGAAGAAATAAGTAAAATAAATCAAATAAATGCGCCATCTACTCAGAGAAACAATGAAATTCGAACTGTGAAAGCGCTTGTTGTCATTGTGTGTCAAGGGCGTAGCCAGGATTTTCATAAGGGGGGGGGGGGTCAGGACATGGCGTTTAACCGAAGAATGTCCGGTTTGTCATAATGAGACCCTATGATAGCTCATTTTAGGGGAGGGCAGCTGCCCCACCCTGCCCCTCGCTGGCTACGCCCATGGTGTGTGTACCGTGTACAGACATTCAATAAAGTATCCGACTAAGAGCCAAATTTCCCATTTCAGTTTTCTTAATGATTAATCCCTTTTCATGAAGAACCATGCTTGAAATTGATGTACGAAAATTTTCTTGCACTCGAATACTTTTTTTAGAGGGTGTACAAGGTTCCATGAAAAATTATAACAAAATGATCCAATGTAAAAAGCAATGTCTTCTGAAAAATACAAATACTATTCCAAGAGTTAACTCATTTATGCCTAGCGTCCCTTTTTTGGGACGGCATTTTCGCTATCAGTCGAAAACGTTATTTATTTTTCCTAGCCTTTATTCCCGAGTATTGAACCTCAATTCCACAAAATAATTTAATATGGCCAAGTAGGATGTTGACATTTCAATTTTTATACATAATGATTTTAAATGAAATCATCCCTTGTTCAAAAAGTTGACATCAGAAATTTATCAATTACTGCTGGTGTTAGCAAAAATCGAAGAAAGTCAGAAAAATATCCAGGCACGAATGGGTTAAATTTTGAATAAATTGCAATATTTCAACATGATGTTCCTTTCATACTTCTGGTTTAAATAAATATTTATAAATTAATGAAATACATTCCATTAATTTATTAGAAATAAGAATACACAATTGATATGGATAGCTATTAGTGTGCATTTTTAAGTATCAAAGTCATACAAGATTTAAAGTATGGGTATACTGCTATACACCCTCCAAAAAAAAGTGTTCGAGTAAAATTTTCCTACGCTGGTTTCGTATATTAAAAATTATTTATCATAGAATATGAATTAGGCTATGTATAAATATGAGTTGCCATATTTCTGTTACGTTTTTCAAAAACTCAATTATTATTCGCAAATCTAAAATAGGAAATTTATCCCTTACTCAAATACTATTTTTGGAGGGTGTACATGGTAATATGTCGTGTCCTCGAAAATATTTTCTAGCGTCCCCAAGTTTTGTTTAGATTCGAGAAGACAATGCTTCGTTTGTCCCCAAATTACTGTTTAAAAACATGGTGGCCTTAAAGGTAACTATATTTAAACAAAGGATTGGAGACCAATCAGTGATGTGTCCCCAATTTTGAAACAGAAGTTCTAGGCCCTTTGTAAATTCAATGCTCTTCTCAGAATAGCTTCTATTTATTGAACTAGCTAGAACATAATTAAAATTGATAAAATTAAGGAAAAACGATTGATTTCTTACTAAATTGGGAAGTTATGACTGTTTCAATTAAAATTTTGTTCCCAATTGTTGTTTTATATTTTGGGGACAAGCTGAAAAGTTATGAAAGCGGGAACGTTTGGTCACCTTAACTATGGTGACATAATTTTTGAACGTAAAATTGAGGACATGTCCCCAAATTTGCAACAAAATTTGGGACATTTTATAATTAACGAAAAATTGAACAGTAATCTAATAAAAAAAAGTATTAATTAAAAATTGTCCCTAATTGTTATTTTTTACATTTTGGGGGGCAAATTGCAAAACAACAGAAATTGGGCACTGTCTCCAAAAATTGGGGACGTAAGGTCACCTTATCTTAACATTTGCACAGAAATAGAATCCAAATCGGAGTTTTAAGTAAAAAAAATTACACGAAACAGATTTCAATGTGGGAGTCAACGGGATCGTCGAAGCCGCCCGTCTCTTGAACACTTTGCCGTCCGTCCGCAAGTCTCCTAAAAAGTACTTTGCTTGGTGCCACGTTTGAGCGGCTGCAAAGGGTATCGTGCAATAGACAAATTTCCGGCCTTCTGTTTTTGGGCTTCAAGCGGGAGCACTGTATCTCTCGGTATCGGTATCCGTACAAACAAAAATATTTCGGGACATTCCGGTACAAACGAATGGCATAGCTCAAAATTTGCAATTTGCGTTGTGGTCGGGCTGCCGTTTCCCCAGCCCGACCACAAAGGGGGCGCTGTATCTCGGTATCGGTACAAACGAAAATATTTCGGTACATTCAAGATATCGGTACATCTTGATTGCACTCGAATTTGCCAATGTGGTCGGGCTGCCGTTTCACCAGCCCGACCACAAAGGGGGCACTGTATCTCGGTATCGGTACAAACGAAAATATTTCGGTACATTCCGGTACAAACGAATGGCATAGCTCGAATTTGCATTTGTCAATGTGGTTGGGCTGGGGAAATGCAGGTGAAAATCTTTGGGGAGTTCGGAAAAACCAGCTACTCAAATTGGCAGACTGAGCACTTTGTTTTTGTTTATCTCCTCCAGTAGTTGAAAAGGGGCATCTTCAGTGGCTTGGGTTTTCCCCGAGTAACTCTAGGTACTCAAAAGTGACAGTCTGGTCGGAATGCGCCCCCAATTTTCCGAACGTTCGTAAAGTAGGCGGTGCGGATTAGTTTTGGGTAACCTCACAAATCCGAACGTGGTAGAATAGATTCCTTGTATTTAAAGGAACGCTTTTATAATGAATGCTATTAACTTCTTTAGATTTAAGTTATATTAATTAAAATGACGGAGAAATATTTTTAGAAAGATATCTAAATCAATTGGTGCATTCGTAAACGACAAACTCGTTTGACGAGTTTTCCTAAGAAAACTGGAATGCGTTTGTTCAGTGCTATCCATAGCCCACTCACAATGGCCCGGAAGCGAAATCGAAACTAACAGGTCATGTGATCATCGGAACCCATCTGAATGGCATGCCTTTTGAAGCATAATGTGTGAATAAGATCTAACTTAGCATTCATTATCGCACTAAAACAATGGCTGCATGATAATCCTGAAAAAAATTTTAGTTAGTGTGTTGACCATTTTCAAACAAATGTAATAAATAACTGGAATTTGTACTGAAATGTATATTGAATAACTGGAATAGACATTTATACCATTATATGGTTATTTTAAACAGAATTGTTATTAATATTTTCATGTATTAGCTATAATATTTTAATTGTTTGTACTATTGAATTCTTACAAAATCAAGTGAATGAATTATTTTTATAGGTGTAGTAACTTAAAAATTCCAAAAAATTAATAAAAATGAAAATTTAGTTTTAGAACAACTTACCTTAATTAAGCGTTTCTTAATTTAGTTAAACTTTTATTGATGATTCTTAGCAAGGTGATCAAATAAATCTCTTATTGAAATTTGCTTCTTATGAAAAATGTTTACTCAATTAAGCATTTACTTGTCTGTTTGGTATGCTTGGGTGATTATTTTTGTATAAAAAGAAAAAACAAAACTTAAAAAATCTTTTAAAGAAATATTCTTATTAAATTAATTAATTATGATTTTTATAATAACTTCATTAACAAAGTTACATAAAAAGTAATTAACTCTTATACATTACTTAGCTTTATAAACAAATTTAGTCACTATATTTTTAAAAGAAAAATTATTTAATACAAAGAGAAATTATTTTAGGAGGTCTGAAAGGTTCAAGGCAGGCCCGGACCGGCTGGTCGGCGATCGCCGAGGGCCCCAGGCCCAAGGGGGCCCCGGTGAGGCATTCAAAAGTGGATATACAACTTTATAATAAGAGTAATTTGATTATTTATTTTCCAGCAATCTTACGCAGTGACACAGCGGAGGATCCCAGAAACCCCGCGACACATGGGGGCCTCCCCCCCAAAAAAAGTCAGGGACCCCTAAATCTCTAAAATAGTTAAATGTGATTTTTAGGAGGGTAAGCCTAATTTTCAAATATTACATATTCTAATATTCTATTTCCTTTAAATTCCTCAGTAAAAGGCAGGGCCTGATTTCCGGGAGGGCATTCGGGGCAAGCGCCCGGCCCCCCCAAATTGTTCTTTAAAAATTTGTAAATTTTGAAAAAGTTTTCAAAAGAGGGGTCCCCAATGAAGCTTTTGCCCAGGGCTCCCAAATCCACAAATTGGCTCCTGAAGAGGCCCCTTTTAAATCTCTAGCCGAGGGCCCCCCAAGAGAGCCAGTCCGGGCCTGGTTCAAGGAAAAGTGAAAAATACTTTACCAGTTTGGTTTTAAGATATTTGGCCTGGGGATTCGAACTCGGGTGTGTGTGTGTATGTCTGTGTTTGTTTCTACCCATAAGAGATATTGGTACTTGTATATTATAGGAACTGCAGATATTCAATATCACTGTTTAATCAGCTTTTTTACTTTTACTTTAATTACAGTTTGTGTAGCCTCCAAGGTGTCAATGATTTAAATCGATTGATTGTTTTAAAATCTTTGATTTAAATTAGGGATGCACAACCTCTGGTCCACATGCCATTACTGGCTCATAACACCTGTTCCATTCATCCACTAATCCAGTTGCACATTGAAAACCACAAATCAGAATCAACCAATTCAATTTGATGAATACAATTCAGAATTGTGTCATTACATCCATCAGTTAATCATTAATATATTGTTTTTAAGACTATATTACTTGAGTGGTCTCCGATACCATAAGTGTAAATTCCTGCGGCTCATGAGCTGAAAGAGGTTGTGCATAATACTATTGTTAACACATGTGATTAACATTTCTGTGAATGCTTGATTTCTGAAATCTTTGCTTTGAAGTTTGCAAAGTGAATTTATAATCAGTTAATTTTTCTGTGCTACCAAAATCATCCACTTAGCACATTTTATTTGCATGCCAAAGATTTATATTATCAACAATTAGATATTTACTCTATACTCTTTATATAAAATGGTTAAACTTATTTAGTTATTAATCTAATTATTTTTTATAAATCTGATTATTTTAATTTTTATTAAATCATGATTTTTTTAAAACCCTGGTAACTTTAATACCAGTGGTTGCATTTGGTAAGTACATAATTGTGGATTATTAAACGAATTATTCCAGACTGCATGACCAGCTGTAATACAGGAACAGTTATTGTTATTCTCGATGTTTTTAATTTTTTTGCACACTTGCAAGTTTTCTTTCTAAAGATGACTCAGAAAAGAAATTGAAAGGAAAGTCCTGGTCTTTTTGACAATAAGATTGTTGACGTTGGTATGTAGACAGTCATGTTTTTCTCAAGCACCTCCTCCATGTTCTGTGAGGAAACAATCTCTGCTTTTTATTCTGAAAACATAACCCAATTTTATAAGATACAATATTTCTTTCATTTAATGAGAACATTAATTCCATTACAATATAGTTTCTCATATTGGAATTTGTTTTTACTCATTAAATTTTTTCTCTAATTACACTAGAGAAATCTCGTATGGTAATAACATTAGATGAAGGTTTACAGAATAAGGGGAAAGAATGGATGAAAAATACTCAGGCAATTTCATCATTGAAAAGCATTGTGGTGATCATTTCCCTGGGGAGAGAAGTCCCTTAAGACACTTTTGATCAAAATTACAGTTTATACGATGCTCAATTAATTACACGAAAGTAATAGTTATCAATTAATAAATAAAGTTTATGATTACGGTATTTTATTTCTTGTTTTTAACATTTAACTAATTTAAGTTACATTCCTTAAAAATGAACAAGTCTCCAGTTTTTCCTTTGGTGTACATGACTGAATACTAGGAACATTTTAAAGCAAAGAACAATAAAATCGAACGAAAATTACACCAACATGGTGGAGTGGTGCTTATAATTTTTGAAGGTAGGTTCAAGGTAAAATTTTCATGCTCATTATATGTTAAACATCGATGCAACAGGCCATTTGCGGACCAAGCCCTGCACCATCCAACCACGCCTTCAGGACCATGGGCTCTGGGTTGTGAAAGCATGTTTCGGCCAGGTGGTCAGCCTGACGCAAAGTCCCCAGTGTTTAACTCCCAAGCAACCTTGGTTCTCATTTTATCCACCCACTAAGGGATGAAATGTTCAGTGAACCTTGCCCAGCCCGGGAATCAAACCCCAGGTCTGTGGCACGGCAGCTCAATGCGCTAACCCTTGAACCACCGAGGCACCTAGGAACATTTTGAGGCAAATGGCAATAAAATCAAATAAAAATTACACCATCGTAGAGTGTTACTTAGTTTTTGAAGCTAGGTTCAAGGTAATGTTTTTGTGCTCATATGTGTATACATACTACATATTTGTTATCTTTATTTTCACCTTAATATCATGACCATTTTTGCAAACAGACATAGTAACCAGTGGGATAAACATGAAAACTGTGTGTACACCCACACAACAATACTAATTTTGATGCTTTTTAGATATTGAAGCCCAATGGTGTAGTGGTAACCACTTGCACTGCCATACCATAGGTCTGGGGTTCGATCCTCAAGTCGGGAAATGTTGATACTCTTTCATTTATGAAAATATTCAAGTTTAGTCAATACGTTTGAACCATGTTAAGACGAAGTCGGAGTGTAGCAAAAATCTTTTCGTACTAACCAATAAACAGCAAAAAGCAAGATGTGATTAAGGACTTGTTTTCCCTTTTTCTTAAGAGAAACTTTATGTTAAGTGTTTTCGATTAAAAAGATATCCTTTGTTGTATAAAAAATGTTATTTAAACACAACTGAGGGAAGTGATAACTGAAGAATGTCAGAATACTGAAATAAAATTGGACAATTGTTACTATATGCCCCACCCTGCAGTTGTTAAGAAAAATAAACTGCAAGAAAGGTCAGAACCGTATATTACAAGCATCTTCTAAAGAAAATAAGCAAAAAATACTTAAACTAATATTTAAGTCAAGGACTAAACTTAAAATGATTTTTTGATTTTGATTTAAAGATTTGGAAACAAAAAAATTGCATTTTCAGCAAACATTCAAAGAGTGTCTTTGCAAATTCCAGTGTTTTGCAAAACATTGTGATTAAAGCAGATAAATTGCTAATGGATGGTGAATGTAGCTAAGGAAATTAAAAACCAACTCCATGTATTTAAGTAAATGCTGGTCTAGTGTTGACTCTAGAAAAAAAGGGCCGCCGGGGGGAAATTTTCAAAAGGGGCACCCTGTTCTCAAAAAGGGCACTTTGGGGTTCCACGAGAATGTACAGGTAGATGACATATAGAAACTGGTTTGAAACGGTCTGATCCCCGAAACTTTAACATGTACAGTTGTAATATGTGTTCTGACTTACAATTCTTAGTAAGATTTTTTCCAATTTGTCTTAGTCCCAGGGTTGGCAAAAACCCGGGGTTTTGTGGGTTTTTGTTTGATGCCACAAATACCTAACAATACACGTTGGAATTCACACAAAATGTGCATTTCGAGCTTTTTGGACAATTATCATAAATATGTAACAATCGCATCTCAGCACCAAAATGAATTTGAGACGAAAATTGCAAAAACATCCCCTCCCCTCCACAAAAATCCAAAAATATTGGATAATGTGTCAATTTACAAGGAGTGTTTGAATTTAAACAAGCAGCTCATTATTTTATCTTCAGCTCTTGATGAGCTGCAAAAGGATACAACCACACTGTCACGTTCTGTAGAAATATGGAAAAATTTAATGGAATCAGAAGAATTGAAACAGCACAAGGAAGTTATAGTGAAACGGTATAAACAGATTATGAGACCTGAGCATTTTTTAGCTAATATAATGGATGCAAAGTATGGAGGGGAAAAGCTTAATTCAGAGGAAGAGGAAGAAGTTGAAGCATGGATAATACAGTATCATCCAGAGCGGTTACCTGCAATGATGGCTTTTAAAATTAAAGACATAGACTATTTTCCTAAATCACTTTTCTCAGAAAATATTGTGTCACAATTTACAGCTTCAAAATGGTGGGAAATTCTTAAAGAAAAGGTACAGAAGAACAACAAGTTAGATTCTGATTTTTGTAGTTTTTTTCAATCTCTGCATTCTGTTCCATCTAACTCTGCTTCCATTGAGAGAATTTTCCTACATTTGGATTCATATGGTTTAAGTTGCAGAACAGACTAGGCTCAGAGCAGTGTGAAAAATTAGTAAAGATTTACAAATATTACCACAAAAATCAAAGTGAATGTGATATTGATTGGTAAACTGTAAAATAGATCAATTATAATTAATTTGAAATATATTTTTCATTCTACATTTTTAGTTTGTTGTCATTTAACTTTAATTGGAATTATCATTAGACATTAATCACACATGTCATATTTTGCATAGTTTTTTACTAGAAGATTATCAACAGTTTATTTTCATTATTTCTTTTACAGTTTGAAAAAGTTGATACATGAAAATGTTCATTATAATGTGGTATCAAAACTTATTTATAATAATCACTGCATATTTGCTATAAAAACAAAAATTAAATAAGTAAAAGAATAATAAAAACAGTATAATAGCAAAAAGTAGTCTGTGTGATGTTTTCAAACTGAAAATTTCAGTGGTTTTTTCTTTATATTTCTTAAAGTGAAAATATTATTAGTTATATATAATTACATATTTCTTAATGAATACAAGTAATTGAAATATGATTAATAATATTTTTTAATTCTTTCAAAGTAGAAAGAAAGCTTGTTTTCTGTGAAGGATCATGGCTCTACCTCTGTCAAAAACACGGTTGGTTATACTGTCTAGTAGTTCCAAAATTTTCAGTTAATGAAATTAATTTTAGAAAATAAATATTTTGAGGTAAACTTCATCTGATTACCATAGATATGACTTATTTTTATGTAATTTTGATAAGAGAAACCATCTAGGTTTTGGGCTTAAAAGGTAAAGTGTATTTCTAAATACTATAGGTGGGATTTGCAGACTCAGAAATGATTTTAAGCAAAAACCCAGGCAGGTTTTTGTTGGTGGACCCACCCAGAAAAGCCCGTGCGGGTTTTTCTGGGCTGGGTCCACTTTGCCAACCCTGCTTAGTCCCCCCCCCCCTTCTTTTGGAGAAAATATTCAGTAGAAGTAAGTGTAAGCGAAATAGGAAAAATAATTTGTTGATAATGTTTTGGTCTAAACATGACATAAATATGTGAATTAAATCTACATAACTAGAAGTTTTGATTTAAAAAAAAAGCATAAGAATATATTTATAAAGCATAAGAATTTATAAGAATAGTACATTTATTGAAGAAGATTTCAGAAATTTTTAGTAAGACATGGTTTGTTAGGCAGTAGGGGAAGGCAGAGGGACTGTTAATTTTTGTTCCTCTATTTTATCACACTATCACTACTGGACCACAATTACTGGATCTCATTCATGTATGATATTTCACCTATATTGGTACAAACTTTTAAACAGAAAAGGACTGTCAGTGTAAGTGGATTAGGGTAGATGCGTTTACCATGTAATAAAAATAATAAAATTTCTGCAATGCAGGATGTATAAAATTTAATTATATAAATCAGAATTTTATTTAAATTCTTTTGTTTGCAATAATTATTGAATGAGTACAAAGTAAAGATTTTCAAAGTTACCCTTATTACTATTAGACATTATTAAAATTGCATCAAACAATTTAACTCATCCATCAATTGATAACTACAGAAATTGGGGAAATTTAATTCAGAACACAGAAGATTGCTGGAAAAAATGACATAGTCATGCAAATTTTGTAATACATCCTATGGTTGGGATGTAGAACACCATATCAAATCAAATCACTGAAATATATTTGTTATTCCTCTTTCACTTCTAATTTAATGCTTGCTCATTCCTGAAAAGTGAATATAAGTTTTTTAAAAAGTACTATTTCTTTAAAATAAATAAAAATAATTACTGCATGTAAGTTTTTTAGCAGGTATAAAATTAATATATTTTTTTTTTAAACTCACAGAATTGTCCAAAGGTATGTATGAAATAAAGTTTAAAATATTTTCAATAATTTATTTTTCATAAAGCTTTATTTTTAATTTCTTGTAACATACTTAAAAAGGTCTCTTTAAAAACACTAAATTTTCTTTCTTAAACCTTATCTTAATCTTTTTAAAATAAAAATAGTACTGATCAATATTTATTTTAACTATCAAATGTTTTTAATCAGCTTAATATAATTAAAATAATCAACATCCTGGTGCCAAAAGTATTTAAACAAATTATCTATTAATAAACCTTCCAGAATTCTTTTT
>JAWZYV010006199.1:0-17177 GCA_038373885.1 Cheiracanthium punctorium
GAATCTCGAGAACTATTCGCAAGGATTGCGGGAATCAAATTGGAGTCAATTGAGCCGAAAGAGATTTTATTTCAGTCTGAAAAGTAACATTAATTCTAGACTGCAATAAAATCTCTTTCGGCTACTCTTCCCACTGTGTAAAGGCGTAAAATGACAGGAAAATATATGCTTAAACCAAACGAGCGAAATTCGATCAGTCGGAGCGATTTTGGGCGCAGTTTTCAAAAGTGCGCTTCTCCTTTAGGAGCGTTTTTCGATCACAAGAGCGGAGCGAAATATGCATGAATCCAAGGAGGATAGAACAGACCTATCCTCCTTGCATGTTCTCCTCCTTCAGTTCTATCCTCCTTGCACGAATCGAATGTTATCAGTATTTTGGAGAACAATAAGCGAGGAGGAGTCATCCTCAGAAAAAAGAGGAAGAGAGGAGGGGAATTCTCAGAAAAAAGACTACTTAAAGAGCACTTTTGCGGAAATACCGGTAGGTTTCGACGCTCACGGATCGCTCTCCAATGTATCGTTTTTCCCCCTCTTTGGGTTTAAGCGTGTCAATAATCAAATTACTTTGATACATATTGCCCTGATATAGATCAAATGACTCTCATTCTAAAGTAGTACATCCACTATTGGGGCTTCTCTTGGGACCCCTGAGGTCGGGTGCCGTCTGCAATCGCCGACCAGTCGACCTGGCCAGTCCGGGCCTGACCTACACCCAGTGGGGTATCTAAGTGACAGGTAGGCGAAGTTCTATTTGCTATATTTGGGGGAAGAAGATACCAATGGGAATCCAAGGGCGATGCAAAGAGGAAAAAGATTTTCCTTGCGGGAATGTCGCCATGAAAGAAGCATTTAAACCTTTGAGGCGCAACCCTTTCCCAATGATGAAAAAAGGGCAGCCGTTGCCATCGCTCGACTTATCTAACTACCGTCAAAAAAGGGTCTCTCGATCTGTGGCACGAGATGAACGTTTCGATCGTCCGCCCTCTTGCGGGTCGTTCAGTCGAGCGATGGCTACGGCTGCCCTTTTTTCAGCAGTGGGCCATCTATCCAGCTGTTCTCGCATTCTTCCATTTTTCAGCAGATCTCAGTGCTGTTCAAAAGAATCGTGACCTTTTTTTTGACGGGAAAGGACGTGCTGAAAAGTAAAGGATTCTCGTGGAGCTCTGTCACCCGCCACTCTTTTTATAGAAATCCAATCTATTCTTCGTGACGGGCAACCGTCCAAACGCCAGAGTTGGGTGTTCCCAGAGCGGGAATACTGCGAGTTAAAGGGTTAACCTGTTCGATCTCATCGTTGCGAGGATGCGACGTCCATGCTTCTCTCTTCTGATCTTCGATTCTTCGCATGGGTCTTTGGTAACCCTTCCGCTACATTTCAGAGCATACGCAATGGCTGGCCACAATAAGGGCATTCAAAGATCCACAGGTACCGAAAGGAGAAATGTTGCTTCACACATCCTCGCAACGACGGGATCGAACAGGTTAGTCCATAACATATTTCAATGTTGAATCGATCACTGTCTTTAGAACCACAATTTGCAAGAGTTTTCGATTGACACAATAAACTCTCACGACCAAAAAAAAATAATAATAATAATAAAGTTCATTCTAAAGATATTTTAAGAGTCGCCACACGGACTGAGTGACCGGTGTCCATCTTGCTAAAAGAAAAAGCGCATTTTCGTCGTCTGCCGTGGGTGCTACTCAGTGGCGTAGAAAAGGGGGAATAGGGGGGTCATATCCCCCACCCATGAGGAATTTTTTGCCATACAAAATGCATATTCTTCACTCCCTTATCACACTCACGTATACATATATGAGAATGGCACTAGTCATAATCCCCCCTCATGAAAAATTTTCTGGCTACGCCACTGGCGCTACTTTATCTAGGTAACCTTCAGCAGCTTTCAAACATTTAGCAAAGCATCTCAATCATGTCACGTTTTCCCCTATTTCTTAACACGAACAGCCTCTTTGTCTTTTTCTGCCAATGATTTTTGGACTCAAAAAATGTTTTTTTTTTTTTTTTTTTTTTTCTTGTGAAAGTTGCATAAGACGTGTAGGTTTCAGTAAATGTGCTAAGTGCAATTTGTGGAGAAGCAGTACTGATTTTTTTAAAAGTTTACTATCCATGATATTTGCTTTTCAAGCTGTTTTTCTTCTTTTTACTTTCCGAACATGTACCATGTAAGGAAAGTATTGTAATCTTGAAAAAATTCGACTTCGAGATTTTGGTGTATTGACACGTTTTGAGGTCTTCTGAATTCATTTATGCTATTTTTACGAGATGTATGTATGTATGTGTGTATGTGTGTGTGTATGTGTGTTTGTGTGTATGTGAGTGAACACGATAGCTCCTGAACAGGGCATGCGATGGAGCTCAAATTGGGTATATATGTTATAAACCACCGTCGCAAGACCGGTATTGATTTGGGTGTGTATAGGACTTATAGTTTTTCTACAGGGCTACGGCAAAGATTTCTTTTACATTATGGCCTATGGGGGAAAATTCTGGAAAGTGCGCTAGCGTTTAAACGGTACATTCGATTGAGCTCAAATTGGGTATACATGTTATAAACCACCGTCGCAAGACCTGTATTGACTTTGATGTGTATAGGACTTACAGTTTTTTTACAGTGATAAAATAAAGATTTCTTTTACATTATGGCCTATGGGGAGAAATTCTTGAAAGTGCGCTAGCGTTTAAACGGTCCATTCGATTGACTTCAAATTGGGTATACATGTTATAAACCACCTTCGCAAGACCGGTATTGATTTTGATGTTTATAGGACTTATAGTTTTTCTACAGGGCTACGACAAAGATTTCTTTTACATTATGGCCTATGGGGAGAAATTCTTGAAAGTGCGCTAGCGTTTAAACGGTACATTCGATCGAGCTTCAATTTGGTATATATGTTTGAATGATTCATCGATTCAAATTGATTTAAATGCTTGGTCATAATCTTAATCGTAAGTGTTCGGAAAGTCGAGTGGAGTCACTCCAGATTTTTTTAAAAGTTTACTATCCATGATATTTGCTTTGCAAGCTGTTTTTCTCCTTTTTTTTATGCAACATCCTGGCCGGACAGTGACAGTCGATCGGTCAGTTCAACTCGGTTCCCATTGGTTTACCGAAAGGGAAGCGGCACCGGCTTGGCCAGTGCTCGAGTGGGTGAACTCCTCTTTCCATTGCGGAGTGTGTAGGCAAAGGGAGATAGATGTACGTAAAATGTGTCGAGGCTGAAATGGCTTCCAAGCTTAAGCGATACCTCTGGGGGGTGCTATCCAGAGGGTGGGTCTCTCATTTTGGAATGGCTTCAAAATGAGGAGACCCCTTATAGGGCGCAAGGTCGACTCCCCTAGTAGGCGCCCCCGTAAGGAAATGACGTACATCCTTGGACCTCGTAGCGATCCAGCCTACAGTAGGCAGCTGTCCCACCTACTAGAATGAAACAAACGATGAAAAAAAAAAGCCATAACCTAATAAGTGTACCACTCTGCAGTATGTTGTAATTGTAATGAAAAAGTTGTGAAATTTTAAGGGTAGGGAGGCTTAAATTCCCGAAACATACAGTGAAACACGCAGTTTTGTCAAAATAGGTTCATTTTAGTGGAGCCTTACTTGGATAACCCAATTTGAATAAAAATTCCCTAAAACTACACAAGGGTTTCCCGAATGAAAAGTGGACAAGCACGATGACGTCAGAATGATGGCCGCTGTAACAGCTCCGCCATCGAACAGTGATATAAAGGGCGGTAGGAGGTGTGCATCTCGCCACGTTCAAAAGCAAAATCTATTGCGATAAAAAAAATAGATCGAAAATAATAGCCGTTACTGTATGCATGGATGCGTCTGATATTATGATAGAAATAAATTTCTAAAGCACGTAACGTGTTAAAACCGATAGAATAACGTGTGAATACACATTTATTTTAATATATTACACATTGGACTTGTAAACTCACGAGGCAAATTAATTAAAGATACACGTAATTTTATTTAGGCAAACATTAAATTGCTAAGTTATATTTTCTGAAAGGGTTTAAAATTTCGTTAATATTAGTTTGTTTTGGTGTAATATTACACTTTGTTTATTATATCTGTTAACAAAATCCTCATAAAAGTATGTTTACACTAACGTGTAGAAACGTCTTTATAGTGTGAAAATATTTCACACTCTTCTGTGCAAGAGCGACATACCATCGACTTTGTTTTCATCTTGAAAAGGAATACATATTATGAAAAAATTCATGATTATTTTAATATAATAATTTTGGTTAGATATGAAATCTAAGACTTTTATTAAACATGGTAACATGTCGTGAGTTAGTTTCTCGTGTATTTTTAAAGCTATAAATTATTTTTCTATCCATGCAAAAAAAGATAAGCGTGTGAACATTTACAGCTAAATTAATTTTCTATCCAATTTATGAGAAAATGGGCTAAAATTGAGCCCCAAAAGGTACCTTTTATAGAAATATTTCCCAATTTTACTCATAAAAACTTGAAAACATTAAGTTGTACACACTAAAATCATTTAAATTACGTAACTATTTGTTTATTTTCATGATGTAATGCATATTCTTTGCTTAACTACTGAGAAAATTCACTAAAAATGCATGTATACTGAATACGATGTTTGCAGTACATATAAGCATTGTAAGTTTTTGCACGTTTAGTGTTGATATCATTTAAATTATAGCGTATGTATGATAGAATCAGTAAGATTTCGCTATTGCATGTTCATTTTAATGCAATATTTCTCTCTTTTGTGCTATCTCTCTTTTATGCTATCTTTGCAAAAGTTTACCAAAACTACATATGCTAACTTGGAAAAACTTGCATTGCAGTTTGTTAGGACTATTTCTTATGAAAATATCAAGGCACTAAGTTATATTTGCTAAAAAAACATTATGTTGGTATCAGTTTATTTTTGATATAATAGTACTGGTTTTCTGACATTTTTTTACTAGAAAAATCGAAAATAAAAGAAAGCTTATGTTAACATGTAGAAACTTGTATCGCAATGTTTTACAATTTTCTGTACAAAAACAATATTTCATCGACATCTTTCAGATAAAAGCAATAAATATTTGCAAAATCTGTGCTTATTATAATCTAATATGGTTGTTTATTTATGGTGTTAAAGAAGAAGTTTGCTAAATACGGTAACATATCGTAACTAGTAAACGAATTTTTCATGCACTTTTTAGGGCAAAAAACTAATTACCCTTTATCTTTTGCTAAAAACGATAAATATTTGTAAACATTTACAGCTTTTATACAGATGAATGTTTTGTTATTAAATATCACAGAAAGTTGATTAAATATGAGAGCTTGTCAATGTTTGTAGTACACATTTTCAGTTATTCTCAAAGTAAAACAGGATGCTGAAAACACTACATACTTGTAAATATTTGATTATTTTAGGTAAATTTTATAAAATAGGTGTAAAGTTTACGAGAAAGTTGGCTGAAATGACTCTTCAGCTAAACTTTGAAATCTTGCATCGTTACGTTTCTAGATGTATTTTTAAATGGTTATGTCGTTATTTTGTAAAAAAAGTTATGATATTTCATGAAAGCGATGCAAAATAATGAGAAATTATCGTTTCCAGCATAAAATTGCTCAAAATATGAAATGTTTGGAAAGAAAATCTGAAATCTTTGGATGAACTGTATGATTATGAAGGTTTCAACGATGGAAAAGAAGGTATTGAATGAAAAAAATATGTGTAAGTGAGTGAATATCATCTTTATTTATGTAATATTTTGTAATTTTATTTGAAATAGAGAATTTAGAGTAAAATTATGCGTGTTTAGTGTGTCTCAAGCTGGAGAGAATAGGAGGTAGAATACTGCTTTTTATTAGATTTTCTTTAACATGTGACTATAAATTGTGATGCTGACTGATATTTAGTGTGGGAAATGTGTATAAAACTTTATTATTTGTGATATTTTCTGATTTTTTTCATAATTTTCTATAAAATTCCTATATTAGTATAATTTACATTAGATGACGTAACAATGGCATATCATTGTTGGGAGGCATTTGTTGTGTTTGTTTACACCACCAACAAACACTAACAATGTGGTGTCAACAATATCACAACAAAGAGAACACAGCGGGAATCGTCATTTGCAAGAAAAATTTCACAGAAGGAGGTGACAAAAGAAAATGCTCTTCAAAGTTTCGAGAATTTGTGAAAATGTTAAAATGACGCCAATGTCGCCCAGTGGAGCGCTAAAGGTAAAGGTAGGAGGAATTCAATAGTTTAACTGTTGCATTGTAGTATGTAATATAAATTATATAGTAAAATTGAATAGCGTGTATATCAGTCTATGTATTTATATTTAATTAATTATATTATTATAATTATTGTGCCCTATTTTTAGACGTCTTTGACAAAATTTGCTGTTGAATCAATGCGTATTTTAAAATATTTAATAGTAAACTCATAATCGTGTGGAACTTCCGTTGAAACATATCTTAATGTGAATTCATTTATTTTTTTATTTAGCATGGGATTACCGCAGTTTCTTGCAATACCATCTTTTCAGTCTGAAGTTTGTATTAAAAAAATCTGATGTGTCCAACACATGACTTCCTTGCACGTCCATTAGATCAAAAATATTTTCGACGGACTTCCTCTAAATTTATTTGTTTGAAAGAGATAAAATATCAATAATAGTAAGGTTTAGCGATTTCTAGCCAAATATTTCGATATCGCCAAGCTGAGTTCAATTCGAAAGATTTCCTTCTGACACTTTATTTGGCGATATTTCACCAAAAGCCGACAAACTTGAGATAGTCAGCGAGATTTTGGGGATAGCCAAAGTAGTCATTGACCACAGACTTTCAATGAATTGAATGCATCTATACACCTCAATGTATTCAAAGTCATTTGGCTCACCATGTAAATAAATTCTCAGTCGATTGCTGTCAAAAAAGATATTGAAAACAGTTAGGTATTACAATAGTTCTAAATATAAAGTTAAAAAATCTACGGGTTAAAGTTTTAGAGTTATACAAAATAGGAAATAATTTTTGGCGCCAAATTTGGCGATATTTCGGCGAAACTCGTCAATGTCGACGACATTTGGCGAGATTTTAAGCATGAACCAAACAATGACAGATTATCGCCAAATTTGGCGATATTTCGCCAAAACTCGCCAAGAACGATGACAAATGGCGATACTTTGGGCATGGACCAAATGACTGACTATCGCCAAATTTGGCGATATTTCGCCAAAACTCGCCAAGGTCGAGGACAGACGGCGAGATTTTGGGCATGTACCAAACAATGACTGTCTACAGTTGTATTATATTGAAGATGTCCATAGACATTAAGGTACTGAAATTCTTTTCGGTGGTCCTGTAAATAAACTCTCCAGTAGATTGGAACCAAAAATCGAGATGCACAACTAGATGTTACAACATTCTTATATATGAAATTTCATAATAGTTTTTGAGATTTGAGAGTTAAATATGCACACACATACGCCAAAAGTCGCCAAGCTTGGCGACTTTTGGCATAGTTCTTGAGGGAGGCACGTGACCGTGGTCGGACCATTACCTAACTTATGTGGTAGGACGGTATTGTGCTTGAAATGGATGAATGCCCCTAAAATTGCTATTGACCGTAATGTATTGGAAATCTTTTGAGTGTTCCTGTAGCAGAACTATAAATGAAAAAGACACTTTTATTAATGGAGAAATTCATTTTCTAACTCTTTACAGCATATATCACTTCTGAGTCGTTTGAAATAGCCCAATACCTCTAAAAAACGCTTTGATGAATTTCGGCCCATAGAGCGTAATGTATTTCGAATCTTTTGGGCGGTCCTGTAGATAAACTATTCAGTCGAATGGAACCGAAAGGGGAGGTGCACAACTAGATGTTACAACAATCCTAAATATAAAGTTTCAACATTCAACGCCTAACAATTTTTGAGATATGCGAGTTTAATGAATTTCGGCCCATTGAGTGTAATGTATTTCGAATGTTTTGGGCAGTCCTGTAGATAAACTATCCAGTCGAATGGAACCAAAAGGGGAGGTGCACAACTAGATGTTACAACTATCCAAAATATGAAGTTTCGACATTCTACGCCTAATAGCTTTTGAGTTAGGCGAGTTTAATGAATTTCGGCCCATAGAGCGTAATGTATTTCGAATCTTTTGGGCGGTCCTGTACATAAACTATCCATTCGATTGCCACCAAAAGGGGAGGTGCACAACTAGATCATAGAACAATCCTAAATATCAAATCTCAACATTCTACGACCAATAGTTTTTGAGATATGCGAGTTACATACATACGTACGTACGTACAGACGGCATGGAAAAACTGGCCACAGTAGACTCGCCACTGGTCAAAATGAGTTGCAGACGCGTTAATATGATCGTGCATGCTAGCCTACGATGAGATGCATCGAAAAAATTTTTTTAATTAAATTTAGAGGTAGTCAAAATCGGTTTTTATGTCGAAATTTGGCCCCCAAAATTTTTCGGGATCACATTACTTCCTTATACTACGTACAAGGAAGTAAAAATCTGATGTGTCCAACACATGACTTCCTTGCACGTCCATTAGATCAAAAATATTTTCGACGCACTTCCTCTAAATTTATTTGTTTGAAAGAGATAAAATATCAATAATAGTAAGGTTTAGCGATTTCTAGCCAAATATTTCGATATCGCCAAGCTGAGTTCAATTTGAAAGATTTCCTTCTGACACTTTATTTGGCGATATTTCACCAAAAGCCGACAAACTTGAGATAGTCAGCGAGATTTTGGGGATAGCCAAAGTAGTCATTGACCACAGACTTTCAATGAATTGAATGCATCCATACACCTCAATGTATTTAAAGTCATTTGGCTCACCCTGTAAATAAATTCTCAGTCGATTGCTGTCAAAAAAGATATGGAAAACAGTTAGATATTACAATAGTTCTAAATACAAAAGTTCAAAAATCTACGGGTTAAAGTTTTAGTGTTATACAAAATAGGAAATAATTTTTGGCGCCAAATTTGGCGATATTTCGGCGAAACTCGTCAATGTCGACGACATTTGGCGAGATTTTAAGCAAAAACCAAACAATGACAGATTATCGCCAAATTTGGCGATATTTCGCCAAAACTCGCCAAGAACGATGACAAATGGCGATACTTTGGGCATGGACCAAATGATTGACTATCGCCAAATTTGGCGATATTTCGCCAAAACTCGCCAAGGTCGAGGACAGACGGCGAGTTTTTGGGCATGTACCAAACAGTGACTGTCTACAGTTGTATTATATTGAAGACGTCCATAGACATTAAAATACTGAAATTCTTTTCGGTGGTCCTGTAAATAAACTCTCCAGTAGATTGGAACCAAAAATCGAGATGCACAACTAGATGTTACAACATTCTTATATATGAAATTTCATAATAGTTTTTGAGATTTGAGAGTTAAATATGCACACACGTACACCAAAAGTCGCCAAGCTTGGCGACTTTTGGCATAGTTCTTGAGGGAGGCACGTGACCGTGGTCGGACCATTACCTAACTTATGTGGTAGGACGGTATTGTGCTTGAAATGGATGAATGCCCCTAAAATTGCCATTGACCGTAATGTATTGGAAATCTTTTGAGTGTTCCTGTAGCAGAACTACAAATGATAAAGACACTTTTTTTAATGGAGAAATACATTTTCTAACTCTTTACAGCATACATCACTTCTGAGTCGTTTGAAATAGCCCAATACCTCTAAAAAACGCTTTGATGAATTTCGGCCCATAGAGCGTAATGTATTTCGAATCTTTTGGGCGGTTCTGTAGATAAACTATCCAGTCGAATGGAATCGAAAGGGGAGGTGCACAACTAGATGTTACAGCAATCCTAAATATAAAGTTTCAACATTCTACGCCTAATAGTTTTTGAGATATGCGAGTTTAATGAGTTTCGGCCCATTGAGCGTAATGTATTTCGAATGTTTTGGGCAGTCCTGTAGATAAACTATCCAGTCGAATGGAACCAAAAGGAGAGGTGCACAACTAGATGTTACAACTATCCAAAATATGAAGTTTCGACATTCTACGCCTAATAGCTTTCGAGTTAGGCGAGTTTAATGAATTTCGGCCCATAGAGCGTAATGTATTTCGAATCTTTTGGGCGGTCCTGTACATAAACTATCCATTCGATTGCCACCAAAAGGGGAGGTGCACAACTAGATCATAGAACAATCCTAAATATCAAATCGCAACATTCTACGACCAATAGTTTTTGAGATATGCGAGTTACATACATACGTACGTACGTACGTACGTACAGACGGCATGGAAAAACTGGCCACAGCAGACTCGCCGCTGGTCAAAATGAGTTGCAGACGCGTTAATATGATCGTGCATGCTAGCCTACGATAGGATGCATCGAAAAAAATTTTAAAATTAAATTTAGAGGTAGTCAAAATCGGTTTTTTTGTCGAAATTTGGCCCCCAAAATTTTTCGGGATCACATTACTTCCTTATACTACGTACAAGGAAGTAAAAATGGAGAAACGCTGAATAGTAGTATCCCTCTGGCTATTATATTTTAAAAACGTCTTTTGATTTTCTGAACAAGTTATACCCCGATATCTTTCGTAATCACCAAACTCGTATACTCTGCATCTAGAAAACCTAAACACAAAACTTTTTTATGAATACCCGTCAATAAACCAACTTTATGACATTTAATTTTCTTTCGTTGTTATTACATCCAGGATATTAGAGATGAGTTCGGGATCATTTTTTGAAGCCCGAGCCCGAAATTTCAGCTGAAGATTAAAAAAAAAAAAAAATCAATTACTTCAATGATAGAATACAATAAATTTTGCTATTTGTGCAAATTAAAGACAAATAGAGTTGCAAACTCTCGATGCACTTTCTAATCCTTTATATCCATGTTTATCAAATAATGTCCGATCTGATGACTCACTAAGCATAAGCAATAAGCCGCTTTTCTGAAATAGCCAAAGAGCTTCACGCACCTTCTAGGCGCCCTTGCCGCTAATTTCTTTTATAAGTACTTTTATTTTCCTCTCATGAATCCATTTTTAAAATCTCTTTGAAGGAGTATGTTCAATAAATGAGAAATTTTTCTCCAGCCCGAGCCCGAACGCAATTGGGAATGACAGAGCTCGGGCTCCGGCTCGGGCTTTCGGGCTCGGGCTGAGCCCGTCTCATCTCTACAGCATATTAAGGAGGAAGACTGTTTTCGTATTTGCTGGGTGTGTAGTGACTGTAGGGTTGTTTTTTCTTTTTAAATCTTTGAGTTTGTAGCTACTTTTTTGTCAATTATAATTTTCCCTTTTTTCATGGCTGTTCTCCCTCGTCCTCCTATTTTATGACATTTGGGTTTCATTTTGTTATTCACTTCTCCTTCCTACTACTCCTGGGTTTTTTATGTTATTAAAAAAAATTCCGTTCTTAAACACCACACACTACTCTACATTGGCGGAGGTTAATGGATTGCTATCCATTGACAAAATGAAATATTTAGCAACGTCGATTGTACACCAAAATATATTCTACGTGACGATTGTGTGTGTATGCGTGGAGGGAGAAAATATAGTACTACGAAAACACAGGTTAGAAAAATAACGGCGTAGCGCACTCACCTTTATTTTGGCGCGATTTGGCTATTTTATTACAATAATACATCTCAGCGAAATTAATAAATAGTAAACGCACTTGATGTTAAGATGTACAACCGCAGCAGAAGGAGACAGTCGTTAGCAGATTCTCGGCTGATACTTTTGGCTGAGCATCGCTTTTTAAGAGACGGTTCATTGAACATGGAACACTAAAGCTTACACGAAAGCTATTGAAAACTTGTGAAGTTAGTTTATAGCGTTCATTTGGTCGTAAAACACCCCAAAAATAGTCTCAGCAGAGTATTAAGTTTTCCACTTGGAAAGGCGACGCTGACATAAACAAAAAATAACCTTTTCAACCATATCCTATTATTCGAGCATTTCATTTATCTTTTCTTCAACTGCCAGTAAAACTTGCCAGGTGGTCAGGCCTGTTCACCATTTCGCATCCTATCACCCGAAATGCACAATTCTTTTATCGTCTTGGCAACCGATTTTTTTCAGGTCTGGCACAGTCCTGAAGTACGGGTCAACAGTCTGGCAATTTAAAACGACTGTGTCAACCATGAGTGAAAACAGAATCTCACCGACATAATAGATATAATAAAAAAAAATGCAGTAGTTGTAAAGTAAATTTTAAATTCATCGACATCTGAGAATTTCAAGAAAATGCATAGCTCGTGATCTAATTTTCCTTTTAACCCAATATTGAATTTCTAGCTCAATTTAAAAATCGTGACATCAAAATGACGTCGATTTCACGAGTGATTTCTGTAATGCGGGGTTCTTTCTTGAAGTCGTGAAATCGTGTTGCGGCAGCACCGCACTAGATATAATGCCTGCGGACTGTGACGTCAAGACTCCATGGCATAGTCATAGATTGGCTTCTTTCCAACGAACGGCTCATTATGTTGGATAATTTGAAACTGAGGGAAGTTGGTTATGAAATTTCTGAAGAAATTTGCTTTGCATACTTCGTTGGTTTTTTTTTATCCGACCCAATATTTAAAGATTTTCTGTTTTTATGTATCAGGGAATACTTAGATATTTCTAGATTTTGTATATCAAGCTTCAAAGTTTTACTTTCGGATTTAACAGTTCAAAGGTTGCTCTGACTAGATATCTCAGTGATCTATAAATGGCTTACCAACATTAAAATGGCTCTTTTTCAAGTCTGAGGCGACAACGCTAATATGAATTTGGACACACCCAGACTGTACATAAGCTTAAATCAAGCTTGGCATTTCTTTGAATTGGACGTATTAATACAAGCTTGACAGTTCAATTCATTTTAAGCTTGCAGCAAGCTTGGAGATTACAAAAAAATGAGTCAGCCAATATTTTCCCGCCGAATTGAAGTCATTGGAACTGTCAAGCTTGAATACAACTGGATGACTGCTTGATTTGGAAAGCCACATCCACATAACAAATAATGTATCATCAGTCATCAATGTACTTGACCATAGAATTAAAAAAAAGATTCTATATTTCCAAATATTGAAATTCTTCAAAATAAAATACAATTATACTACGAAATGGATTTCAAAATCCGTCGTTTGTCTCGATTTTGGCCAATATTGCCCAACAGGAGTGTCGCGATATTGAAAGTTTTAAAACGTGTGCTGCTTTTAAGTTTATATTATGCTTATTTCCATATTAGTAGAGTCTATAAATCACACATAACATTATTTTAATTTTGATTCATCCCATGGAAAAATAAAAGAAAGAGATCTGCATCGGCCAGTGATCAATCTCGCCAGAAAACAGCGTGATAACCTTAAAAGTCACTTCAAACTCTAGTCATATCACCACGAGTTAGATTGGCATGGTGGTTAGGACGCTGGATTCCCACACCTTTGATCCCGGGATCGTCCCAGCCGCGGACGCTAGACGGAAACAGATTAAAATAACTTGAGGTTTCAGCGTAGAGTGGAAAAATAAAATATGTGGGCGAGTTCGCCGACCGGCGCCCCATGTATTTAGGATTTTTTTTTTTAAGGAAATTTTTTAAAGTCTGAATAAGGTTTGCTATGTCAATGCAAGTTGGGCAAGTGTAAACTTGCACACTTGATTCAAGCTTGCATTAAGCTTACACGCTTGAAATTTTCAAGCTTAATTCCAGTTTATTGACTTGATAAATCAAGCTTACAGCAAGTTTGGTGCAAATTTGCTGTGCTGTCTGGGACATCAAAGTCGCCACCGGCTACAGCAGCAAGGTGGCATCTTTCCACCTTGCGGGACATTTACAGAAGCAATCGCGCAGGAACAGAAATGATAAAAAAATCTCTCTTGGGAAAATGACAGAAATCGTGGTAGTTTATGCCAGAGGTCAGAGCATTCCCAAATCGAGTGCAAGGACCCTCAAACATGAAATAATACTCATGTTAAAGATACCCAAGAAATAACGGGAATAACGTTCACAAGGAAGAGAAACTTATTCATAGCAAGTTCTGAAAAGGCTCATCGCTTTCTTAGATTGACAACTAGTGAATACACCGGTAAACGCTCTAATTAAACACACTACAATGCGATTACTTGTACACAAAATCCTTACAGATGTAGTATGATGTTAGGAAATTGCTGAATTAGGCCAAACGTGAATCCTTGATTCTATTAGTTTGTATTGATCATCAGATGCGGTTTGCTTTCTTTGAATTTTAGTTTTGTTTATTATGCTGTTTTGGTGCATTAAAATCATTTTGTAGGAAACTTTCAATTACAATTTTTGTTTACGCAATAAATAATAAAAATTTATACATTTTAATGAGCCAGTGTTATTTGTTAGTGTGAAGGCACTTGGGTACTTAGGAATTTTACAGTCGGTCCACCAAAAAGAAGGATTTCGTATGCGTGTGGATTGTCAGATGCACTGTGGCAAAATAGTTCTTTGCAAGCCTTTGGCGAAAAAAGTTTTTGGCGAGAATAAACGACGGTAAAATACGTAAGTACCGACACTTGTTTGTAGTTTATGGGAATCGAAATAATAGCTAACTTTTAGTGTTGTTTTTTTTTTTTTTTAAATTAGTACATTTGATAGATACCAACCATTTGTGCCCAGATATTTTTGCGACTTTCTTCGATTTTGGTTAATAAGAGCAATAATTGATAAATTTCTGATGTCAGCTTCTTGGAGCAAGGGGTGATTTCTTTTAAAATCATACTGTATAAAAATTGCAAGGCCAACATACTACTGGGTTATGTTAAAATAATTTGTGGAGTTGAGGTTCAATACTCGTGAATAAAGGCTAGGAAAAATAAATAACGTTTTCGACTGATAGCTAAAATGCCGTCCCAAGAAATGGACATTAGGCATAAATGGGTTAGATTCCTTTCGTATTGCAACAGACTGGTGTTTTTCATTCAGTAAAGCAATCTGCCAACGGCGTAGCGGCCTCGCCATTGTGATGTCAGCAAGCGGTCCGTAGGCATTCTATATACAGTGCCGTGTTGGTTGTAAGTGGCTTGATTCAACTCTCCTTTTAAAACACCAAAATAATTTATGTACACGAACAAACTATATTTGAATAATATTTATAAGAACATTCTTGTTAGAAAACTTAATTAACGTATGTTACTGAGGAATTTAACATATCAATATCAGTACATACTACGTAACATTGGATCCGGTGTGGTCCGAATTCCACGCTCTCTTCTCAGCAGAATTAAACAAGTAATATTAATTTTTTTTAAAAGTCAATTCCTACTTAGGTCAACAAATAAAAATTTTATTTTAGTTACTTTTTATTAAGTAATTATAGTTAATATAAATATGACGGAATCACAATATGTAAGTGGCAGAATAGAAAGCGAATTTCCTTCAGTTCTAAATACAAAATTTCGACACTCTACGGTTAAAAGTTTTAGAGTTATGCGAAATATGATATTATTTTGGGCGATATTTCGGCAAAACTCACCAAGGTCGCAAAAAATGGCGATATTTGTGGCATGGACCAAATGACTGACTATCGCCAAATTTGGCGATAGTGAGTCATTGTTTTGTCCATGCCCTAAATGTATATATTGAAGATGTCCATAGATGTTAATGTATTGAAATTGTTTTGGGTCGTCCTGTAAATAAACTCTCCAGTCGATTGGAATCAAAAATCGAGATGCACAACTTGATGTTATAACAATCTTATATATGAAATTTCAACATTCTACGACTCAATAAATTTTGAGATTTGAGAGTAAAATACATACACACGTACAAAAGTCGCCAAGCTTGGTGACTTTTGGCATAATTCTTGAGGGAGGCGCGTGACCGTGGTTGGACCAGGTATTATACTTGAAATGGATGAATGTCCCTAAAACTGCCACTGGCCGTAAAGTGTTGGAAATCTTTTGAGTGTTCCTGTAGCAGCACTATAAATGATAAAGACACTTTCTTCCATGGAAAAATTAATTTTATAACCCATAACAGCATATATCACTTGTGAGCCGTTTGAACTAGCCTAATACCTCTAAAATATGCTTTAATGAATTTCTGCCCGTAGAGCGTAATGTATTGAAAATCTTTTGGGTGTACCTGTAGATAAACTATCCAGTCGAATGGGACCGAAATGGTGCGTGCAAAACTAGATGTTAAAGCAATCCTGAATATAAAGTTTCAACATTCTACGTCTAATAGTTTTTGAGATATGCGAGTTGAATGAATTTCGGCCCATAGAGCGCAATGTATTTCGAATTTTTTGGGGGGTCCTGTAGATAAATAATCGAGTTGATTGGGACCAACACTGTATTAACATCCAGTGTCATCCACTACAAGTCTAAAAAAATTTACTTGAGTGGATGAATAAAAAAGTATTTTATGAACGATTGAAAATTTGTACAACATAAATATAGGGAGAGTGTGAGCTAATAATAGGAATTGAAAAAATAAAAAAAGTAAGAAAATCTGAAACACTCCCAGATTTTAAATACGCGCTAAACTGCTCTATATTAAAAGCGTGTCATAATTTATGCGTCGTCCCTTTTTTTTCTTCCTTATTCCATTAAGTTGGAAAGTGTATCATTATTCATGTGTGTGCTGTACTTTTCTTCCTTGTTTCATAAAACCGATCTTTGGAATCGAAATCTATCTTAAAATCGCCTACTCAAACTATTTTATAATCTTCGCCAACTATATTACAACTGTACTTCACCGTTTTAGATATTGCTTCGAATGTGCATCCTAATCCACGAGTGTGCCGTGTTTGTCTTTTTTTGGGTTGATTCCTGATTTAAATTCCTGCTTTAACGCCCCGATTCTCACCAAGGTGGCAAACATTAAACACATGCAGTGACCATGACGATTTTTTGTATTTATGTGGCAATCGTAATTTAGAATTAAAATGGCGATTTAGAACAACATGTAACTACAAAATTCGGTACTTACGTGCTGTGTCCCCGGTCGTTATCGCCAAGGTATTTTTTTGTCAAAAGTGCTGGCAAACTGTTGCCAATCGTATTCCAAACCATCAGTCATTTTATGTCTCCGGGATTTATCTTGGCGAAAAATCCCTCGTCTTGGCGGACCGCCAGGATAATACGTAAATACCCAGGATTCCGTTATCTT
>JAWZYV010006202.1:0-408953 GCA_038373885.1 Cheiracanthium punctorium
ATTTGAAGTGTTTATGTTTTCGTAAGTGCTATTTACGTGCTATTCTAATCATACTGACTTTATAAGAGGTGTACAACTAGGTTGTTTAATCCGCCGATGTTTTTTTGAGTTGAAAACGGGCCAGTGTTTGCCCAGTTTACATTAGCTGTACAACTAGGTTGCTTAGTTCACTGTTGTTGTTTTTTTTTAGTTAAAAACGGTCCACTGGTTGCGTAGTTTACATAGCTGTACAACTAGGTTGCTGAATCCACTGAGGTTTTTTTAGTTAAAAACGGGCCACTGGTTGCCTAGTTTAGATAGCTGTACAGCTAGGTTGCTGAATCCACTGAGGTTTTTTTTGTTAAAAACGGGCCACTGGTTGCCTAGTTTAGATAGCTGTACAGCTAGGTTGCTGAATCCACTGAGGTTTTTTTAGTTAAAAACGGGCCACTGGTCGCCTAGTTTAGATAGCTGTACAGCTAGGCTGCTGAATCCACTGAGGTTTTTTTAGTTAAAAACGGACCACTGGTTGCCTAGTTTAGATAGCTGTACAACTAGGTTGCTGAATCCACTGAGGTTTTTTTAGTTAAAAACAGACCACTGGTTGCCTAGTTTAGATAGCTGTACAACTAGGTTGCTGAATCCACTGGGGTTTTTTTAGTTAAAAACGGACCACTGGTTGCCTAGAATGACTAGTAAACATGGCGACAGTCGCTGGAGCTTGGCGGTCGCCAAGCTCCAGCGACTGTCGCCATGTTTACATGGGGTGGGCACCGGCTTGTATGATTTTACCAGAATTTTTTCTAAAAGTTTTGAAACTGATACATCATTTATTGCAGTATGTAGTACAGCTTGTAAAGAGAGAGTTTCAAAATTTTGAAGTGCCTGGCATAATTAGTTTATTTGCACTTATGTATGAAAATCACATGACTTTTTTTTAACAACACCATTAAGTGTAATTGTACTGTAAATCCTCGATACAACGATAGTTAAGGGACCAAAGAAACATTGTTCTAGAGGGATGTACTATTATATGGAGGAGAGATAATAGTGTATGAAAATTCCTCGGGTCTACAAAATTTTATCATAATAGGGGGTTCCATCATTCAGGGGTTATCAAGGTTTTACTGTATTTCACATATATCTCACTTACAGTTCTGACGATTTTTTAAGAATTCATTGTATTATAAGCTCACATTTGCTCATTTTTAAATCGCAAAAATAATATTGGTTACTACTAATAGGGATGCACCAAATATTGAATATTTGGTTCAAATTTACTAAACTTTAAATGATTATAATGAATAATTCAGTTTGTTTTTTAAACAACATTTACTATTCCATCTGGCATAAAACTCCAAAAATTAAAAGACTGCAAAATTTAATATTTAAATGTTTTCTGTTTATATTATTAATCACCTTTTTAGATATTTGTGAAGTGATTTTTTTTTTTCACCTTCATTTTATAAAAAATTAGCAGTTGATTGATCTTACATATTTATAAACACTTAATCTTATGACTTGTAGTGTTGTTAAATTCTTAATCATTTTAATATATAAATAATTAAAATAACCTTTTGGAGAATATTCTCGTCAACGAGAATTTCTCTCGAAAGTTATGAGAGAAATTGTTTTATACTAGCTGCCAAGGCAGCTAGCTTCGCCACACCGTACCTTACTGTTTTATATACTGAGTGGAGTTTGGAACAAATTATCAGAGTCATTTCAACAAAAATCATGTTTCTTTGTTTTAACAGTGTTTCCCATGCAATTTATGTAGGTTAGGTTTGCTAACAATTTTGGGTGTCATGATAAAAGCTGATGGTGGCCATGGGGTCAAAGCAGGCCCGGACTGGGAGGGAGGGGCCCGCCCGTCCCAAGAGAAGGGGGCCCGGGTTATTGTGCAACCGATAAATAGAATGTGTTAACTTTCAGGGTATGGGGAGGTATGGTGTTATTATTAATTAATTATGATTGATGATTAATGCATTAATTAAATATTGATCTATTAATTAATATGCCTCATTCATATTAATTAATCCCTTGTTCATTCGGGAACCTTCACTCAAAAAATTTTGAGATCTACATTTAAAATGAAGTGTTGTGAAGCCTTCTGGGGCGCAATTGCAGCTGCAAAACTTTTTTTATGTGTCAAACTTCATTAAAGTGCTATCAGTATAGCACTTTTTAAAAAATTTTCTTTCTTTTTTCTGTTTGGGGGCCTGCCCTCAGCAGGGAGGGCCCACCCGTCTGCAGACAGTCGGACACATTGGCCAGTCCGGGCCTGGGTCAAAGCTAAGTACTAACATTGCAAGATGTATGAAAAGATTTGATTGGTGACATTTCAGTTCATAAAATTACTATAAAAATACTATATTGGGTGATAACGTGTTTTACAAATTCCTACAGAAATGCTTCTTAATTGCAGCAGCTGCAGGGTTAATGTGCCAAAGTTAGCAACCAGGTTTTTTATAGTACGGTTGCATTATTTAATACGTATTCTTGGTTACAAAAATGTAAAATAAAAAGGAAATGGCTAAAATATGCTTCAGCCCAAGGCAAGGCAATTTTTTTTTTAAATGCGCAATAAACGCGATGTGAAAATATCCGAAAGATTTTGCTTTTTTGCATATGCTTTGTTATTTTGTAATTTAGCTACTGCATTACATACATAACCAGTTATGAATATGCTTGCTTCACTCGAACTTTTAATTTGGATTTTTGCGCGTGCGTTATTGTTATTATGCAGATGTTTACATCTAGTTGTTGCTGTTCCCAGCATAGAAATATCGTTGATTTTCATACTGCATACGTCAGCGTCTTATATAAGTAGATGGAAATTTTTACTTGGGATTAAAAATCCTTAAATTTTACAACAAAAAAAATATGAATTTAAAAATAGATTGAAATTGAGCTACAAAAAGCAAAGCTAAATTTTATTTTATTTTACTTTTTTATCTCCCAAGCATGGTGTACTCATCTTCTTCACTTCCAGAAGACTAAATTTTTCATTAGAAACATAATCCATTTCATTAATATTTTGAAATTGTATTAAATTAGTTTCAGTTTTGTCTATTTAAGAGTTTACTATTGTGAGCCACAAATCTTAACTTTCCCCTTTCTTTCAATCGATGAACTGTCTCTTTTTAATGTGTATATATCTCCATACAGGCCATGCTAAAACTTCTCTCTGCTACTGCAGTTGTTGCTGACATACAGTAGACATCGGTTATGACGTACTCCCTCGGGACCTAAAAAAGTAGTACGTTATAGCCGAAGTATGTTATAAGCAATAACAGCAGTAAGATTGAACAAAAAAAAAAGAAAATGGGCTCATAATTTCACTGTAATGTGTGTTTTAAACAGGTCTGATTTTTTTAAAATTTAAATTAAATAAAAAACAGAAAAAAATTTTATTACTTACAATTTTTATTGGCATGAATAATCTGTAATTTTCTTTTGTTTTAAATGAGCAGATGCCACTTTTAAGATACCGTTTTGGATATCCATAATAGACTTTTGTAGAGTCCTTGCATCCTCATTTCGGCATTCAAAAAATCGTAAATGTTTTGCAGCATGTAATGCGTTGGGTATGCTTGGCACTTCGCTATCATCAGAATCATTATAGTAGGGCTTTTCATAAGGCATTTACATTGATGAATAACAATGAGAAAACATGGTCTTGTTCTTAGCCCTGCCTAGCAGGGGGGAAAGATAAAAGATCGCTCCCTTCATTCATGCACAATTCATCTCGCTAGAGATTCTGAAAACTGACAGCGAGTGTTTTTGAACGTACTGAAGTTTCCGAGAAAAAGAAAATAAAATGCTTAAGAAAAGCAAAATTTTATTTTTGGCTTTGGTATAAAATGTACATTATAGCCAAAGTACGTACTTTTATTGAGTACGTTTTAACTGAAATTAAACAACATTATAAATATAGGACTTCAATCGGGACCTAGCTTCTAGGTACGTTATAACCGATAGTACATTATATCCCAGGTCCGTTATAACCGGTGCACACTGTACTTCAAATTTTTATTGCAAATTTTGTCAAATTCATACCAATACACGTGCCTTTCCTCCACTAATATTTTCGACAGACTTTAGGACGATAAATTTTCCAAAAAAGCCTTTTCATGATAATATACTGAGCTACATAATATATCATCATGATAATATATCATCATGATAATATACTGAGCTACAGTATATTATCATGAATAAGCCTCGATATTCTTAAGGTTCTGATGAAATTTCTTCCACAGGCACATCTTCTAGATAGTTGAATCTATGTTGTGAATAAATTCTCATCTGTTTATTTGTTCTTCCCTGTTTAGATTCACTCAGTTAAATTTAGGATTCAAAATGTTGGTTTAATAATGATTTGGTTTGTGTTTCGTCTTTTTTTTATAAACTTAATATACTTTTGTCTTAATTTTTCATGAGTGGTGATGTTAGCAAAATTTTTCCAATCGATAATATTGCAAGGGCGTAGCAAGAAAAAAAATCAAGCCCTCATGATCTCCCTCCCCCCTGGCTATGGCCTTGTAGTGTGTGTAGTATTGTCATTCACAAAAATGAAATTCAAATAGGAAAAAAAAATACTGAATATTATCATGGAAGTAGAAATAATATCATTTCCAAACATTTTATTAATTTTTAACATTTCTGAGAGGGCAAAATATCACTTTTTTGTGTGTTACCTTTATAAAATAAAATGTTGATTTCCATTTATTCTTCTGTTGGATTTAAAAATAGAGAGAGAGATTAACCAAAATACTTACACTTTATTTTGGGCTTATGCTGAATTAAATTTGAAAAAAAAAAAAAAAAAAAATGAAGTTCACTTAAAAATATTTACTATTAAGAAACTGAGCAAAAAAAGACAAACGTTTGCATAAATTTCCTGACACTTAATTAGCCCTACTTTTAATGTTCTTATATGCCTATTGCACTTCTACTTCATTTATATGTCACCATTATTGCCTTGAAATCCTTAAAATTAAAATAAAATTCTCGAGTTGTCATGCCCTGCAGAATATTCTCGTTCTCCGAGAATATTCTCAACTCACAATACTAATGGCTTGTTCTATTTCTCTCTCTTTCTTCTCTGGATACTGTTTCACATTTAAATGAATTACTAATAGTAAAGTTGATGTAGTGTGTCATAAGATTTAAGAAAAATGGAAAAGTAAAAAAATTTTCATTTAACATCTGAGTATTTTCTCTTACGCATTAAAGTTACTTCGGATGTGATTAAGTGACAATTTAAATTAATTTTGAGCTACAGTATATTATACTATAACTTTCATTCATGGTATAAAAAATATGTTTGTTTACCAGTTGTCGGATATTTAAATTTGTTTACTATTTAGTTGCTGAATATTGAAGTATTCAGGTGAACTCAATATTCAGTTTGTCTGCCAAATAGGCATTGTTCCAAATATTCTGTGCATCCCTAGTCACTAAATATTTTATCCAGTAGCTTTGACAAAAACCCACAACCTGTGTTTCGTGACTCAAAAGGGGTTAACTTGTAACCTGTCCAGGCCTTTTACATTTAACGATCTCAAGTTGAATGATCAGTTATCATTTTTTAGATAATATTTGAAACACTAAAGATGCATTTTTCTTTTCATTTCTCTGTCACTTATTCATTATTCCTGTCTGAGTAGGAAAGAACATTTTAAGCAAGGTCTGATTTTTGCATAAATGAATGGTCTTGTTCATATGCTAGTAAGCTGGGATAAAACATTGCATGTGGATGTTTCGTACCAGGGTTAGAAATTAGGAGGAAAAATTATCATCAATGAAACCAAACTAAAGGTCAAAATTAATGGTTGCCACTTGCCATTTTTGAAAGTAGAGATTGTAAATTTTTGTATCAAGTTGTAGGTAAAAATAATGAGTATTTGGTTAATAGCCATTGACCAGTAGTATACATTTTTTTAATGGCCACTTTTTTGAATTAATGGTCACACATCAGTGGAATTTTTTTATTTGTATAAAATTTAAGTAATTTATTATTAGAAATAAATTTAATGAATTACATTTATTATCAATAAAAATTAAATTTTATTAAAAGGTATTAATGTATTAAAACAAACAACTTTTTACTAAGTGAGTCACGTCAGAAAGAATAATTAAAAGAAATCAAGGTATCTTTGAAATTGTGCAGAATAATACATATCTAAATTGACTTTATGTTTGTTTAATAAAATGTTATGAATAGATTTAGATTACATTTTTATACTATACAACTCTATGATATAAAAAAAAAAAAAAACATGGTATTAACGACAGAGCTGCACTCGTAGTGAGCCCAGAGGCAAAGCATGCAGTTCATAAAAAGGGTTTTGACAATGAAAGTTGAGGTGCCAAACATGACAGTATCAGAACACCAGAAGTTAATGGCAGATCTTGGATCGAATGTCTCTAAAGTGCTTTATTGATGGCTTTACTTTCTTTCTATACTGAAAAGTGTCTTCGCCTGGTGACAATGGCCTGCCATCCAAAGTGTGGTTAACACTGCTCCACACGCAATCCACTTCAGCAGCCACCACGAGCATGTGACATATCTTTTAAATTAAACTTTCCCGTTATTTTTAAAATGCTGAATTTCAACATAAATATTGCTGAAACATGCGTCAGTGGGAGAATATCGACTCAAGTGACCACCAATGGCAATTTTTTTTATCGCCACATGTGGACATTTAATCGGCGAGTGGCAGCCGCAAATTTTTACCTATATACCAAGTATTATAGTCTATTTTTCACCCTTTTCTTTTTCATGGACTTATTCTCATCTTTTATAAATTGAAAGTAAAATAAAAACAGGAGACGTTCAAACATATGTTCTTGACAGGAGTCAGCAAAACTCTTAAGTTCATTTCTGGCATGAATGCATGGCAGCAGGAGAGGAAGGGCTAAATACTGATACAGGGAATATATATTACTCCTGTCCAGTAAGTGAAAATGATAATCTGTTCTTAAAATGGGGGAGGGGTTTATAGCAATGTATTTCTCAATCTTCTATTCATAAAGGCTCTGACATAAAATCAGACCGATGCATGTCGGGATTGTGCAAACTTTCTAACTCGCAATAAGTCATTTTGCATTTCTAAATGATTCTATAGTGCTTGAAGTATGAAGGCAAAATAATGATTACACTAAGCTACAATTATATTTTAATTTTAGAATAGTTGCCACATCCATCAAATTTAAGGGTAATAAGAAAAACTATCCAGTACTCTTAAATTGATCGCACTGTATTTGAAGCAATGCACTACCTAAACTTGAACCTCAAGAGTCTGTCCAATTTTTGCAAATTTGAAACTTTCTCCTACACTGTCACATTTGATCAAACTAAGTTTTTAAAAATATATTCTCTCTGTTGTAAGTTGCAAGACTATATTTCTTTTTATATATTAATTTTCTTCTATTGTTACTTATTTTCAGATTGCAGACGTCTCCTGTACTTTTTTAAACATTTAATGCTTCTATTTCTATTCATGCATTCTTCATACCTTGCCAAGAAAAAATTGTCAAATAAATGTTAAATGCAAATAAGAGAAGATTCCTATAAAAGCACATAATAGTTCAAATTTGAAGCTCCGAACTATTCAAGCTAACATTATGCAAAGTGTACATAAATGATCCTGAAGATTCAGTGTTTACTAACAATAAATGAAGCTTGTTAAAAAAAAACATTAAAGAGGAAAAAAAGAACATCATCATTACTCAAGAAGCGTTATTGAGGAAAACTCTTTTCATCAACTTGGTGTTAAAGACATATTTTATCAATTTAGCTACAATTCTCACTTCTGCAAATACCTTAAAATTAGAAAAACATCCACAAAATCCTGTACAGTTGTGTATCATCTTGAAATTTGAATGTTTAGGAAGCTGAACTAACACCAGTGTTCTAGACCAAACACAGGATTTTATTTCAGTTCTCACTCCTAGCTGTTGCTGTATTCTTATGCACATGTAAAGCTGTGCAAGCAATATTCAAGGGGTAAAAAATTACTTTAGCACCCACATATAAAAGCTCATTCTTGCAGTGAAGTAGGCATGAAGTACATCTTTGAGTATGAAAAGGAATTTTTCACATTGCAACCATTGAACAGCTGTTTTTGATTTCATGGGTGAAACTATACATATGGTAAGTTGTCAAAGAACTTCATTTTCCAAGAAGAGAAGTTCGAATACATGTCCTCCTAAATATACAGGGAATAACCCCGTGTTTACTACAACTGTCAGAAAGCTTTCCCACAAACTACTAGCTTCAATATGCATCTTTCTATCCATAAAGAGAAACATTATGTGTGTAACAAATGTCAGAAAGTTTTCTCTCAAAAGTGTAGCTTAAATGCCCATCTTCATACTCATACAAAAGAAAAACCTCATGTGTGTGACATATGTCAAAAAACATTCTCTCAAAAGTGTCATTTCATTGCACATCTTTGTACCCATACAGAAGAGAAACCTCATGTGTGTGATATATGTCAAAAAACATTCTCTCACAAGTGCAACTTGAATACACATTTTCGTACCCATACAAAAGAGAAACCTCATGTGTGTGATATATGTCAGAAAGCTTTCTCTCAAAAGTGCAACTTGAATACACATCTTCGTACCCATACAGTAGAGAAACCTCATGTGTGTAATGTATGCCAGAAAGCTTTTTCTCAAAAGTGTAACTTGAATATGCATCTTCGTATCCATACACAAGAGAAACCTCATGTGTGTGATATATGTCAGAAAGCTTTCTCTCAAAAGTCTAACTTCAATAAGCATCTTCGTACCCATACAGAAGAGAAATCTCATGTGTGTGATATATGTCTGAAAACTTTCTCTCAAAAGTGTAGCTTGAATAAGCATTTTCGTACCCATACAAAACAGAAACCTTATATGTGTAATGTATGTCAGAAAGCTTTCTCTCAAAAGTGCAACTTGAATACACATCTTCGTACCCATACAGAAGAGAAACCTCATGTGTGTGATATATGTCAGAAAGCTTTCTCTCAAAAGTCTAACTTCAATAAGCATCTTCGTACCCATACAGAAGAGAAACCTCATGTATGTGATATATGTCAGGAAGCTTTCTCCTTAAAGTCTAACTTGAATACACATCTTCGTACCCATACAAAACAGAAACCTTATATGTGTAATGTATGTCAGAAAGCTTTCTCTCAAAAGTGCAACTTGAATACACATCTTCGTACCCATACAGAAGAGAAACCTCATGTGTGTGATATATGTCAGAAAGCTTTCTCTCAAAAGTCTAACTTCAATAAGCATCTTCGTACCCATACAGAAGAGAAACCTCATGTATGTGATATATGTCAGGAAGCTTTCTCCTTAAAGTCTAACTTGAATACACATCTTCGTACACACACAGAAGAAAATCCTCGTGTGTGACTTATGTTAAAAAGCATGCTCTCAAAAGTATAACTTGAATCAACATCTTCATACCCATACAGAAGAGAAATCTGATGTGTGTGATATATCAGGGTATCGACAGATAGGAAAATTATGGAAAAATCAGAGAATTTTGCAAAAATATTTAAAAATCAGGGAACTTTCGTTTTTGCCTAGTGAACTAGATCATTTCTAATTGTCAGTCTATGCGCGGCTCCGTTCTGGATCACACGATACTCAACTGATGCACAGATACAGACATTTTACGAATCCGAAACCAGAATACAGATCGTACGATAACATAGAAATATGAATCCGAGACTTAAGTGATGTAGGCACTATCACTATACGAATCCGAAAAAGTGCATGCATTCTGACTCATTCTAAGATGCGGATAATAAAGAAACCGAATATGCGAATCATATCGGCATGTGAATTGCTTCCTGAATAAATTCATAGGTAAAATGAATGGTAAAAGATGATTTAGTCTTCTACTGCGCCGTTGTGTTTTTTAAAGTGATGGGACATTTGAGTGTTGCCTGCTAAGCTCCCCCGCAAGATGATTTTTTTTAATAGATAGTGCTCATTTTTAAGCCTTTTTACATATTTTTCAAATTTCAAACGATACATTGATTGAAATAAAATAAGTTGACTAGGGGAGCAGTTTATTTTGATCAGTCATCCTTACGCTTAAAATTGAACACTATCTTTATAAAAAGAGAAAATTTTCTACTACATATTGTCTTTTAGTGTTCAACTAAATTTTATGTTTGGATTTATGAAACTGAACTACAATTTCATTAATATTAAGCATTTTTGAGGTTTTCTATTATTTATTTCCCTATATGAAACATTCATCTGTTAGTGCATGATACACAATGGTGATTTACATGAAAGATTATGGTATGTATATAATTAGTTCTGGAAATTTGATAAAGATAGTCAGGGAAAAATCAGGGAACTTTTTTTCTCAATTTCTGTAGCCACCCTGTGTATGTGAGAAAAATTTCTCTCAAAAGTGTAACTTGAATATGCATCTTCGTATCCATACACATAAGAAACCTTATATGTGTAATATATGTCAGAAAGCTTTCTCTCAAAAGTGCAACTTGAATACACATCTTCGTACCCATACAGAAGAGAAACCTCATTTGTGTGATATATGTCAGAAAACTTTCTCTCAAAAGTAGCTTGAATAAGCATCTTCATAACCATACAGAAGAGAAACCATATGTGTGTAATATATGTCATAAGGCTTTATCCATAAAGTAAAACTTGAATACACATCTTCGTACCCTACAGAAAAGAAACCTCGTGTGGGATATATGTCAGAAAGCTTTCTCCATAAAGTATACCTTCAATATGCATCTTCGTATCCATACAAAAGAGAAACCTCATGCATGTGACATATGTCAAAAAAATTGCTTGAATACACATCTTCGTACCCATGTTGAAGAGAAGAGAAATCTCGTGTGTGATATATGTCAGAAAGCTTTCTCTCAAAAGTGTAGCTTGAATAAGCATCTTCGTACCCATACAGAAGAGAAACCTTATGTGTGTAGTATATGTCAGCAGATGTCAGTTATCTGTGTAGTATATTCAGCAGAATATTCGACAAAACAGCCAAATACCGAATAGTGGTCAAATATTCATAACATACTGTTGCAGAATACTCTGCTTGTTTCCTGGATTCGTCGTTCTAAAGTCCAGTTGGTGTAGAAAGTTCTAGTAAAAAGTCCACTTGTCAGGATGGAACACAAACTTTATATCTTCTGGAACTTAGTCGAACAATCAGCTGTACAAAATTCACAATCAAACAGAAATGGGCTTTTAACAGTTCGCTTAGATCAGAAGCTCTCGGAAATGCTGTCTCACATAAAATAAAACACATCCACAGATAAAAATTCTGTGGAAATATTCGAGGGATAATACTAAAAGTCCTTCAGGACTCAGCAATCAAGAATTTACACACAGCACTTTAAAAACAGCTTCGAAAAGCGAGCCAAAACACTGCTTCTATAGCACTATCAATTCACAGAGCAAAGCAAACGTACTCACACATTGCACTGGGGCCTCTGAAACGCTTGTGTTTATAGGTAGGGTAGAAGCTACAAAGAACTTCTAGAAGAGTCTATTTCGCGAGGATTCCGCATAAAACAGGAATTTTTATTACGTCATAGAAGAGAAATGTTACGCTATTATGCATGGTAGTGCAGGAAATGTATCTTTACAAGCTGCATTGGGAAAATCGTGCCAAATGACAAAAGCGTTGCCAAGCTTGGCAACTTGGCGAAACATCGCGAAATTTGTCGCCAAATATAAGTCCGCAAAAGTGAAGTTACCGAAGGTCTAGGACCAATATTTCTCGAGATTTCTAGAACCTCCATAGAAAAGCAATGAGAAACCGAAATCTCCGTATCTGAAGTTCTAGTTGACCGATTTTGATGCAACAAAAAACAAAATTTAACTATTTGAAGCATAGAATACGAATTTTGAACTATTTTAAGCCACAGAACAGCGGGTTCCCCAAAAATTCGTAACAATACCTATGTGTGACTTATGTCAGAAAACTTTCTCTAGGAAGGATTTCACTAACTATCTTCATACCCATACAAAAGAGAAACCTCATGTGTGTGTTATGTCAGAAAACTTGCTCCTGGAAGAATGGCTTGAATAAGCATCTACTTTCCCATATAAAAAGAAGACTCGTGTGTTACATGTCAGAAAACTTTCTCCATGAAGTGTAATTTGAATAACCATCTTCGTACTCATACAAAAGAGAAACCTTATATGTGTGACATATGGCCGGAAGCTCTCTCTGTGAAAACTGGCTTAAATACACGTCCTCGCGAGATGGCCACCTCCTAGTTTCCCTCCTTTCCGTTCTGAGAGTTCTGTAGCTGGTCATGGCACTTTCGACCATAGTACTTTTGTGCGTGTCCTTCAATGCCACACTTCGAGCAATTTACTTTCTTTGGGCTATCTCTCATTCCACTGGATCTTAATTTTCTTTCCATTAGATCTTCAAGTCTCTTCAATCTGTTCTCGACGCTCTCTGTGTCTATCAGCACGCTCTTGGACCATGACCGCTCTAACAGCATGCCGATCTTTTCTCACGGCCAGCCTAGCTGCCTCTAGCTTGCTCATTGTGAACACTAGAGCAGACTTCAAATCCTGATAATCCACCAACATGAGTACCTTCTGGACTTCTAAATCTCGGACGGCTTCAGTAAAATGCCGTATGGCCATTTCTTCTCGGACATCATCAAGGTGGTCCATATAGGCTAGATGACACAGCCTATCTATGTCCGAAGCCAGCTCCTGAAGGATCTAGCCAAATCTCTTTATCCTTGACTTCAGTTGTATTCTACTATACTCTTTCTGGCACTTCTCACCAAATTTCATCTCCATGGCACTTGCAAGGGCTCTGATGGTTTGTTGTACGTTAATTGCGTTTCTGCTATGACAAGTGGCCAGTTGGTTCGCTTTCTCAGAATCGTCCCAGCCATTCGCTTGCCAACAATTGAAAATTGGATCTCGTATGCTTCCCAGTGAATCTTTCCGTCATAAGGCGCTAGTTTCACGACTGGGCGGTGTGACGACAACCTCATGTTTTCAGGTAGTTTTCCCCAGCTTGACGAGAGTCTAGTTTTTTTTTCAATTTTAGATTCACATTCTTCACGTATTTTCAAAACTACATTTTCTTTCCAGTCCAGATTTTCCTCAATTTTATTCTTAAATTCTTCACGCTATTCTTTCATGTTTTTCGCTTGACTTTCTTCTAGGAAAGACATTCTTTTCTCCATAATTTCTTGATTTGTCTGTACTTTCTCCTCCAGTCCAGATTTCAACTCATCATGTGCGGCTTTTAGCTCTTCAAATCCGGTTTTCATCTCGGCTTGAGCAGCTTTTATCTCGTCCAATCCGGTTTCTATTTTCTTCTCGAAATCAGCTTTCAGCTGTTCTTGTCCGGATTTCATCTCGTCTTGTCCGGCTTCCATTTTCTTCATCATATCCATGAGCTTTTGAAGTTCTTCTTCCATTTTTCCTCTTGCCAAAACCATAAACTGGAAAATTTAAGTCCGTCTTTAGAATCCCAATTCTGACACCAAATGTTACAGAATATTCTGCTATTCCTGGGTTTGTTGTTCTAAAGTCCGGTTGGTATAGAAAGTTCTAGTAAAAAGTCAAAACATTAATTTTATTTTTGATTTTATCTAAAAACCTAAATTGGAAGGGTTTTAAGCAACAGCCAATAACATAGTATTTTCAGTCATTTAAATAAAATTAAGATCAACACCATTAATTTTATCAGTATACTAAAACTTCACATTCGAAGTAGAATTAGCAAACAATTTCAGAACTTATTTGTAATGAGTAAGCACACATTCTTCTCAAACACAAAATACACACAAAAAATAAATGAAATAACCCTGACACATGTAAACAAAGTAAACATTCTTTGCTAATTATAGTGCTTTATTTTTATAAATATTGATTGATTAATTCATTTCAGATGCAAAAAACAAAATATTTTACAAATAAATAATACTTATTAGTTTCGTTCATTTTTTCCATAGGAGCATAACTAAATTTTTTAACTGAAATTGATAATTTAGAATTTTAATATTATAAGACCAAAGATATTGGTTAACTTTACTCTTAAGATAGAATATTGTTCTAACTATATTTGATACATAATTAATTTTCTTTCCACTTTTTTCCTTTTTTTAGACAAGTTGTTTTATAAGAAATATGTAAAAGATGACTGTATTTCTTAAAAATTGTATAAACATGTATTTAGTTATCAAGTGTGCTTTTTCATTTTTTTATATGACATCAGAACAATAAATTGCAAACATGTTTCAAACATCATTAAAGTATTTCTTAATAATTGACTTATAATTTTAAGTCAATTATAAAGATTTAATGGACATACATCCTTTAGTGTCCGATGGTTTAACTTTTTTAATATAATAATCGCTATTTCTTGAGCCAGAATTCTGGTACGAACGCTTCATGATGAGAAGAAAAAACACGCGGTATGTGTTAACAGCAAACGTCGCATTCACATGCAGCGAAATAAACAACTTGACCAGTGTTGCCACTCTGAAACTTTTACGAGGCGAAAAAAAACATACTCTGGATCCATGACTCCAGAGGGAGAAAAGCTAAATTGCCTCTCTGTTTTGACGCCGCTCAAGTGCTACATGCAGAGTGGCAACGATTATCAATGACGTCATCTGCAGCCGTAGAAGCGGGTTGTATTCATCCGTCTTGTACCTTCCCGGTCAAGTTAAGAAATGAAAAGCGAAGCATTGTTTACGCTGCTATTTATGTTGGGAGGGGGGGGTTCATGGGCCGTCTTACAAATGAAAAGTAATATGAAGGGTCTGTTTTAACGATAACATTTTTTGTGAAGGGTCCGTTTTTAAGGTAAAATATTTTGTGAAGGGTCCGTTTTTATGGTAAAATGTTTTGTGAAAGGTCCGTTTTCAGCATAAATTATTTTGTGAAAGGTCCGTTAACGGACCCAAATTTCGCCTAAACAGATCCCTGGTTTAAACCATGGTTAAAACCGTCAAAAACTTGCCAACCCTGCTGTCTTACATAAAAAATAAATTTTAGCGATTGTATGCCTTACAGTTTTTTACAGGCCTACAAAAATAGCATTCTTATACATTGCATCCTGCACACGCAAATTATTTTTACTGCATTAGTGCCTAAACACTAGATCTGATTGAGTTGAATGAAATTTCTTTAACTCTTTGAGGCGCAACCCTTTCCCAATGCTGAAAAAAGGGCAGCCGTTGCCATTGATCGACTTAACTACCAGCAAGATGTAGGACGATCGAAACGTTCATCGCGTGCCACAGATCGCTGTGCCGGCACAGCCAGCTGCATCAAAAAAGGGTCTCTAGATCTGTGGCACGCGATGAACGTTTCTATCGTCCGCCATCTTGCTGGTAGTTAAGTCGATCGATGGCAACGACTGCCCTTTTTTCAGCATTGGGCAATCTATCTGGCTGTTCTCGCATTCTTCTATTTTCCAGCAAATGTCAGTGCTGTTTAAAAATAATCGTGACAATTTTTTGACGGGAAATGAATTGCTAAAAAGTAAAGGATTCTCGTGGGGCTATGTCACCTGCAACTATTTTTATAGAATAGGTGAAATGCATAAAAAGGAGCATTTTTTGTATAGCAATGTGGGGTTATAAATAAAAAGTGTAAATAAAAATACAGCAAATGGCTAGGAAATGATTAAAGCTTTACTGTAAATGCTCAAATGCACCATCACCAACAATGGTACAGTATAACTAGCGTCTAGCAAGTGATTGACATACCCTTGACAGATGTTCCAAGATAGATGGCAGATTTTCTACGAACAGTTGCAGCAGTGACTGAAAGTTTTGGAATGAGGCCTTTATCAAAGTCAATGGGAATCACGGAAACGAGTGTCTTGAGGTGTAGTCAAAACAAAAATTCGATACTTGATTAATCTAGTGAACGTACTGCCCCAGCGATTATTTGAGCTTGTCATATCCATTGGGCTCTACAGATAGCAGTGAGGTAATTACACAATATTTGGGAAATGAGCTGGAGCCCCATCGTGCTGTAACATTTTATACTTTTCATTTCTGATCTATGCTGCTATGCAAAAAATGCTTTGTGCATTTTAAATAGGTACTCTTAAGTTTGGTCCATGAATTTTCAATTACAACCTGTATATGTATGAGTATTTAGAAAACTAAAATATTTTTTCCTCTGTTGCAGTGAAATTCAGTATTTACTGTGTCCTCTACAGTAATATTTGCTGTAATACTAGATGTGATAAATTGCATAAAAGGGCCCCTACATTGCTTCTTTAAAAAGTGATTCACACATGAGACTATGGAGAATCTTGAGTTGGAAAATTTCCCAGTGATGGAGAACTTGAAGACCCCTGTTCGTACAAGTACTGGGAAGAAAATATTTATGTGTGATGTGTGCAAGAAAGCATTCTCTGTTAAAACAAGTTTGAATATTCATCTTCGTATCCACTCTGAAGAGAAACCATACGAATGCGATGTGTGTAAAAATACATTTGCACAGAAAGGTAACTTGATTCGTCATCTTCGTATCCATACTGGTGAGAAACCTTATGAATGCGATGTGTGCACGAAAGCATTTTCTGATAAAACAACCTTTAATCGGCATCTTCTCATCCACACTGGACCTTACGAATGTGATATGTGTAAGAAAGCATTTGCTCATAAATCAACCTTGAACCAACATCTTCGTCTTCATACTGGAGAGAAACCTCATGAGTGTGATGTGTGTAGGAGAGTATTTTCTCAGAAAAGATATTTGGATAAACATCTTCGTATCCACACTGGAGAGAAACCTTATGAGTGTGATGTGTGTAAAAAAGCATTTATGGATAAAATAACCTTGAATCAGCATCTTCGTATCCACACTGGAGAGAAACCTTATGAATGTGATGTTTGCACAAAAGCATTTACTGATAAAGCAACCTTGATGCGTCATCTTCGCATCCACACTGGAGAGAAACCTTATGAGTGTGATGTGTGTAAGAAAGCATTTATTGATAAAATAACCTTGAATGATCATCTTCGTATCCACACTGGAGAGAAACCTTATGAATGTGATGTTTGCACAAAAGCATTTACTCATAAAACAACCTTTAAACGGCATCTTCGTATCCACACTGGAGAGAAACCTTATGAATGTGATGTTTGCACGAAGGCATTTACTGATAAAACAACCTTTAAGCGACATCTTTTTATTCACACTGGGGATAAATCTTATGAGTGTGATGTGTGTAAGAAAACGTTTGGTTGTCAAGCAAACTTGAATCGTCATCTTCGCATCCACACCGGGGAGAAACCATATGCGTGTGATGTGTGTAAGAAAGCTTTTGCTAGTAAAACATCGTTGAATCAGCATCTTCGCATCCACACTGGAGAGAAACCTTATGAGTGTGATGTGTGTAAGAAAGCATTTAGTCAGAAAGCAAGCTTGAATCATCATCTTCGTATCCACACTAGATAGAAACCTTATGAGTGTGATTTGTGTAAGAAAGTATTTACTGGTAAATCAACCTTGATTCGTCATCTTCGCATCTACAAAATTTCAGTCTTTCATCATATAACGTCTTAAGACATATCTATAAACAAAAATGATTGGGGTCAATAACTTTAATCTGAATGTAAATGTTTATTGTTATAGTGAGAGAAAAATATTCTTTCTTAATATCGGTATGATCCTTAAAATGTGATTGTTCAACATTATTTTTTCCCTTCAAGAGCTATTGAAAAGTGTTTTGAGTCAGTACCTATTTATCTTCATACCATTGACATTTTTCAGGATATAATTCTCAATTTTTGTACATCACCTCATTAGCATATGAAGCACATTTTCCTGATTGGAGATAATTTTGTATGCGGGTTATATACAAAAGTTGTAACTTTTAGGAAATTAATGAAAGACATTTTTTAATGAGGAAACCTTTAATTCTTCCAGGGCTTAATTTCTAGCAAAAAAAAAAAGGTACCGGAGGCTTAATATTCTTATGTTCATACTCAGTAGTGAGCTGTAAACCCCTGCAATATGGGGGTTGGTGGTACATTTAATTAAAATAACGATAATTTAAAGATTTTCTCATATAATAATTATTTCGCATAAATTTAGTATTTCACAGAACAGTGATATGAAATTGAATTGTCGGAAACTAGCAGGAAGAAATATAAACATTATATAGAAAACACCCAAAATCAGGAGGTTGGGTTAGGATTCTTAAATCTGTTCGTGGTGAAGCGAGTCTGATTTGTCTGTCTGCTAAAATCAGTTTGTGCTTGAAAGGGAAAATTTTTTGAATTAATGCACTAGTGTTGGGCTTCGGAGCACAGTATTCCTGAGCTTTGCTGGGTTTTGCCTAATATGTAAAAATTCATCCAAAAAAACTCACTGGAGATCTCCAGTGAGCTACTCTGCAAATTAAGTCCTGAATTGCTCCATCCAAACAATGCAGTGCTGATAATTTTTTGGAATGCCTATTATGTAAATAAAATCATTTATATGTAGTACGTGTTTATAAGTTTATGTTAAAATTTTTAGATGAATAATTAACTAATAGTTAAATCAATTTTATTAATTCTATGAAATATCTTATCTTGTAATTTCTCTCCAAGTTTGAAACGTAGCAACAGGTACAAGCTCTCTTTGGGTTTAAGTATTGTTCACCGCATATAAAAATCAGCAGCTTATTAAAATTAATTTAGCTCAGAACAGACAATTTTATTAAGCTGCAGGTACTTAAGTGAAATTAACAAACATTCAATTTAATTTCAAATGAGGACTGTTTAACTTGATATTTATTGACACTGAAGGTTTCTGCTTTCATAAAAGTTATGTTCAAATTAATAAAATTCTGAACTTTTCGAACAATTACAGTAATACATGGGACGGTAGAAAATATGAGAAGTTTCACACACACATATATATATAAAGCACTATTTTTTCGGCAAAGGTTATATAAAATAGAAAAAAATCTGATGTGTCCAACACATGACTTCCTTGCACGTCTATTAAATCAAAAATGTTTTTTACGCACTTCCTCTAAACTTATTTGTTTGAAAGATATAAAATATCAATAATAGTAAGATATAGCGATTTCTAGCCAAACATTTCAATATCGCCAAGCTGAGTTCAATTTGAAAGATTTCTTTCTGACACTTTATTTGACGATATTTCACCAAAAGCCGACAAACTTGAAATAGTTTGCGAGATTTTGGGGATAGCCAAAGTAGTCATTGACCACAGACTTTCAATGAATTGAATGCATCCATACACCTTAATGTATTTAAAGTCATTTGGCTCACCCTGTAAATAAATTACAGGTCGATTGCTGTCAAAAAAGATATTGAAAACAGTTAGATATTATAATATAGTTCTAAATACAAAAGTTCAAAATTCTACGGGTTAAAGTTTTAGAGTTATACAAAATCCGAAATAATTTTTGGCGCCAAATTTGGCGATATTTCGGCGAAACTCGTCAATGTCGACGCCATGTGGCGAGATATTAAGCATGGACCAACAATGACAGATTATCGCCAAATTTGGCGATATTTCGCCAAAACTCGCCAAGAACGATGACAAATGGCGATACTTTGGGCATGGACCAAATGACTGACTATCGCCAAATTTGGCGACATTTCGGCAAAACTCGCCAAGGTCGAGGACAGACGGCGAGATTTTGGGCATGTACCAAACAATGACCGTCTACAATTGTATTATATTGAAGATGTCCATAGACATTAAAGTACTGAAATTCTTTTCGGTGGTCCTGTAAATAAACTCTCCAGTAGATTTTAACCAAAAATCGAGATGCACAACTAGATGTTACAACAATCTTATATATGAAATTTCATAATAGTTTTTGAGATTTGAGAGTTAAATATGCACACACGTACACAAAAAAGTCGCCAAGCTTGGCGACTTTTGGCATAGTTCTTGAGGGAGGCACGTGACCGTGGTCGGACCATTACCTAACTTATGTGGTAGGACGGTATTGTGCTTGAAATGGATGAATCTCCTAAAATTGCCATTGACCGTAATGTATTGGAAATCTTTTGAGTGTTCCTGTAGCAGAACTGTAAATGATAAAGACACTTTTTTTAATGGAGAAATTCATTTTCCAACTCTTTTCAGCATATATCACTTCTGAGTCGTTTGAAATAGCCCAATACCTCTAAAAAACGCTTTGATGAATTTCGGCCCATAGAGCGTAATGTATTTCGAATCTTTTAGGCGGTTCTGTAGATAAACTATCCAGTCGAATGGAACCGAAAGGGGAAGTGAACAACTAGATGTTACAACAATCCTAAATATAAAGTTTCAACATTCTACGCCTCATAGTTTTTGAGATATGCGAGTTTAATGAATTTCGGCCCATTGAGCGTAATGTATTTCGAATGTTTTGGGCGGTGCTGTAGATAAACTATCCAGTCGAATGGAACCAAAAGGGGAAGTGCATAACTAGATGTTACAACTATCCAAAATATGAAGTTTCGAAATTCTACGCCTAATAGTTTTTGAGTTAGGCGAGTTTAATGAATTTCGGCCCATAGAGCGTAATGTATTTCGAATCTTTTGGGCGGTCCTGTACATAAACTATACATTCGATTGCGACCCAAAGGGGAGGTGCACAACTAGATCATAGAACAATCCTAAATATCAAATCTCAACATTCTACGACCCATAGTTTTTGAGATATGCGAGTTACATACATACGTACGTACGTACAGACGGCATGGAAAAACTGACCACAATAAACTCGCCGCTGGTCAAAATGAGTTGCAGACGCGTTAATAGGATCGTGCATGCTAGCCTACGATGAGATGCATCGAAAAAATTCTTAAAATTAAATTTAGAGGTAGTCAAAATCGGTTTTTTAGTCGAAATTTGGCCCCCAAAATTTTTCGGGATCACATTACTTCCTTATACTACGTACAAGGAAGTAAAAAGGGTTTCTATTTCAAGTTATTTCAGTTTTAGATTTGATTTAGATTCTAAATCAAACTTAAAGCAAAACTTATTGTATTTGTAAAATAGGCTCTGCTCTAAAATATAAGTGAAGCAAAGAACGTTTTAAATTCAATTTTCAGTTTTGGTTTAGATGTTAAGTATTTTTTCAGATTTTGACTTCTGTTCTGATTCTAGCTTGAAACAAAATTTAAAAATGCAGTTGTAGAATTGTTTAGTACTGTTTTATAGTTAACATTGTTAAACAGAAATGTTTTACATCTTATAATAAAAATGCAGAAGCTTTAGGTAACATAATGGAATTATCATAAATTTACATTTTTCACTCATGTTTACTGTCAATTTAAATAATTATGTAGCTAATTACAGATTACATTAATTGGTCTACGTCTTTCCTTTAATTGATTTAATGGATTATTTTTTAATTCCATATTCATACGTATTAGATTAATTACATGTACGAATGTGTTATGCAATGCATATGTTACACTTTTTTTTTAAATTATTAATCGGATAACTGGTCTTATTTTATGGGCATTTATATATTTAAAAGAACACTTTGATAAATAATAACAAGCTGTACATTTCATTTTCTATGAAAGAAAAAAATCAACAATCTGAATACATCGTAATAGGAATTTAAATAACCACTTCTTTTAACATAAATACAGTGGACTCCGCTTAATGTGATCAGTTTGGGACACAGTGATTTTGATAACAATAACCGATTGATAACAATAAACGATATGCAAAATTAGATAAATTTACTCCCCCCTCCCACTCTAATTTACACGTACTAAATTTCAAAATAAAATAGAAAAACTCACCTTATATTTATGTACTGTATATTATATTATCCTTTAAAACACAAGAATTGTATAGATCAGTGTTTCTCCAGTGGCGGCTTTTCAGGTGAAGTAGGTGAAGTGCCTCTTCACCAAGTATTGTAAGTAACAAAAAATTGTATAACGTAAGCAAGCCATAATCCTTTTTCAAATTTAGTCTGTAAGAATACACTTAAATTTCTGCTGAAAGCCCAATTGCCATAAGACTATGTGCTAAATCATGCTCTTACTATCAGTGAAGCCAAAGCCAAACTCTCTTCCCTCTCCTCCCCTTGCCGGGCGCATAGAAATAATTATACCGCGCGGTCAAAGAAAGCTTCAAAGACTTGTGTCACGATTGGTCCATTGTTAGAGTCACGTGGTATGCGGGTTCTGATGGGGTGAGTTGTGAAGTGCTAAGGAAAAATTATCTCTTCTACTGCACTTATTGGGGGGGTTGCCATGGTAACCCCAAACGCTTCATTCAGTTTTACAGCTTTACTTTCTATCAGGTGAAGAGATCCCTCAGAAAAAGGTCTGTCTCTTCAAGTGAGAGAAAACCCAGCGTAGTGCATCTCCAAGCACAAATTTGTGTAGGAAAATGAAACCACGTGATTTGTTTGAGATTTTGGCACATGAGATTTTTACTGCTGTCTTTTGAAAATTTTAGAGTTTCTTCTTGTGTTAATTTAAATGATAATAATAGTTAGTTTCTTTTCTGTTTATTCACCTTCATTATGTTTCCTGTAAATGATATAGTCTGTAATGTATTACAAACACTGTTTGGTCGGTGGAATGATGACGATAAAAGAGATGTTCTTTCTCGTGGTCGACATAGAGCCTGATTAGCGAAAAGGCTCGAGAAGCTTAAGCTTCCCGTCATAATTTGAAGGGGGCTCAAAAATGACTACAAAACGGATAAAAATTCAAAATTTTGTTTTTAAATAATCTTCTAAGTTATTGTAAAGATTTTTAATGAAGAGAAGTGGAAAGCTATTTTTAAGGTATTTTAGAAGTCTTGATACTCCATGCAGCAACATTTCTAAATTAGTTCAGTATGCGATGTCTATACTTGGGATATTTGTTCCAGTTGAGACAAAATTTTCTATTATCAGGAACATTTGGTCGGTAGAAAGGGGTAAATTTTCAATATGTAATGTTAAAAATCGTCTAAAGGTCAAAATTAATTCTGAACTTCCATGTTGTGATTTTTATGATGTCACCAAAACGAACAAAGAATTCCCGAAAAAAGCCCCATGTCTCATGAAAAATATATGACTAAATAAATAAAGTTTATTGTTTCAGTAGTAAGGAAATGTTTTTAGTTTACTTTTTACAGTAATTTTAAAAATACTGTAAAATCTCATTACAATTAAGTAAAGTATTGCGAAGATAATGAATAATATATTTTTATCTAAGATAAATTTCAAATTAATTAAAAAAATATTTTTTTCAAATAAAATCATTAGAACTAATTAAATCAATTAAATATCCCTTTAACAAAGAAAATCATTAAAAACTTTACTTAATCCAAACAAAAAGGGGATAGGAGGCCCGAAATGAGACTGAGCTTCCCCTCACTTCAAAGGTTAATCGGGCCCTGGGCCGACCAGTGGAGGCATTAGGAATTAATGCATCGCTGAAAGATTAAAAATTTCTTTCCTCAGAAAGGCCTGTGCCACCGCCTAATTATCATGCTTAATGGACATGGGCACCGGCACCATAGGGCAAGGGGGCTATGGCCCCCTCTGGATTTTTGTATGCAGTGTTTTCACTTGCTTTTTTGCTCTTTCAACATGGTAACTATACGTTAAAGTAGTCTTTGCCCCCTCCCTGGGAAATATTCTGCCGACGCCCATGTTAATGGCTGCATCAGGTGTTTTTCATAATATTTTGGTTTCAAGCTCTTCACCTATTTTTTTGATCACGAGCCGCCACTGTGTTTCTCAACCTTTTTTAGTTGATGGCACACTGAAAATATATAGAATTATTCGCGTCATACCTGAATATAAAAATTGTAAAAGTTGTAAGAAACAAAAAGAATTGATGAACTTAATGAAGGGGAGAGTCCCTGTTTTTGCATGGGTCTTCTTTCAGACAGCTCTTTCAAATATTGGCAGAACGGTTTGCCATGCTAAGAAAGAAGTTTTGCACTTCATAGTGTACAGCTCAGTGAAAGTGAACAAGACAGCACATGATAAATAGAAAATGTCATATCGCCGATACCATAATACACTGTTTGAATAATTTCTCAAAAACGTTTGCGGCACATTAGACAATCTCTAGCGGCACACAAGTGTGTCGCGGCACATAGGTTGAGAAACACTGGTATAGATAATTAAAAAAATTTATCAATGGTTGTTTGTCTACAATTTTTTCTTAAAAGGTTGTTAATAAATTGTTCGTATTCATAATATTTTTTAAAGTCATCGGAGCGGTGTTGAACTCCACGTTTCAACACTTTTAATGCATGTCTCATTTCAGCACTTGTAGGAGGTGGCTCAATATCAACAGATTCTTCATCGGACTCATCAGCTCCATCACTCGTCTGTTTTTCTATGGCAATCTGAGAGACTTCAGATTCTGTTAATGTGGAAGCAACTGGGATGCTTTGATCTATTTCCACCCATGCCTCGAACTCTTCAGGGGTCATATCCGAAGGAATTTCAATCTTTTTTTCAGATTTCTGGTCATTTTTTTTGCAAGATCCTGCGTAGGCGAAGCAGTTTCTGATCGTTTGAGCAGAAAGTCGATTCCAGGAAGCCGTTAACAGGTGCACCGCATCAAGAACGTTAGTTTTCTTGACCAAATCATTAGCTTTAAGATTTTGTGTGCACTCTATTTCATCCAGTAATCGTGCCCGCATTTCGTGGCGATAATATGCTTTCAAAGCACGAATAATTCCTTGATCACAAGGCTGCAAAAGGGAAGTAGTGTTTGCGGGTAAAAAAACAGCATTCATATGCTTCAGAGTGACATTTAAAACGTGTGCAGTGCAATTGTCCACAAGGAGAAGAATATCTTGTTTTAGCTTATCGTCCCACTTACGTATCCAGTCATTGAAAATGACTGTTGTCATCCAGGAATTCTTGTTAGCATAGTAGTCGACAGGAAGTTTTTTAACACCTTTAAAACAACGAGGATTCTTACTTTTCCCGATGACTATAAAAGTCTCTGTTTTTCTCCAGACATACTGACGCAACATAAAACTGATACGTTCTTTTGAGATTTTAGGTCCTTTTAAGCTTTTATTCTTAAATAAATATGTATGTTCTGATAGTGCTCTGAAATACAAAGCTGTTTCGTCGGCATTGTACACATTTTCTGGTGAATATGAGGCAATTAGTTTTGGCCACTCGTCTCGTAGCCAATTTTCCGCTGCTGGCTTATCGGCATCTTTTTGTTCGCCGTGAATTCTCTTGTAAACAATATTTTCGCGTGTTTTCCATGGCTGAAACCAACCATTTGTTGCAACAAAATCTTTTTTTCCCATTTGAGCAGCTAAACTTTCTGCTTTTTGTTGCATAAGGGGTCCGTTGACTGGAGCATCACATTCTCGAATATTTTCAAACCAAAGTTTTAGAGCCTTTTCAACTTGCTCATCTTTACCAGCTCTATTACGTTTGCACTCCGTATTTTCATTTTGTTTATCTCTTCTAGTAAGTTCATCACGATTTTTCAAAATTTTACACAATAAAGGCTGAGAAATGTTTAACTGCGCTGACTCATTTTTGGTAACCTGTCATAACGATTTAAAATTTCGATCTTTTGTTTTAACGTTAAATCATTTCGCTTTCTGGCTTCCATATCGACAAGCTGCATGTAAGGGAGCAAGGCATAAAATGTGAATACGCTCCTTCTGAATTCCGATAATGGCCAGTTCACATGCGCTGAAGATTGAGGGGAACTCCATGGGTAAACAATGTATTGAAGGAAATGTTCTCAGGAAAAAAGCTCCCGTTCCGTCTATCTATCATGTGAGGGGTGTGGTTTTATGGGTTACTGTTTGTCGGCTCATTCCGACTGGTCATAAGAAAAGCCATAAATTTTTCGATTACAATGCCCAGCAAGTGAAAACAGGCCAGAAAATAGTTATCTGACAACCTCTGACCACCAGCAGGATGTGCGTGGAGGGGGGGGGGGGAATTCCAGGAAAGTGTAATTCCTCACTCCTTTGTTCATTCCCCATTTCCCTAGGTGGAAGAGGGAGAATTCTGGGAAATTCAAACAACAGCAAAGGGAAAGGAAAGAATGGGTTCCTTCTGAATACATGAATATTTCTTTGCCAGTTAAATTGATGTTCGAAAACTGATAACATTAAAACTGATAACATTGAAATATCATACAAATGAATAGAGAAAATCAGTTTCAATGTTATCAGTTCAATGATGTAATGATCACATAAAGCGATAATTTTAACATACAAATGAATAGAGAAAATCGGGACCAAGTGATTTCGATAACAATAAGCGATGGATAACATTAAGCGGAGTCCACTGTATTAATGTTATTTGATGTTTTTTAGGACATACAGAATACCCGATGAATTATCTCTCTATTCTGAAAAAAAGGAACGGCCGCTGTCAAGAGCTTGTTGGGCTGCCTTCTCCTAAACCGTGTTGATTTGAATTTCAAGAATTATGTCCACGGATTCGGAAAATTCTGAGGAACCTGATAAGCTGACTTAAATTTTGAAAATCGAATTATTTTAGAGGATATTAATAAAAAAACCGAAAAAATAAAACATAATGGTTGCCAGATTTGGCATAAAATCATTCATTACTTTGCAACAAAGCAATTTCAAGTACGTAGAATCGCGCGAAATTGACAAACATGAAGTAGAATTACACCCATTTTACGCCAAATTAAAAAGTATATGAAATAAATAACTCAAAGTGGACATTTTTCAAATAGTAAATTCGCTTAGACAACAGGAGTTTAGAATGAGCGATTATTCGTTTTTTTCAAAACAGTCGATCAGTTGTAATGAGATCGTTTTTTTTCAAAACAATCTAATTACAACTGATTTTAAAAGCGCCATTTTGGCATTAGGTACGATCTGACAAAATGGTATCTTTCCAAGCAGGGTGAATCTAAAATCGAGTTCAAAAATGTTAGAACCCAATATCTTGAAAATGAAAAATAATTAAAATGCAGATTATTTTAAAGCCGGTTGGATCCAGCTGGAGTATTTGCTACCAGTAGAAATATTTGGTGGCGTTAACTATGCCATTATAGCAGTTATAGTACACTTTGGATATTTGCCAGATGGATATTGCGAGATGATATAATTCGTGGTGCTAAATACGCCAATCTGCAAAGGATTATATATATATGAAAATATGGATAACGGTTTTCCGGGAACCTTACATGAGCAGTAATTATAGGTTTTGAGCATGTGTAAATCGCCAAATTCTGAAAAGTCGCCGTTGGTGGCAAGCTGTTACGTAGTTTTTATGAAAGAAAACATATGAAGTACTGTTTTCTTAGAGCTAATTATTAACTATACATAAACGCAAGTCACCAAAAATGAAAATTCGCCGTAATTGGCTAAACACAAGTGTTCCATAGGTTTCACATAATTAAAAGTAGTGCGAAGTTTAAATTTTTATGTTCCAACCATTATGCAAGAACCAAACAATGTGTAGCTCGGCAACATTCTATCTGATCCAACCATTGGGTTTTGTTTGTTGAAATTATGCCTTTTTAACGAATAAGCCTTATTAGGGGCCCGAATGCGTCATACAAAAAACGAGCATAGAGAGTCTTGGCCTTGGCCCCTAGTTATTCAAAAATAAAATTTTATTCTTGATGTAAATCTCACAACAATGTACGAAAATTTCGCATGCACAGTTTGCATGTGTAAACCAAGCAGGTTCAACTAATGAAGAAGCCCATGTTCCTCGTTTTTGAAGCCAAAAACCACGCCCCCTCATCCGCCAAAGCATTGGATATCGTCGTTGGAAAACATGTAAATTTATATGTTTGAAATTATACAATAAAAAACAAGTTAATACGTGTAAACAACCTTCCATAAACGTAAAATGGATGAACAAATTGGTTAGTAACTCTTAAATTACAGTTGGCTCTCTGTTTAACGACTTTCAAGGAACCGCGAAAAATCGTCCTTAAATAGAGATCGTCCTTAAACAGAATTTGTAAAAAAAAAAAAAAAAAACATTTTCCTTCACACTTTATTTCCTAATATATTGGAGTGTTTAAAAATGTCTTTTTTATTACTATTATATTATTTTATTCACAAAAAATATTTTAAGTTACATAAAAAAATACAAACAAACAATACAATAAAATTATGTTTTAAAAAAATCTAAAAGTGTTGATTGCTTCATTTTTCGCCTTGTTTTTGTTATTCTCTCTTCCAGATTTTCTAAAATGGTAAATGTGTCATTTTCCAAGTTTGATAAGATGATATAGCATTGGAGAAATCTAGAGCAGAAGTTGCATCTGTGTAAGACGGTGGCGGTGTCTCATCCGTATTCTCAATTTCGTTTTCGTCGTCTGACACTGTGATTTCATTTCGTATTTCTTCTATATTTCTGTAATCTGTTGTTAAAACAGATTCATCACAATTGTAGAAATCTTGAATTGTGACATCATGTTCCACAAGACTCCTCCATTCTTCAGGGGTAATGTCATCTTCGTTAATTTCTAGATCCATACTTTGCACTCCAAAAGGAGGTCCATTTTCTTCACTGTAAATTCCAGCAACGCGAAAGCAGTTTTTTATTGTAGATGAAGAAACTTCTTTCCATGAAGCTATTACCATGTGCATTGCTTCTAAGATCGTAAATTTTCTAGTTTTCATTCTGTCTTTTTCGGCCGAATTGTTTATTAATTTCCTTATTAAAGACTTTCTGTAGTATGCTTTGACACTACGAATGATACCCAGGTCTAATGGCTGCAACTTGCTTGTGCAATTCGCTGGTAAGAAATGAATAGTCAAATTCGTAAGTCCAGGAATATTTGGAGGATGTGCTGTACAGCGGTCGAGTAAAAGTAAAACTTTTCTCTTTTCTTTATGCATTTTTTAATCACATTTTCTAATCCAGTCAATAAAAATCGATGATGTCATCCATGCTTTTGTGTTATTCTGATATTCACAAGGTTTATTATTGATGTTCTTAAAACACCTTGGATTCTTTGACTTGCATATAACTAGAGGTGGAAGTTTCTCTGATCCGTCAGCATTTGTGCATAGTAAAACAGTCAATCGTTCCTTACTGAGTTTTCCGCCAAAGCATTTCTCGCTCTTATACGATAAAGTTTTATTCGGCATCATATTGTAGAATAGGCCAGTCTCATCTGCATTGAATATATTTTTCTGGTCATATCCATCTAATATCCCTTTCAGCTCTATTTTCCACTATTTTTTCATCTACGGAGCCACTTTCCCCTGATATGCTTTTGAATGCAAGTCCATATCTTTCTTTGAATTTTGCTAGCCAGCCAGCCGAAGCTTGAAAATTTTGCATTCCAAACTTTTCTGCCAGAAGAATAGCATTTTCTTTAAATATCACACCGGAAATTGGAATGGTGGATGTTCTTGCTTCATGAAACCATTCTAGGAGTGCCTTATCAAACTCTTCTGATCGGCCACATTGAATTTCCTGTCGTTTGGATTTGGATCCCAAACCAAACTGTTTTGTTGCTTCAAGAATTTTTTCTTTATAATCTAAAATACCCTTGAGAGTAGACTCAGGTATCTGAAATTGTCTTGCGAATTGGACTTTTGAAATTCCAAAACTTTTCTCCCACTCTTCAATTATTTTCACCTTTTCGTGTAGCGTAAGATGTTTTCGCTTTGATGCCATTTTTCTCTGCTAGCCTTGTGTTCGTACGAATATGAGCTGCTACACACAACCATGAATTTCCTAAAATGAACACATAACCAAACACCTGCTTCTTGGAAGGAGAGAGAAAGGGTTGCTATAGTTTGACTGCCTTAACTTGGCAGTCGACCTTTCAAGATTTCATTCGATTTCATTCCTAGAGAGGGATCGCTCATTGAAGGGTTACTAGGTGCTACTGCTTAATTGGCTACAGCTTCTTTCGCCAAGTGGGGAGAATTTCTGGTGGTCATCCGGTCTCCCACCCTGCAGAGTGAAAGCGAATAAAAGGGCACACCTGCTCCGCTCGCCCCGCATGCTCATTCTTCATTGTGCTAGAAATTTCCTGTATCCACGATAAGGCACCAATTACGGCTGCCTGATTTTACCCCGAAGGAAAACCTGTTGCCGAATTTCCCCAGTGGACTCGACCAAATTCACGTGACCGACTGTCAAGTTAACGTAGCAGGACTATATTGCACAGGTCAGCTATTGTAAGTCGTGTGACAACAGAGAGGGTCAATTGATTGATTTGACCACCGCACCAAGAGCTCCGTGAAGGATAGCCCATCTTCCGCTAAACAGTAATCCCCGAATTCCCCTCCTGTTTTCTCTCATTGCAACAAGTCTAATTCAAACATTGCAAACATCAAGGAAAGTCCTATTCTGTTATTGAAACCAAATTTGTTCGCCCACAGAAGATTCCCCAGTTGCAGATAAGAAGTTTAAAAAAAAAAAAAAAAAATTATCATGTAGAAGAAAAATCGTCATTAAACAGAAACAGTATCGTCTCTAAATAGAGATTTTTTATGTTGGAGGGTCTCGGACTTTGAAATATCGTCTTTAAATAGAGATCGTCGTTAAGTAGAGCGTCGTTAAATAGAGAGCCTATTTTTATTAACAATTTCCGGAACTCGTTTTTCAATGCACCTCTATGCTTTCTTCAATCTTTTAGGGGGATAAGGGGGCGTGGCACAGGCTTCACTTTCCTAGCACTATGTAGTGCAACATTGGCAACTCCATTAGTTAAACCTCCTTGGTGTAAACACACAGTAATCGGAATAACCTGCCGAATCTTAAAAGAAATCTTGTTTTTTCCCGTACATAATATTGTCTTTCCTAACGCAGTACCAGTGGAAAAAGTCTCTTAAAATATCGTTAAAATATTATATGTTAAGCTTTTTAAAATATTAAACGCCACCTGGAACTCAAAAGTCGAAGGTCTGATTAACAAATTCCATCCATTAAAATCATCCAAAAAATAAATTTAATACTTTTTTCAATATTGAAAATCAGGTTTTCCCCATTGAAATACATTACGAGAACCCTCTTTCGGCAGTCTAAGCAGTCAGAAAGCATTTTCTGAAAAAAGAAATTTGAATAAAAATCTTTGTATCCACACCAGGGAGAAACAGGTGTGATCTGTTTAACCCTTTCGCGGCTTTGGCTAAATGTTCTAGCCACCTACTTATGCTGAACAGCAAATTTCAGAAGCATTACTCAATTTTCCGGTGTCCATTTACCAGATATTAATAAAATTTGCTCAAAATGATTATAGGAGATAAAGCATTATACATATTTCTGAAAATGTAATAGATATTTTACAGAAAAATTATCGCCATAGTGCTAGGAAAGTGAAGCCTGTGCCACGCCCCCTTATCTCCCCAAAAGATTGAAGAAAGCATAGAGATGCATTGAAAAACGAGTTCCGGAAAAATTATCGCCTATGTTTCATTAAATTCATATCAGAAATTAAACTAATAGTCCAGGCATCTGAAAAGTTGAGAAAATGAATTAAAAGCATATCAGAAATTAAACTAATAGTCCAGGCATCTGAAAAACCGAGAAAAAGAATTAAAAGTTTACTCTGGAAAGGGTTAAGAAAGCATTCTCTGCAAAAGGTACTTTGAATACACATCATAACCGTTCCGGAGAGTAATTGTAAGTGAGATGTGTGTAAGAATGCATTCTCTCAGGAATGTCCCTGAATAGTCTATTTTGCTAAAAGTTGTGTGAGATTCATAAACTCTGAAAAAAAAAAATAATAATAATTATGCCGTACTTCCGATTTCTGCAATTTTAAAGAGCCTCAAAATTATACAGTTTGATATCTTTCACTATATTAAAATAAAAGCTAAATCACGCAGGATCTTAATATTTAAGTTGAGTATTTATAGGGAAGAAACGGAGATAGGTTCTATTAGTATAAATAATAGGTAGTGCTTGTAGAGTGGTTACGATAACATAGATTAAAGCCCGATATACCATGTTAATAAATATTTTGTGAAATGAAAAGTGTTTATTATATTCTATTTACTATTTTTCAATGAGTGCCTTTCAACTAACTAAAATATATGTAAGCTAATATATCCCATGTAGTTGCCAACAGAAGAGACTACATGAATATGTTTTTTATCTTTACATCCATTTGTGACATTTATCAGCCAAACTATTATTTTGGTAAAGGGTACCTGTTGCATTGGCGGATCCAGAGGGGTGGGGATGCACGGGGGCAAGTGCTCTCCCCAGACGAACTAAATTTACACTATAGAAGATTGGATCATTTTGTAAATTCTAGTAATTTTATAAGAAAATGCGGCAAAAAATGTTTTGTGCCTCTTCCAGAATTATTTACCCTGACCTGCTAGAATACCATGCTTTCTTTTAAGTAAAAATTGGTGATTAAATAGAAAAATATGAATTGCTGGAAATTAAATTATTCATACTATTTCCAACTCTTAATTTTTTTTTCCTTCGTTAATTTCACTCATTTCTTTAATATGACTATCTGTCATTACTAACCGTTGTTTTCTTTTCGTTATTAAACAGCTTGTTAGGTTCATTAGAAGATCATGTGTAAAGGTAAAGAAAGAATCTGGGGGGAGGTAATTATTTTCTGTATAATATCTTGTATCTATCCATGTATTTTTTAAGAGGGATATTTTGAGCCATTCGATTTATTTAGATCAGTTGAAGAAGGGGGTTATTATCATTCTTTATTTTGAGAATATTTTAAATCTTAAATATGATTTTTATAGATTGAGAGGAGAGATATTTTAAGTAAAATAACCAAAAAATGACAAAGTAATCCCAACGTAATAAGTATCAAAAGTATTTTTTTTTTTTAATTAAGATCTGTCACATAACTTTCAGTGCTTAAAACAAACAATACTCTGATATATTCTTGTACAGTAGGTACTCGTTACATCAGGAGACAAGAAAAAAATGCGCTATATAACTGGCAGAGGGGTCCATATGGCTGATATGGTAAACGCTTGCTTTTAATACCACATTTTTTTTAATTTATTAGATTAATCTTCTGTCATAAACTAACTTATTATTCATACTTTGTCACTATTAATAATAATAATATTACCCTTTAGTATTGGCAACACCTTTACATTCATCTTCCCACTTTTACGCTTTTATTTTCTGGCAACACCAGTTTTCACTTTTTACAATTTTTAACATTGGCAACACGTTTTACTCGTCTTCCATGTGCTATCCACACGGACTAAGAGAGTACAGGACAATCATCCAAGCATTGTGAAAGAACTAAATGAAGTTTGCCCAAAAGGTGGCGCTGGGGGTCGTACCCATTAATTTTTGGCGCATGCGTCGTGTGCTAGTAGTTAAAACGTAAACAAATATCAACGGAAGCACCGCGCGGGAGATGCTTACGCCATGTGTCGTCAGAGGGCGCCCATGCTGTTAATTATTAAAAGGGGATCGCATATTTTCTTTTCAGAGGCTGGCGCAGTTTCGCCCGTCTGCCGCTTCCCGATGATCGTCCTAAAGCCTCTTAGTCCGTGGCTATCCACCACACCAGATTGGTATGTCGATCTTTCAGTGCTATTTCTATTAATTTGATATCTTTTTTTTTCTTTTTTTTTTTCGTTTTTATAGTAGGGTAGAGTCCAGAATGTGTGGAGTGAATATCTCTTTTGATATGCCACACAACAGAAACCCTACTATTTTGTTTGCTTTTAATTATAATCCACTGTTCGTTGCTCCTGGAGATGGTGACAGTGGCTATAATTTCCGTTCCATTCTATTTTCACATTAATTATTGTACTTTATTTGGCTCAGCTTTTATTAATTTTTATTATTATTTTTCCACTTGTGGTTTCTAATTCTTGCTTCTGGCTGTTATATTTTTAATGCAAGGTATGTCTTATTTGCAGTATATATTGTGTTTTACTTATTAGCTATATTCTAGTCTGTTTGTCATAGCTGCATTTGCGCGTTACAAATTGGATATCTTCTCAGTACTTAATTATGGATTGATTTGAATCTATATGCCATTTTTGCATTGTTAATTATTTTATAAAATTAATAGTATATATACTGCAAGGAAACATAATCACTTAAAACTGTTCTACTTAAAAATCAGGAAACTTTAAAGCTTTTTAAAACATTTTATCACGCTAGAGTAAAAAAATTGGATTGGAAAAAAAAATTAGGGTATTTCTTTACAAGTCTTACTGTGAACTGACACAAACTATGAATCTGTAAGAGGTACTATATGAATCCGAAACCGCAAGCATTCGGACTAAGATACAGATCACACCTGAAACCTGGGCCTGATTTCCGGCAGAGCATTCGGGACAAGCGCCCGGGGCCCCAAAATTATCTTTTAAGTTTAAAAATTTGTAAATTTTTATTTAAAATAAGAGACAGACAAATTAATTTTATGAAAAATAATAGAATTAATAGTTACTATTTCATAGCCTAGCATTGTATTCCCCATTTTTTTAGCTAAACGGTATAGTCTCAAGCAATGAGGTTTATCGGTATGACGTCATTTTTCAACCAACACGTAACCTTTCGGCTGCATTGATGGATAATCTTGTAATCTGATTGGCTGAAGTGTACGCTTTTCATCGACACGTGACTGAAATAGCCTCATCTCGGTATAAGTTTTGACTTGTTAGCATTTTTTAATGGGAATCTGTGGAAAGATATTTTTCTGTTGTCATGGACAGGTTCCAGAGAGTTATTGAAACATACATAGGCGGCACAATACAGAGACATAATTATTACTCTTTTAATTCTGCGCTTATTACCAAGAGCCCAGCGCATAAACCTATGGAGAAAATGTTGTTTGTTTTCCACCGACGCGTGACTTTTATAGCCCCGAACCCAAGGAGTCGATAAACCTCATTATTCAGCGCAAACTTATCATTTAGTTGTGGCCTATGGAGTGGCGTATGCTGATCGCAATGAAACCACAGTGCTGGTTTTCAATCGAAACAGATAAAATGAAATAGCTCTCTAAGTGGAGCAAACTGAAGATCTATCCCATTATAAATAAATGCGCTCATATAAACATTAGGAAAATAAATACAAAAATACTATGAAACATGTTACTTGAAAAATGCGGAACGAAATGATCAATTGAAAATTAAATAATTGAAATATATTTATCTCACATAATAATACTATTATCGTACTATTTAATATCACTTTGCATCTTGATTAAATAATCATTTTCATGCTGTTATAACACCCTTCTTTGTATGGTGTGATATAGTTATTTTGTAGGTTAAAAAGGTTTCCGGAAGGGGGGGGGGGCGAATCTTCAAATTGGTCCTTGCAAGAAACCAGACATACGAATCATTTATAAATTTCACTCAATCAGACGTACGAATGTGAACACGAAACACTCTTTTTGGGTCAAAACATCTGCATCTGGATGCTCCATTAAAGAGTAATATTCAAAAGTAACAATTCGTTAAACTCAGTGGTGCATTGGCTGTTGCCCTTTTCGCCTAGAGGGTGGATGTTTGTGGTCATTTTGATCCCTACCCCCTTTATTCCACTCTGGAATTTTCAAACAGTTGTCCCAGTAATTTTGATCGCAGTTGGGTATGCGACAGAGGCAGCAAATAGAGGGCACGAGGGGTTGCGGTCGCATCCCCAAATTTAACAAATATTTTATTTATTCCATATTCTGGATTTTAATCTATCGAATCTCGCACCCCCAAATGAAAAACTGAAACGTCACTGCTGGTGTGCGACCATGTGTGTCACCAGCAAGAGGTCCAGGGGGGGAACGTGCCTCCCCCTGTGAGGGACTTCTGGTTAATTCTTTGGGGAAGTTTTAAGATAAGAAACAATCCAATTTTTAGACTAATTTTAATTTTGAAAATATTACAGTATAGAACCTGTTATTCAGAATGTCGGGGACAGATGTATTTTGGATAACTGGTTGGCCACTAACATGTCATCCACTGACTTGATTAGTAGTATATATGTTACTCTACTTTTGAGTGTAATTAAACATTAGTTGTTAATGTACTAGAAAAACTCTCAATTAGACAAAGATAAATTATAATCATACTTAAAGAAGGACTAGTAAATGTATGATAACTTCTTGAAAACTTGAGCACACATACTTAAAAAAACACCTTACCTGATAGTTTATATTTTAAATTCTAATTGAAGTACTTACAAAAACGAAAACGCAAGATTGTGTGTGTGGGGGGGGGGGAGCAACACAGGATCAATTTTCAGTTAATTATTATTATTGTTGTTTCTAACATTTGATGACACACACACAATTTTTGGAAAAAATAATTGATTGAAAAATGATTCCAGATAAGAGGTTCTATATACTGTACTTTCATTTTTCAAACCTTGTACTTATTTTTAAAAATTTATTTTCAGATTGCAGAACTTGTGCTTTTACAATTTCTTCATGCATGCTGTCTCATTCCTCAGATTTTTGTAAGCTCTAGTTTGCCATGGAATGCCTGAGGTTGATCATTTTCTAAAAAATCTTACAGAAAATATTTTGCACATCAGGAAAAGGCACATGATTCGATTTTACAGCAAGAAATGAGAGAGAGAGAGCACATATTTTACTGTCTGTATTATTAGCGATATTACTATTTAAAGAGCTGAAAACATACTTTTAGAACAGCAGTTAAGTATTTTACTCGGTCATATTTCCATTAACTTTTGCTTTACTACCATGGATGAGAAAGCCAATGCAAGTGATTCGTTCCAAGCAAAAATGTCTCAACAGCCACATTCGGCAAATGGTTCTTGTGCTTCTACAGACAAGAAAACGTTTAGGTGCAGTGTGTGCCAGACAATATTTTCTTCACAACAGAACCTAATGATACATCTTCGTCGTATCCACGCAGGGGAGAAACCTTTCACGTGCAGTATTTGTGAAAAAGCATTCTTTGACAATTGCCAGTTAAAAGTACATTTTCGTATCCATACAGGAGAGAAACCTTACATTTGTGATGTGTGTCAAAAAATGTTTTCTCATCAAAGTTCTCTACAAAGACATCATCGTACACATACAGGGGAAAAACCTTTCGTGTGTGATGTGTGTCACAAAGCATTCCTTGAAAAAAAAAACTTGGATAGACATCTTCTCACTCACACAGGAGAGAAACCCTATATGTGCGATGTGTGTCTAAAAGTATTTTCTGATCAAAGTACTCTAAAAAGACATCATCGTATCCATACGAGAGCGAAACCTAACATGTGTAATGTAAGAAATCTTTCTATGATGAACGAACCTTGAAAATACACTGCTATACACATGAGAAACCTTAACTGTGTGATGTGTATAAAAAAGCATTCACAGAGAAAAAAAAAACCTTTAAAGACTTAGATGACTGAAATACTTGTTAAGCTCTGCTTAAGTCTTATCCATGCCACGACTGCTGTCATGAATAATCAGAGCCTACTGAAATAATTGAAACTAAATGCATTCTTTGTAACCATCCAATGCAATGGTGTAGTGAGGGTTTCCGGCGTGTCCCCAGCGCCTCTTACAAAGGTGTGAATGCCAAATGGTCCCCAAGACAGAAATTATGGACTAAACCCTAATATGGACCTAATATGTTATGAGGAAACAATTATACACTTCAACCTTCTTTAGAGATGGACTCGAGACGAAAAACAGGGCTGTCTCGTCCCGTCTCGCAGGGGCAAAGTTCGGTCACGTCTCGGAGTTCCTTTGTCTCGTCTCGCGTCTCGAAGAGAGATTTTCTGTCTCCTCGCGAGTCTCAGAAAATTATGGACCGAGATTTTGCTACCACATTTTTAGTAACTTATTACCATTTTATAATAAAATAATATTAATAATAAAAATTAGTTAGATATTACAATATTAGTACATATATTAATTACCATATTAACTGATATGTGCATTTGAAGTGAAAAAAATATTCATTTTTATTTATTTATTTCTGAAATTGCGTAAATGTAATATGCATGGTTGATGGAAGTTTTATTTGCTTTTGAAATTATATAAAGCTTTGAATTTTGTTAGAAATGATGCAGAACTCATGACATGGTGCGCAAATAAAATTTTAATCTAATTAAGCGGCCTCAATGTACAGAATAGTAAATTCGTAAAAAGTTTCAATGGGGACGGCCGACGAGATAATTATAATAAAGGCTACTTTACCCCCACCACCACACACACACACACCTCTCGTTTTAGGGTGCAAGGTATGGGTTTCACATTTAATCGGAAACCCGGGTTTAACCTGTTCATTAACACCATCAAAAAGAAGAGGCAACAGAGAAGACTTGTGACCAGGCTTGCTTCTCAACATGGATCTTTGAATGCTCCGTTGTATTTGCGTAAGTGTTTGCCTAGATAGTTTAATAAATCTGATAACTCTGATAATGTACCAATATTTTTGTGTAGTGATCCTTTTTGATTTCCCAATACGGGGATAATACCGTAAGCGGGTGTCCATCGCCAAGGAAGATGCGTCGCCAAAGCTTACTATATGTTGTAAACAGTCCTGGCAGCGTTGCCAATCGAGATTAGCTAATCGGCAACCCTTCCGGCGGAGCTGTGTTGTTTTATGATGTCATGAGAAGCTAGTGTGTTTGAAGGAACTATGTGATTGGTTGAAGGAATTTTAAGGAGTTTAACTGGAAAAATAACTGAACTTGAATTAGCCGGGAATGGAAGTTGTGTCGTCTGCTGCAGTTTTGTATTTTATAATGGTTATTTTCGAAAAGTGGAATTTTTGCTTTTTTTTATATTAAATGTAGATAATTTGTGTAGAGCTATGATGAAAGTTGTTCCTTTATACGCTGAGTTGTTTCTAATTTTTTATCAAGTGAAATTCGACAAAAATTTGAAAATGTTGCAAATTGTGAAGAATATGAATCGAGCGTATGCTGAGGTACAGTTGTTATGCTTCTTTCAATGCTTTTGATGGTATTATTTTGTGGTGAACGCACGTCGTTCATGAATAAAATTTAAGGTATGTGGTGCTTTTATTTATTTAAATGTTTATTCCTTGCTTTACGGTACACTGGTGTATAGTTGAGAATATTTATGGTCTTATGTTTTTATAATTATGTAAGGTTTTTAGTATGTTATGTTATTTTTTGTGAATTGGGATGAAGAAATAAAATTTTTTAAGGTTTTAAGAGGGATGGTTAATTTTATTTGTTATCTGGTTTTGCTTCTGATTTACAGAATTCCCGTACAATTTTTAGGTTAAATATGAATAAATATGTAAGGATTTTTGAGTGTGTGATCAGATTTGATTCTATTCTGATTAATAGTGTAAATGTTGTGTGTTTTGAAGGTATATTAAATTGCAAAAATCATGTGGGGGAGGAAGTAGTCGGTTTATTATAGTTGTTTTCTGTTATTTATAAAGACTGTTTTTAACTTTTTATAAAAATATTTGCAGTGTATTTTTCTTGAAATCACGTGCACTATTTAGGTTAAATATGATATAGTAAATAAGTATTTTTGAGTTGTTTGTGTGTGTGTGGTGGGGGGGAAGGTGGTAGCTTTATTTGTGTTTTTCTATTAATTTAAAACTGTTATTTTAACGTTTTAAGGGAAATTTCGCTGTATAATTATGTGCAGAAATATATTTTAGCATTTTGCATAATTTGAAGGTTATGGTTTATTAATTTTTTACTGTGCCCAGAGCTAGTGATTTGTTTATGTACATTTTGTTTATAATTGCATTTGAAATATATCTACTAATATTTTAATGTGTTTAGATAAGAATATTGTAGTTTTGGGTTTATATTTTTCCGTATGGGGCTACTTATGTTTATGTTTTGTCTGGCGCGAAAAACAAGTCGCCAAGGTTAGACGTTGGCGACAAAAAAAAGTCGCCAACTCAACCGACACCCGCTTACGGTATTATTCCCCCTAATACAATAGGATAACACTAGGAAAGGAAGAAAAAAAAATTTTAAGCAAATAAAAGTTGTTAAAAGACGACAACAAATTAGCTTAAAACGGAAGCGATACAGAATGTTTATATTCATTACTAATAATATAATTATGCTAAAATAGAACATTCATTCAGCTGTGCATATTTGGTGATGTAACCGAAAGACACAGTCATACAATGAAGTGAATGCAGTACGAAAATTACAATAACAAATAATAAAATTGAACTTACCTATGAAACGTTTTGTTAGGTAAACATCTGCTTTCCCTGTTGGTACATCCAAAGACTGAACAACCTGTCATAATTTACTTCTTAGTGTTTACATAGTTCACTTGAAAGAAAGTAATTATAACAAAGCGAACAATGAAAACGCTATCGCAATAATTCTCTTTCGTTGTCTCCGTTGATGTTCAATTAATAATACGTGTTTAAAAATAATTGATTATTAAAAAATAAACAGTAAAAGTATTACCGAATTAAGATTAAAATTATGCCTAAAGATGTGGCTTTAAGATAAACTTACGTACAATCAGTAAAAAATGAGAAATACAGCAGTTTTGTTCTTGAAAATTTACATGCATGCCAATGACGATATCGAATGTTTTGAGAGAATGAGGGGGCGTGGTCGCCGGCTTCAAAAACGGGGAACATGGGCGCCTCCAGAAGTTAAACAGGCTCAGTAATGTCCTCTGTGTTGGACGGTATTCTAGCTTTAAGCTTACATCCCGGCGAATCGTTTCTCTTGCCATGACAATGGTGGTATATTGAATCGGATTGCTATATTATAGTATGATTAATATAGTTAACAGCAATTAGCAGGTAAATCTAATCTTGAATGTCAGTTTAAATGATTTAAACAGCCGTTTTACAAAATTAAAAAGTACTATTAATATATATTCTTCGACAGAACTCATAATTCTTGGTAAGATTTTTGTGATTCTGCTCGATTGGACTGTCGCTATGTGTTTATGTGGTAAAAAACTTAAAAGGCCAAGCGTTAGCATTTATTTTTCCTTGATGAGACAAATTTTACAGATGTAGAATCATCGCACAAAAAGCAGTACAGTAGATTCTCGACTCTGAGGGGTCAGGAGGGTTAAAAGTATCTTAGATTTTGTGAAGATTGTTTACTTTTGTGAAATTTATCATTATTTTAATGAAATTCAGTGTTTGTTTAGGCAATGTATGTGAAGAAAGGGGGAGGGGGACGCACACATTTAGTCCCTATTTAGTATTTTTGCTTTAGAATATTAAGATATGATAGTACTCAAAAAACTCTTTTTAAAGTTACGTTACTGTCATGTATACTAATGCAATTATTGGGTTTTGTAGATTCATTAACTATTGAAAAAAAATAGAGAGAAATTATTGAATTGTATTAAATTTAAGTATTCTACTTTTAATTCGGTAAAAACACCATTTAAAAACAATATATGAGTAAATATTTTATAACATATAAAGATACCTTACCTTTCAACTACATCTATGTATTGAAAATCTAGATATTTGCAATGAATGTTCTGAATGAAACAGATAATTTTTTTTCACACAATTTTATTTACAATGATTTCAAACTGAATTTCAATGAGTATGACAGTAGTGATATGCAGCATTTACCATATAAGATAAAACAATTTATTATTTCATTTTGGATTTCATAAATGTGGTGGACTATTAATGATGTTGATCAAAACAAATTTTTGACTAAGTCTTGATCTCGGGTCTAAACAGACTAAATTAATTTTGGTTAAATCAATTGAGGCAGTGCCAACCTCAAGTAAATAAGGTGGCAGTTGCTGGAGCTTGGCAGTTGCCAAGCCCCAGTGACTTGTGCCAACTATTTTGCACTATCAGCAAACCAAAGTAAAACAGTTTTAACAAATAAAAATTGCAGTAAATAACACTAACAAAAACAGATAAAAACATCAAACTCACTACAAAATAATTCATAAATCTTCAATCAACACGGTCCATTTAATCTAGAACATAGGTTCCCAACGTGGACGATAACGCCCCCTTGTGGGCATTTGAGGCTTTCAGGGGGCGGTAAAAGACGCAGAGAAAATTAGGGGGACGTTGATATGGCACGGAGGGGCGTGGGAAGATTAACCAAATATAGTCTAAAAAAGACTTATAAATTACACTGATAATTCATTTCTATCACATGTGTGAAAATTCACGCATTGCGATATGAGACTTCACTGTTCAGAGAAAAAGATACCTCTCTAGTATTTACGGCTCTGTGGCTCTATGCGCCAAAACTAGCAACCTGTCTTGCCAATTTGGCGAGATACACTCCTCGCGGCAAACCTGAAGCTAGCGTTCTCTCGCAGAAAACTGTTAACTCATTCTCACTCTCTCTATCGTTCATCGCAGCACGTACTGCGTACGAAGGAAATTTCGTTTGTGTGCCTTTTTGCTACTTCAACATATATATTTTTTAAACCGGCAGTATCCCTTGCAACCCCCTTAACTTGGATCAAGTATAAGTAAAGAAAAACCCATGTCGGAAGCAAAAAAGAAGAGGCGGCAGTATAGTGTAGATTATATAAAATATGGATTTATCGAAAATCCATCATCGCCAATGTGCCTTATTTGTCAAAAAACATTTTCGAATGAAGCGATGAAACCTTCTAGGCTTCAAGATCATCTTAATAAAATGCATCCAGATAAGAAAGACAAAGGTATGACCTATTTTCTAGACATCAAAAAGAAGTTTGAAAATCAGCCAACTGTATCAAAATTATTTTCATCAGCTACACAAAACGATGACGGACTTCGAGCTTCGTACAATATCTCATTGTTGATTGCTAAAACAGGCAAGCCACATACTATTGGGGAAGATTTAATTTTACCAGCAGTTAAAGAAGTGACAACCACCGTGCTCCATAAACTAGCTACAGATATTATCCGAAAAATTCCTTTGAGTAATAATTCTGCGCAAAGACGAATTGATGAGATGGCTGAAAACATTGAAGAATCGTTGTGCAATTATCTGTAGACTTGTCAATTTTCAATTCAGGTGGATGAGTCCACTTTACCAACCAATGAGGGATTGTTATTGTCATATGCTAGGTTTATCAAAGATGAAAAAATATGCCAAGAAATGTTGTTTGCTACCAATTTGGAAACAGATAATATGGAGAAACCATATTTGATACACTGGAAAAGTTTTTTGACAAAAAGGAAATTCCTTTGAATAATATTGTGTCAGTTGCTACGGATGGCGCACCGTCTATGACAGGGCGACACAAAGGCTTCGTAGCATGCTTTAAAAAAAAAGTTCCTGACCTGCTTGCTGTGCATTGCGTAATTCATCGACAGCATTTGGTTGCGAAAAATTTGAGCGAACGCCTCCATATATCACTGCAATATGTTATAAGAGCAGTTAATAAAATCAGAAACAACTCGTTGAATGACAGATTATTTAGTCAGCTTTGCATAGGTGCACCCACGGGGAGGGGGAGGGGGGGACTATAGGGGCTGAAGCCCCCCCTAAAGTGAGAAGTGAAAGGCGTTAAAAAAATGAAAATTATAGCTAATGAATTATTTTTTTTTAGTTCTTTCTTTTTTTAATTGTCTTCAAATTATTTCTAACGAAAAAAGACATTTACTTAGAAAAGTTTTTAAATAAATGCTTACAATTAGTTGAAACACTGTTACACACAGTTACAACGTCGCTCAGAAGATCAGATAATTATTTATGACTCTATAATGAGTTACCTTGCTTGTGTTCTATGGGACAGTCAATTAGTACCGAATATTTTGACGTTATAAGAGAGTTGTAACTAACCGAGTTAACTATGACAGAGTTCAGCAGTATTTGTATGTAGCCCAGACCCCCCCTAAACTAAAATCCTGGGTGCGCCACTGCAGCTTTGCATTGCAAATGATGAAGATTTCAACCGATTGCTGCTTCACACAGAGGTGCGAAGGCTTTCAAAAGGTACTTGTTTGACTCGATTTTACAATCTGTTTGAATCTGTGATAGAGTTCCTAGGAAACAAAGACACGGAATTGCGTGACAACCTCATCGCATGAAAGAACGATATTGCGTACTTAGCATACCTGTATAAATTATTTAATGATGTTAGTCTCCAACTTCAAGGCGACGACTTAAACTTGATTAAGACTAAAAATAGCATTGCTGCTTTCGTGTCCAAACTGCTATTATACATAGAAATATAGGCAGACGTGATTTCAATAACTTCCTGTGTTTATCAGCAGTATCATTCAAGCACGATGGCTTGCTTGTTTACTGTCAACACTTTGAAAACCTCTACAATGACTTCAAGGACATTCTAAACATGGACATACCAGACTGAGTATTGGATCCTTTTTCCAATGTCAGCACAGCAGAATTATCTCCTCAGTTAGAAGAACTATCAGGTTGTAACGAAAGTTTTCCGCCATATCTGCCTGAAAAACTAACTTCTAACTCCTTAGATACCTGTTTTTGAACTTTCGGTACCAAACCTGTACCGTGTCACATGATACAACAATAGTACTTAAAGCTGTACTCATAATTCGTTGATATTCTGTAGCTGACTTTTTGCAACATAACTGGAGATAAATGATGGTTCTAATCCTCTAGAGTGATAGTTCCATTTGAGACACCTTGTTCTTAATGATAACTATATTTTTTACAGATTTCACAACACAGTGTCATAAAGCAAGTCTCTTTCTTTCAAATGCCAAAAATCATTTGACAAAATATGAGCAAATACGCCAACGCGAACTGTGTGCTTCCGATGTTTGCGGTGGCGGGAGACTTTCGTTACAACCTAATAATAGTTAAGTGACGACAAATGAGGAATTAAAAATTAAATTCAAGAAAGGCTACCAAGAACTTTGGCTGCAGAAGTCGATTTTGCAAATGTACTCAGGATTATGTTCGATTGTTCAATGATTTCTGATAGCATTCCCATCTTCATATTTAGCAGAACGTGGATTTAGTGCTGTAGCAACGTTGGTAACGAAAAAGAGAAATCGTCTCCATGTTACTGAACGCGTCGACTTACGATTGTTTTTAAGTAAAATCGAGCCTGATATTAACAAGCTCCTTAAAATGCATCAAATTCAGCATTCTCATTAGTTAAGTTAGAACTTTGATGGCTTTAAATTTTAATAAAGATACTTTTTAATATAATTAAGTATGCGTTTTGATTGTTCTCTGAAACTGTCAATTTATTTATTTAGAAAGCAATAGTTTATTATCTATTACTTCGTATCATAAAAACCCCTGCCTGTCCTTATAACAGGTAAGCAAAAACTTTTATTCCTCTTTTTTAAATGAAGAAGAAATTCAGTAGTGTTTCAATTCCAACAATATTCAATCTATTAGTAATTTTTTAAAATTTAATTCTTGTTTTCACCATGCATTTTGTACACTCTTGTTTCTCTTTAGTGGGAGGGGGGGGCAGTATTGAAATATTCGATAGAAAAGGGGGCACCAGTTCAAAAAAGGTTGGGAACCTATGATCTAGAAGAACTTCGGTGGATTAAGCAACCTAGTTGTAGAGCTACTGTAAACTGTGTAAACACTGGCCTGTTTTTAACCAAAAAAAAAAAAAAAAATATTGTGGATTAAGCAACCTAGTTGTGCAGCTATTGTAAACTGGGCAAACACTGGCCCGTTTTTAACTCAAGAAAACTAAGATGGATTAAGCAATCTAGTTGTATAGCTACTGTAAACTGGGCAAACACTGGCCTGTTTTTAACTCAAAAAAACTAAGATGGATTAAACACCCTAGCTGTACAGCTACTGTAAACTGAGCACACACTAGTCCGTATTTAACTTAAAAAAAACTTTGGTGAATTTAGCAACCTAGCTTTACAGCTGATCTAAAATCCGCATGATAACAATAGCACAGAAATAACGCTAGCAAAACATCAAATATCAATTTAAAATTCACATTAAAAACCTTAACGCAAGGATTAATTTAAAAAAAAAAGCACTTACCTATATTTTTTAATTCACCACCCAGAAATGTCCCAAACGCTCTTTCACCCACTTGTAAAACCAACACGCTTTCTTTTATTTAGTTTTATATTCACACCGCATTTCTAACAAACACACACACTTCCTTTCTATACAATAACATATTTCATTCCTTTCCCATCCATAACACAAAAAAATTTCAAATTCCAAACATTTCTACTGCCTACTGAACTCGCAATAAATTACATATATACACATCATGATATACATACATGTGCATCTTTAGGGTTACCAGACAAAACTACCGTCACTGTTAAAAAATGGCATAATATATTGCCCAAGGAATGTGCCAAATTCATCAAGCGATCGAAATATTTGTTTACAGGTTGATATGAAAGCAAACAACCAGGCAGTCTTCTAAATATAGTTCTTAATGTTAGAAGGAAGTCTTTTGACTGAAGCAATTGAAACTGGTATAATCAGTGAGAGAGAGTTAATAATTTTATAAAGTATGCATGTAATATAAAGTTTTTTAAGTATTTTTCTTTAATGAAGAGATGATCATTTGGCGTTAACTCGTTTTTTATATCACTTTCCCAACCAATCTCTAGCCTTTTGGATTTTCAATTTCGAAAGTCATTTGAAAATGACATTTCTTTCATAATCCATTTTTTATTGAGATTCTGTCAATAACTGGAGGCAAAGTTTTTTAGTGTTCTGAAATATTTTGGATTTTTCTTTGCCTTAATAAGACAACAAAAGTGACTGGCAAGAAGTGCTTTCATCTTCCAACACAATGTTCTGATTTAAAATAAGTCCCATGTCTAAATTTGTGAGCACATCAAACCCTTTCATGCAATTGATCCGAACTTCGGATGAACTTAATCCGAATGCAATGAATCCATGGAAAAAGAATGACAAACTTTTCTTTAAATTAAACAAGCTGTTCAGCTTAGTTTTAGGATCTTTGTTTCTTCTTTCCTTACAGGGTGTCAGTGATTTAAATTTGGGATGTACCAAATATTCGGTATACTCCCTATTCGGCAGACTATCAAAATATTTGCTTTGGCCAAATGCTTTAATGTTCAGCAACTGAATCGTAAACAGATTTAAATATCCGACAACTGGTAAACAAGCATATTTTTCTTTACCATGAATGAAAGTTGTACCATTGTACAAAAGTATAGTACCATAGTACGAAATTAATTCAAATTGTTACTTACTAACATTACATTTAAAGTAATTTTAATGTAAGAGAAAACACTCAAATGTTATGACACATTACATTAACCTTACTTTAACAAGTACTCAATTAAATCTGAAACAGGAACCAGAAGAAAAGTCATAATAAGTTCATTAATATGTTAATTCAATTAATTGCTAATTTTTTTAAAATAAAATATACTGGTAAAAAAATCTATACATATAATTTCACAACTACTTAAAAAGATGATTAATAATAGGAAACAGTTAGATATTAAATTTTGTAGCATTTTAATACAGTCAACTCGTGATTTAGCGACCCTTTCCGATTTAATGACCTTCTGATGAAGTCCTGATAATTTTCCAATACATTGTACATCTGTTATACACTTACAGATTTAACGACCATTTGATTTAACGCCCTACTTGCCGAAGTCCGATGAAGGTTGTTAAATTGCGAGTTGACTGTATCTAAAGTTTTACACCATATGAAATATTAAATACTGTTTAAAAACAAACTAATTAAATTAATCATTGTAATCATAGTTTGAGAAGTTTAATCAATTTAATATAATATTAAATTTATTAAACTTAAGTTTAATAAATTTTAACCAAATATTCGGTATTTGTTATTCATCAAAATATGGTATTCAGTGCATCCCATGCACTGAATACCATACTCTGGCTGAAGGAATCTGTTCCATTTGCCTAGCAACCTACTTGCTAGTCGAAAACCACATTTGAATTCATCAATTCAGTATTTAAGGAAAGGATTTAACTGTGAAAATTCATTATATTTCATTATATATATAATTTCATTCAGATTTGTTTTCAGTTGTCGTAAACATTTTATCAGGAAATGTTCAGTTATAATGTAATAATTTACTTTTATCAATATGTGCCATCACATTTTCTAAAACTTTTATTTGATGATTGTGTGATTCCACAGTATTGTGAGTGTTTGTCATGTCTGCAATAAGTTTGATTGGTCATAACTTCACAAAAAATTCAGTTTAAAAAAAGAAAAACGTTTCCCCTTTTTTTATATTTTTTAAAAACAGTGCGACATACTTTTTCCCAAAAAAAAAAAAAAAAAAAAAAAAAAAAACAGAAACCATTCACCTAACTCAATTTTTTGTTTATTTATGATCAATCAAACTTGTGGACATGACATAAATGCTCACAACTCTGTGGAATCGCACAATTGCCTGTCCTATATATGCCATCATATTTTCAAGAACTTTAATTTGCAAAGAAACCTATAAATACATATTCAGAATTGTGTCATTACATCCATCAGTTAGTATTTAATATATACTATTCTTAAGACTATATTTCTTAAGAGAACACACTACTTGATTGGCCCTTGATACTGTACATTTAAATTTCTGTGGCTCACAAGCTGAAAGAGGTTGTGCATAATACTATTGTTATTGCATATGAATAACATTTCTGTAAAATTTTATTTCTGAAATTTTTGCTTTTAAATTTGAAAAGTAAATCTGTATATAATCAATTTTGCTATGCTACTAAAACCATCCCCTTGTGACAAATTTTCTTTTATTTGCATACAAAAGAAATTTTTGATGTACTCATTTGTACTATCAATAACTAGATATTTACCAGTTGTCTATACTCTTTATATAAAGTAGTTAAACTTTTAAAAATCTGATATAATTATTTTTTAAAAATCTGATTAAGAGAAAAAAAAAGGAAAGAGCACATATAAATTTTTTTTAAAAATCCATATTTATTTATTTTTACCACCTTGTTTGACACTATAAGGGTCAATTAATATATATATATATATAAAATATGGGCCAAAATAGGTACTGAAATTTTCAAAAATAAGGAATAATATTACAACATATTTATCATTTTAATTTTTGATAATTACTTTAACAACTAACAAATTTAATTTTTTGGAGCCTATCTGAACACAAATGCCTGTAATATGAAAATTTGAGCTTATTTTCTAAATAAATTATCTATTTGGTATAAACCGGATTCTCTTTTTACATGGTGGATATGTTCCATGCAACACCATGTAAAAAAATTTATCCTTAAATAAAGAATAATGGTGGGCAGATTTTGGTGTATAATGGTCATATATCTCTCTGCAAATGCTGAGCAGTAAATTTATATACAACAGGTGTAAAAATTCTCCAAAAAGAAATTTACAGTTTCACATTAGCAAAATAAAGATCGAAAAAATGTTTTTTTGTCATTATTGTTGACCATGTTGTTTCGAAACCATGTAAAAAGAGAATCCAGGGTATTTTAAAACAAAATCAGAGAGGGAATGCCGATTGAGTGATATTTTAAAAAGAGCTGTTTACAAAAATATTAAATAAAAAATGGTCCTGAGTATTTTACATTATATATGACACTAATTTTAAGCAGAAGGGCAGGAGCAAGTGTTTCATGTGACGCCACATCAATGAGATGATGTCGGTCCGATGAGAGTCTGCCCAATTGACAATTAGCAAACATTAAACTAGTGCTGTTAATGGACCTTTGGACGATTCAGAGCAAAAAATGATTCTCCAAGAACCTGGTTATGAGTACCAACTTGCCCCTGGGTGCCTTTCAGTTATAATTAACAAGAAATTTTGCCACAAGACACCATAATGTCCCTCCATTGAGCATCATCCGATTGATAGATAGTAAATTTTAGACTGTTCAATTTTCGTATTTCAAGGGGAGTCACGTTCTGAATAATAATCTAAGAAATCACCATGCTTAAACAAATAATCAGCCTAATTACTTATCAAAATAAATAATTAAAGGCTGTCTGTCATCCCACTAACAAGGATAGAATGAACAAGTTCAATATTTTCAGTTTTATCTCACTTAAATTAAAATAGATGAAATCTGTAAATGCATTACATATTGACGTACAAACAATAATCCAAAGGGATAATAAATAGAAGGAATGTTGCTTACAGTGCCATTTGGATTTTAGTTTCGGAATGTAAAAGAAGTGTCATTTGAGTGACTGAAAATTCAGAGACATGGTGACAGTAAAAACTGTCATGCGCCAGAATTTATGATGTGACTATAGAAAGCCTTTGATATTAGTGTCTATGACTACAGAAAGCTTTTCCATCTTAGGTTTGCTTTGCTAAAAGTCAATTCCTTTCCCATTAAAAAATCAATTTTAAAATGGAGTAGTAAAAATGAAATAACTCCAGAGCAATTAGATCCATTAAATGGGGTTAGTAACAAAGAAGATGCATTTATATATTTTTGCTTTAATGTTGGTAGGAATGTTTCTTATTTATTTATTGTGAAGATTTGAGTTAGAACAAAAATAAAAGCACAAAAGATATTTTCTTTTTTGTTTGTTTTCCCAAAACAAAGGTTGACGGAGTCATTCCCTTTTTCTTCTCAGTGGTTCAGTCAACTTCTACTAAGGCATCTGTAGCTAAAAGTGGACATGACTCTTGCAAGCATTCCTTTTTTATTCTGTAAAAAAAAAAAAAAAAAAAAAAAAAAAAATTAATTTTCAGACAGTCGAACAGTTTAGATAGAGTTACTTAGTCAGGAAGATCATTCCAGATGAATAAATATAGATTTATCTATTAGTTTTTGAAAAAAATTAAAAACAGAGCAACAGTTGTTTTGAATTATTATAGTTGTGATGAATTGGGACCTGAAAAACAAGCTGGTTTAAAGAAGTGTTGTTTATTAAATAGTGTAAAAGAAAACCTCTAAAGGAATCCAGTACTATTTAAAAATGAAGGCTTTCATGGCAGGTGTTGGAACATTCAGATATGTCAAATTTATCCAGGCAGGAATGCCATGATTCACTAGGAAATGAAAACAACTGCAATGTTTTGTCCAGAATTGCACTGGATATTATAAGACAAGGAGGAAAAGCGTGTATTGTCTGCAAAGTCTCATGGTCATCCATACAAAGGGGATTGCTGCTAGGCTCACGACCTGTAACAACAATTCCTCTCAGAAAGGGTGCTTTGCCACCTGTACTACTAGCACTGCAAATAGTACTGATAGTAGTTATAATCGAAATTCCATTGTTTCCTTATCAGTAATTCATTTATGGCTGATAAAGATACTCCATGAGAGAAGATATGTGAAGTGTCAAATTTCGCCAATTGAAATTTAACTTATCAAGAAAAAATCAATTTTCTGGAAGATATATGCTCTCCAACAGCTACACATGTGTTACACAGCATGGCTATGAAAAAAATAAAGGACAGATCTAAATAAAATTTGTTGTTAAAATTCAACCTCGGCATGTGTACTTGGAAGTTTAAAATGCTGTTTACTACTTATATTGTGTAATATTTGGAAAGGAATATGCAGGTAAATATCTATCTGGGTTTGGTACAACTGGTAAACAAGTATTTTTCTCAACTTGTGCAAACCTGGTGAAAAATTTTATGATAAGAAGTAGAAGAAAAAAACAGTTATGAGCATTCTTATTAATTGCTGAAAATATTAAGCATTTTACAATTTAGAAATCCATAATTAATATCACTTACAGTGAGTGAACCAGCTACTCAAAGCTAATTTTCACCAGCTACTCAAATTCTGAAGTAGCAGAAGATCAAGTTCTAAAAATAATATGGAATCTTCTCTCCGAACTTCAATGTGTATTTCATGCATGCTACATAAAATTTATCCACATGTTTTTGCCTAGTTATCTGTAAACATTCTGGTTGGTCCACTTCAGTTAATGGCTGCCATCGTGAATTGTCTGTACTAGGAAGATCAGCATGTAGTTGAAAAATGTGATACTTTAATCATAAAATTAATTTAAGAGAACATGAGAATTCATCAAAGTGATTTCTTTTGCTATGTATCATTGATATTGTCATATATTTAAAAAATACCGATTTTTCTATTTATGTATTTATTATTTATTTATTTACAGATTATATCAACTGCAGGGAAACTATGAAATACATCAGTTAACATTCTTATCCAAGTTAATCTCTCATATTTGCATATCCTCATAAAAGAACTAACAACAAAGAACACAAAGAAAGAAAACAGACATATATATAATATATTTACTGTAGTGATATTATTCAAAGAGCTGAAATATGCTTCTTCCTTTACTATAGTAGAACTGGTTATTTCAGTAGGTCATATTTCTATTAACTATTGATTTACTACATTGGATGAGAAAAATCTGAGGAGGTGATTCTTGTGAAGAACAAATGTCTGAGCAACCCCATTCGACAAATGGCTCACAAACTTCTGTAAGCAAGGAAACTTTGGAGTGTGATACATGTCAGAAGACATTTTCTGCGCGGCGGGAACTGACAAATCATGTTCGACGTGTCCACTTGGGGGAGAGACCTTTCAAGTGCGACATGTGTCCGAAAGCTTTCTTCGACAACAAAGATTTAAAAATACATCAGCGCATCCACACGGGAGAAAAACCGTACGAGTGTGATGTATGTCAAAAATCGTTTTCCGATCGAAGAGATTTAAGAAGACACCGCCAGGTCCACGCTAGGCAGACGTGTGATGTGAAAAATGATTCGGAAAGTCAAGTTCGTAGCTTTGCATCTGGAAAATCTTACATGTGTGATGTGTGTCAGAAAACGTACTCTACGAAACACATCTTGAAAGTACATCGCCGTATCCATACTGGGGAGAAACCGTTCAAGTGCGACGTGTGCCAGAAAGTATTTTCCGATCGAATTTATTTCGTGAGACATCTTCGTATTCACACAGGGGAGAAACCTTACTCGTGCGGTGTGTGCCAGAAAGTATTCAACGATTCGAATAATTTAAGGACACACCAACGTCAGCATACAGGAGAGAAACCTTTCAAATGTAGTGTGTGTGAGAGAGCTTTCTCTCAGAAAGCGCAGATGGAAGAACACCTTCGTACCGCTCACACGGGAGAAAGACCTTTCGTGTGCGACGTGTGTAAGAAGGATTTCGCTTTGAAAAGGGTTTTGAGAAACCATCTCCGCACCCATACAGATGAGAAACCGTTTGCGTGTAATGTGTGTCAGAAAGCATTCTCTTTGAAATCGAACTTGAATGTACATCTTCGTAAACATGGATTAGAAGAATGACATCCTCTGTAAGGCATTTCAAAAAGCAGTAAAGAAACTTGAAAAGGCACCTTTGTATTTATAAAAGAGAGAAACCTTACTGATGTGATGATTGTCAAAAAAGTACATAGTTGCAGGGTTGGAATGGTTTAAACCAAATGATTTTTTTCTAAAAAAAAACAAAAAACAATTGTTTTTTTAAAAAAGAATAATTTAAAATTCTGAATACTGCAGATAAAATACGTTCTGATATCTTTTAAAATTATCCTTATAAGTATCAACAATAAGTTTTTATATCAATCTAATAGATACATTGTTGTTTTATCATGATTAAAAATTATTAATCAAACTCAAATTATAGGTTGTATTTTTAATTTGTTTCTAAAATAGAGGTTTTGTGTTTTAACAACTTATTTTTAAATCTTAAAAATATCCTTTTGAACAACTTGTCACCATTATTACTGATGAAACTGAGTGCAAGATTGCATGTAAAATGTAGTAAACAATTACTAATGTGTTATGTTATATGCTAAATATAAAAAATAGCATCTCTAAATAAAATATTAAAATTGAATGATTTCAATGTCCACATAAGTATAGCAACAATTGTTTATTTACTTTGTTTAATTACTTTCAGAAGGAATATTAATTGTTATTTGAACATTTTACAAATAATTTTATTTATAAATAGGTAACAGGTAATTATAAAAGGATTTTTTTAAAAAACCAAAAAGCCTGGTTTAAACAAACAAACAAAAAAAAAAAAAACCAGTTCAAACCAAAAAATCTTTTTTTTTTTTTTATAGTTGTGCCATAGATTCTGATACAATTTCTAACTGCCTAATATGATCTTTAAAATATATCCAGAAATATTGCCTTATCCAAACAGAGGTGTATCTACAACAAGTGAAAGATGATTATAAGGCTGAATTCTTTTCCCATGAATATATATAGCTGAATTCTGTTATAACATCTAATGAGAATCCCGATCATTTGTGGTACTGTAACAGAGATTGATGCAAAAAAAATTTTGGTCCATTTTGCAGTACCTTCACAAAAATACAATATATTAAAACTGGCCCTTCACAACAATACAATAGATTAAAACAACAGTTTATATGCATTTTAACTTATATTTTGATTTGTTTTGTAAATTATTTAAAGAAAAATGGGATTCTCATGAAAGTCATGGAAATTTACTGAAATAGACATAGAAATTCACAGAAATAGATACTGATATTCATAAAAATGGGACCCTGGAAAAAATTTCTTCACTGACCCTTGTATAATTGCTTGATATTATAAGTGAGTTTCTGTTCTAAGGTGAGTGACTGAACATTTCAGAATATTTTGATATTTTTGGGGAGTTGTCATGTATGAACAAGGTCACTATAACTCAGTTCAATTTATATGAACACACTTAGATTAGAACTTATTTGCAGGGATGCAGAAAATGTTTAGGGCTCAATATTTCCCCAGAACACAATTTGTTTTCTACGAAATCTCCAAAACCCAAGCATATTTTCATTCTAGTTTAAACGACTATTACTAGATTCTTTTAATAACAACTGAATCTCTACAAAAATAGTTTTCTTGCCTTTTTTCTTTTCTTTAAATACACGCTTGACAAAAATTTCCCCCACGCTTCAGAATTTCCCCCCGAACCTTGTTCATGCCTTCGGACATATTCTACACCAATGCTTATTTATATTTAAAAACTAACTCTTGTATGTTAAACTGATGCATTAAAAATATTGGTACTTACATACTTTACTGTCGGTTATTCTTGCCAACAATTTTTGCTGCCAAAGGGTTGCAATGAACTAACTGTATTGCAACAATGAATTCGACACTTTCCACATGCATGCAAAATCACTCTTCTTGACAGACCGGCGGTAAAATACATAAGTACTGGAATATTTTTTATAGAGGGTTCATATTTGTCCAGTTTTTACTATCTTGAATATCTTTGAAATTTGATAAAAGTGTGCTGCACATATTTTGTATTGTTTTATATTTAGTGTGATTTACTCATTTTTATGTGATAGTGACTGTCCCAAGTTTTTTTTAACCTAATGTGTAGTTCTTCAAAAAAGCATTTGAGCATATGAGAGTAAAAATTTCTGTCTAAAAAGTGCCTTGCGAATAAATTATTCAATTTTTCCAAAGGTGTACTCAGTTTTTTTCAAAATTTCAGGAACCCTATTTAATTTTGGTTAGTGCAGATTTTTGGGAAAATTGTTTGTTTTGGAATCTAATATAGCAGCGTTTCTCAACCTGTGTGTGTGTGGTGGGGGGGCGCAAGAAAAACCAAAGATCATTTAGTGATGCATGTTTTTAAAAAATCATCTTATTTATTCTAATTTTTACACACAAATATATCCATTTTCGCTTAAAATGTTCATTCAAACTTTACTGATAACATTATTCTGTAGAAAATTCGACTAAATGTTCAATGTTAAAGATTAAAACACTGTATGTATGCTGAAAAATGTGACGGGGGGCACGCCACTGTAAGTTAGCCTTTGTTAGGAGCCATGGCGTTAAAAGGTTGATAACCACTGTGACATAGGATGCTTGATTTTACTTACTTATTCATTTTTTGGGCAAATGTAAAATCAAATACAGGGTTTATTTAATGACTAGCCACCCTCGGCAACCAGTTTTGGCCGTTGATGGCTGCTTCATGGCCAAAATGTGCAACCTAGAGGCCGATTCGCAACTGGCTTGTGCAACATACGATACACGGGCTTCTTCGCAACCAAAATTTGCAACTTCGTCGTTCTTTGTCGTCTGCTTTCAGCAACCAGCTGGTCCGACCGCTTCACGTCCAGCCTATGCAACTTATGCTTTTAAACGTTTCGGAGAGCGGCCACATCCAGCGACTAGCTGGTCTGCCAACGGCCTCTTTGCAACCAAAAAGTGCAACCTATGGCCTACCTGCCTTCGGCAACCACCTTGATATCAGAAAAATGTTTTATGTCACTGAATCTATTAGATATTTCCCCCTTGATGCTGTCAGGTATAATACTAGTTAAAATGAACAAAATTCGTTTGATTCCTTTTGTTATACAGTCATGTCTCAATATAAGTTCATCCCTCGGAACCTTGTGAAAGTGATCTTATAAGCAGTGTGGCCTTATAACTGATTCACCACACATTTGTCAATAAATAAGCATTATATGAATGCAGAATAATTCTTTGTTTATTTTAATACGTACACTTTCTAAGTTTATTAGGTTATAATTTTTTAATTGAGTTGAACAAATTAAAATTATTAGAATTAGAAAAAAATTATTTTTAAAAATTAAAATTAGAGTAAAGTTGTGTACTACAAAAGTATATAAAAGAAAAGTTACTGGTGTATAACTTATCTTACTTAAAATAATCCATAATAAAAGGTTGTCTCAATTTTTTTTTTTTTTTTTTTAATACAATGTTTTTCAAGTTTTTTAGTTTCTGAAAGTATCCTTCAGTTCCCTCAAGGCTCATAAATAAAAATGTCATAAGCTTTGAGCGCTTCTGTTTATGTCATCTCTTCCCTTTTTGTATCACTGTCGTTATCATTACTTTCTACTGCATCAGAATCTAAAATTTCTGAAACCGTTTGAATTCAGAAATTTTAGATTCCAATGCATCTCAGAAATTTAATTCAATAAATGCAAAAAATGGCAGAAATCACTCAAAGAAAGTCAAACAAAAGGCCCTTATATGTGATTACTATATTTAGATCTGACCATATATTAGATAATGCATAATACAAGTGATGGGCATGAATGAAGAAAATTAATCGATTATTAAATCCATTCAAATCAATCGATTTCGAGAAATTTATTTGAACGAACAGCACATAACATTCGAACAGTATCGGTGAAATGAGTACTCGGGATTAATCGTGAATACTATTCGAATAGGAAACGAGTACTCGCGATTAATCGTGAATACTATTCGAATAGGAAACGAGTACTCGCGATTAATCGTAAATTGCAAAATCAATCGCAAATACGATTCAAATAGTGAAATCACCAATTTTCACTATTCGATTAATCGATTTTTGGCAATAATCGAAATCGATTAATCGATTATGGAAATCATTCGAATGGCCCATCACTACATAATACAGAATTCTTATTCAATGAGTCGGGACTTTAGAAAATTGACCGAATATGCTGGTGACCTTATATTGAGGTTCGACTGTATATATCATTAAAAATGTCTTATGTGTTGAAAGATTTGTAGTTTCTTTCATTATCAGTACTTATTTAATTATTTATTTACAGATTCAAGAACTTCCCTATGCTTTTACAGTTTCATCATATGTGTAGCCTCATTCTTCCGATACTTATGGACTATATTTTACCTAAAAGAATTTCAATCTTAAATGTTTTTGAATTTGACAGAATGAACTATACTGCAAATCAGAAAAAAAACTACATTATTTGATTTTGAAATTTTTAATTTTCTGTAAGAAAACTGCTTTATGCCCTTCTTGCAATAGTAATTATTAAATGATAAAGCGACTGCCATATTATTGAACAAAAAAAAAAAAAATGTTTGAGTTCTTTCAAGAATATCGTTTTTTTCATTCAAAGTCTGAATCTATAAATATTCATTTACCGGATATTAATGCACATATTCCGATTTGCAATAAAAAAATTAGAAACTTATGAAGCTGTACAATAGCAAAAAAGAGCATTGCAAGTCATAAACCTGCATCAATGAAGAAACTACTAAATACATCGTAAAACTTATAAAAGTTAAATCTCCATATTTACTTGTCATCATTAAAAAATATCTATATAAATGTTTACTTTGATGCTATTGATTTTAATATTTATTGAGCTGAAAAGATACTACTTTTATAACTGCAAAATTTCATATACTTTTGACCTCTACCATGGATGTGGAAATCTTCACAAGTGATTCTTGTCAAAAAATCATGTCTGAGCAACCACATTTGACCAATACCATAGAGGAGAAAGTCTACTCGAGTGATTCTTGTCAAGAGGAAATATCTCAGCAACCCTATTTGACCACTGCCATAGATGAAGAATTCTACAAAAGTGATTCTTGTGAAGAAAAAATATCTCAGCAACCACATTTGACCGATACTATGGATAAGACCAATACCATGCAACCACATTTGACCGATACAAATGATTCATGTCAAAAAATATCTCAGCAACCACATTCGACCACTACCATGAAGGAGAAAGTCTACTCAAGTGATTCTTGTCAAGAGGAAATATCGCAGGAACCGCATTTGACCACTACCATAGAGGAGAAAGTCTACTCAAGTGATTCTTGTCAAGAAAAAATATCCCAGCAACCACACTTGACCACTGAAATGGATGATAAAATTCGCATTATCGATTCTTGTCAAGAAAAAACGTGCCACCAACCACATTCAACAACTGGTTCCTGTGCCATATGCAAGAGGATGTTCGAGTGTGGCGTGTGTCAGAAAACATTTTCTACACGGCATAACCTAATAATGCATCTTCGCCGTGTCCACACAGGGGAGAAGCGTTTCATGTGCGGCATTTGTCCGAAAGCTTACTTTGACAAGGAAGACTTAAAAGTGCATCTTCGCACCCACACCGGAGAGAAACCCTACGCGTGTGATGTGTGTCAGAAAAAGTTTTCAGATCGGAGGGATTTAAGAACGCATCTTCGTATCCACACGGGGGAGAGACCCCACCTGTGCGGTATTTGTCAGAAATCGTTCTCCGCGAAAAGAAACCTGAGGAGACACCTTCGTACCCACACGGGAGAGAAACCATATGAGTGCGACGTGTGCCAGAGAGCGTTTTCTCTGGTGGACGCTTTGAAAAGCCACCTTCGTACCCACACAGAGGAGAAACCGTATGAGTGCGACGTGTGTCAGAAAGCGTTCTCCAGAAAGAAAGGTTTGAACTTGCATTATCGTATCCATAACGGCGAGAAATCCCACATGTGCGACGTGTGCCAAAAACTGTTTTTCGATCGGTGTGATTTGACGAAACATCTTCGTATCCATACAGGCGAGAAGCCTTACATATGCGACGTGTGTCAGAAAGCATTCAATGCGAAGAAAAAGCTAAACGAACATCTTCATGTCCACACGGGAGTGAAGCCGTACGAGTGTGATACATGCAAGGGGACGTTCACCACGAAAAGTAGCTTGAATATGCATTTGCGTATCCACACGGGGGAGAACCCTTACGCGTGTGATGTTTGTCAAAAAACGTTCTCCACCAAAAGATACTTGAACGAGCATCTCTCTGTCCACACGGGAGTCAAACCCCATGAATGTGATCTGTGTAAGAAAACGTTCTCTGCGAAAAGAAACTTGATGAAGCATCTTAATACCCACACAGGGGAGAAACCGTACGCATGTGATGTGTGTAAGAGGACTTTTGCTCAGAAAGTGCACATGACGAAGCATCGTCGTATCCATTCCAGCGAAACGTCTTAACCTTTTACAGACTGATATTTTCAATTAGGAACATCAAATTAATAATTTATTCAAAAATTAAATTTTATCAATATTGACTTGAAAAAAATTAGCAGGTATAGTTAATATGACATCATTTTTTGAAATAGAATTTGCATGTCTATCATGAGCGAGAAACTCGACAAAATATTATAAAAATAGTCATTTTCATAAATTTTTACGGAGTTATCTTGATACATTCCTTACCCCCCCCCCCCTCTTCAAACTGAATTCATATCTTTACTTAAATTCAAAAATAAATCTTTTATTTATTCTTAATCACTTATTATTTAAACTACCCATTAAAGTATAGTCAGAAATGACCAATGTCCCAATTGGGGAGAGGTAGGGACAATTTTCCCAGCCATGAAAGTGACCAATATCCTTTAATTTGCCTGCTAATGCATTAGCAGGCAAAATATGCAAAAGACTAATGTAAAATATGTCTGGATCTGAATTCTGTCTGTAAAAGGTTAATACAGGTTAGAAACTTTACAATTGTGAAGTGTGTTAGAAGACATTCTCTACTAAAAAGAAAACGAAACTTAACATCTTTTTATCCATACTAGAAGTAAATTGTACAGATGAGACGTGTGAAGAAACATTTTCTACAAGAAGAAGCCTGTAAGTTCTACAGACTCATTTAAAAGAGACACTTTATATGAATGATGTTTGTGCATATGCATTCTCTAACATACATACATATACAGGGTGTGTCATAACTATTGGTACAAAATTAAAGGCAAGGTAGAATACATAAAAAAAAAAAGGATCGCTAGCAATGTAGGGTTGGCAATGCCGTCTTCATGTAGCCGTTAATAATCACTTTGGAACAAATGCTGCAATTGCAGTGAACTTTCTGACCATTGTTCATTAAAAGCTAGTTTATCTTTAATAAAAAATACGTAGTTAAAATTGACAGTTTAAAAATTCTTTTAAATTTTGTAGATGAAATTTTTGGAGACTAGCCCATTGTTAATGAAACTTTGTTAAGTACAGTAGAATCTCCCTATAACGAACTCGCTTTGTTCCAGTAAAAAAATTTACTGTGGAGAAAATTTCGTTGTACAGAGATTAGAGATTTTTGCAGATGTTTCTGTAAATATTACAAACTCTTTAGTTAATTCAATTTTTATTTAATTGTGACTTTTTCAGTTAAAAATAAATTCGTATATATTATAAATTTGTTAAACTTATGTCTTCTTACTTTTTAATGAATAAATGAAATGTTCAAAAGCAAAGACAGTTATCAAATTTAGAGAATAAAATATGTAGTGCTGCTTACGTACTTGAAAAATTCCGTTATTTTACATTGCATTGCATTCCGTGATGTTAAGTTTTCATAAAAATTTTCCCATTTTAAAAGTGCTCTGAAAACAGAGTCGGGCACATTTTCTTCCACTTGTGAACCGTTTTTAATAGTTTCAAATGATTATAGGATTTTGGCTTGTTATCTCTGGAATTACGAGTGCCAAGCGGTTTCACCAGATGGTCTGTGCGAATTGAATGATAAAAAATTAGAAACTTCAAAAGTTACAAAAAATCTCAAAGCTAAGTCAGAAAAAATTCGTTGTACGGAGGCAAGCACTTCGCTATATGGAAAGTATTTTTAATGTTATTTATGTAGTTACTTTCCGATTAAATATTTCGTTATACAGAGAACTTCATTATAGGGAAATTCTACTGTAATTAGACAAACACTTCAACACTTTCTCCAGAGTGATTATTAACAGGTCAGGTGTAAACGGCATTTTTGACCCCACATTGCTATGTGATTCTGATTCCTTATTATGTGCCCTACCTCCCCTTAAATTTTGTCCCAATAGTTGCGGAACATATTGGACAGTTGCGGGACTGTATATGCTTGAATGATCATCTTTTGTGTCCATGTAGGAGAGAAATAGCCTCATGTGTGTTAGAAAGCTTTCTCAGAAGAGGCACTTGAATGCAGGCTCGCCTTTCTTGTGTATTGTGTATGGGGCTAGATAAAGAAAGCACATCTTTTTATCTGTATAAACATTAGTGTAGTGTATAATCTGTGTAAGAAACTTTTCTCTCAGAAAGTGTTCATGAAGAAACCTCTTTGTACACATATTGCTGAGAAAAAAAGTTATTACTTACATTATTTATTTATTCATTTTAAATATTTATTCCATCAAATATTTATTTCAATATTTATTGCTTCAAATATTTATTTCAATAATTTCATATATTTATTTGAACAATTATTCACTTTAAATATTTATTACTCTTGAAGAAAAAAATTATTCCTTGCAATATTTATTTCAACTATTTATTTAATATTTGCATGTTATTTTGAAATAACATTATTTTTCCCTGTCTTAAAATTGCATGTAAATATGCATTAATTATGCGGTGTGTACAAGAAAACACTTTCTGTAAAGATGACGTTACAACCCATCTTTGTTCTTCTACAGAGAAAAATCTCATGTATATATTTTGTAGGGGGAAAAACGGCTTCCACAGAAAGAAAAAAAATAGGTAGGACATTTTCTTATGCATACTAAAAAGAAACCTTGTGTACACTTCGTCAATAATCCTTTGAGAAAACCACTCAGTATAGGAATGTTCTATTCAGGTCTGTTACCACGTCATTGTTTTTTGAACCAAAACCAAGTTTGGTTTATAAACTTCTTATTTATTTTTGCTTGTTTGTTTATTTATATGCAATTTTAAGAGGGGGGAAAACAGTGTTATTTGAAAATAACATGTAAGTATTAACTGTTTAATTAATGTTAAGTAATATATTTTTTAAAATTATACAAGGCACAAAAACCAGTTATTACAGTCTCATGCAACTTACTTGCTTTATTTGTATAATAATGTGTTATTGAAAATATTATATTTTTACATTCAATTTTTTTAATGATATTGTCAATTTCTAATCTGATTCAAATAATGATGTTAATTAGTCCTCTAAAAAAACCCCAGTAAAATTAATATTTTTTTTTAAGTTGTTTAGATATTTTTTAAACTTGATTTCTGAATAAAAAATAAAAAAACTTCTCAAAATCAAAATAGTTAATAGTGTAATACGCAGCCTGACCTCATTATCCCGATACCCGGTTTTCACGTCACCCATGTTATCAGAAAGGTTTTCTAAATCCCCAATATTGTGCAAATGACCAATTTTGTACGTATGCAACTCCGGTTATCGTGCCACTCTGCTTATGACGACACTCTTTCATTGTCCTGCGAGTGTCTGGATAAGTAGGTCCGACCTTAATTTGAAACTTATTTTATTTCTTCAAAAGAGAAAAACAATAGCATTCAAACTTTTTGGCTGTGTGCCCATGCTTTTAAAATTGTTACTTTAAAAAAATTAGTTTCTGAATGTAACTATTTACTTATTACTATTTTGAAAAGCTACATAAATTAAGCATGTATTAAATGTGCTGGAGTATTTAATGTATGTCAAAGTGTTTTAATTATGTTGAATAAAGGAATTATTTTGATAAAACTAAGGAGACTGAGTAATTTATCAAATTATACATGACACAATATCACAAGAACGTGAAATATTTAATAATTATCATATCTTACATATGAGTAGGGCCCTACAAAATATGCGGAAATTTTTTTTTGAATTATGCGGTATTTATAGAAGGGGAAAAAAAATCGCCTTCCAGTGGGATGAAGCATATGTTAGCCATTTCCTGTTTCTTTTATTATATTTTTGCAACCAAGGATACGTATTAAATAATGCAACAATGTACTACAAAACACCAGGTTGCTAACTTTTGCGCAGTAGTCCCACAGTTGCTGCAATTAAGAAGCATTTTTGTAGGAATTTGTACAACACGCTATCACACAATACAATACTTTTATAATCATTTTATGATTGGAAATATCACTAATTATGTCTTTTCATACATTATGAAATGTTAGTACTTGGCATCGACCCCATGGTCAACATCGGCTCTTATGATGTCACGCAAAATTTCTATAAACCCTAACCTAAGTAAATTGAATGACAAAAATACTGTTAAAACAAAGAAACATGATTTTTGTTGAAATGAGTCCAATAATTTGGCCAACACTGCTCTGAGTATAAAGAACAGTAAAGTATGAAGCGTCGAAGCTGGCTGCCTTGGCGGCCAATATTTATTTATTTCACAAATTGTGTGCACTTAATGGTTGTCACCTTTTAGCCCTCCATTCTTCATTTTCATTGGTAAGACATGAAACTGTTTGTTTATGAAACAGCTAAACTTTCTATGTAACAGAATAAAGAGTAAAAGAAAAACAGTAGTTAACTTACAAAACGACATTAATTTAAATTTGAAACTCTGCATAGATTGAAATATTTATGCATCCGCCCATGCGAAAAGGAAAAAAAAAAATCTAAACTTCTTTCAGATTTTATTTACGCACCAGAGTGCTTCCTGGGTTCAGGTTTTTATTAGTCAATTCTCCCATATAAAAGGAAGTGATAGCTGTAGGCACTCATGTAAAGTCTGTTCTCATACTTTGATTTCAAAATACTGCCTCTATTGTTGTGGATTCTTTTGAAGAATAATGTTTCGGATTTGTTCGTAATTCCAAATGTTTTTCCTTCTTCAGAATTGAAATCTATGTTGAAATCCCCTACCAAAACTGTTTTACATTCTTCGTCTTCTATGTTTCATTAATATTTCCTTCACAAAATCATAACCCCAGATGGTTTTCTTGTATGGTAATCGCTGTCTATTTTTTCTACTAGGATGGAACCTAGGATTTCGTAATTATCCGATGGAATTGTACAGGTTTCTGCTAAGACTATTAAATCGCTTTGAATAGAACACGAGCACAGTGCCAAATAAAGTGATTCTAAAGTAGGGTAAAAAAACCACATAAAATGCAAGAATACAGATTGGAAACTGAAATAACCCTACACAAGTCCTTAAAAAAAAAAACACATTTGAAAAGTGATACACTGCTTGTGTCTACACACACCAAAAAAAAACGTATGTACAAAATAGGGTAAAAAACAACGTAGAAGGGTAAAAAAACCACATAAAATGCAAGAATATAGATTGGAAACTAAAAAAAAAACCTTACACAAGCCCTTAAAAAAACACATTTGAAAAATGACTCGACGCGAAAATTGTACCAAAATCGTGTCTACACAAAAAGCAAGGTTGAAATTAATAGCACTCTGGTGCTAAAGAAAAAAAAAAACAACTATGCTGATAAATTAAATACTGTTACCAAAATCATTCAAAAAGTAACTGCCCAGACAGCACATAAGCTTAAATAAAGCTTGACATTTGGCTTGGCAATGCAAGCTTGGCTTAAGCTTGCTTTTGGTTTTCAAAGTGCACAGTGATGGCGCCATCTGTGAAAGAGAATGGACATTAATTGTCTAGCATCCTCAAATTTGCTGAAAGTTCATAAAAGATGTGTTTTATTTTATTACCAGTGCCATATTACCGGCAGGGCAAACGGGGCAACTGCCCAGGGCCTACAGATTTTAGGGCCCAAAAATCTTACATCTTACACTTTTGTAATTTTAAAATAAAATTGCAAAGGATAAAAAAAAAAAAAATTCAGAAGTTAAATAATTTTTTTAATTATAAAGTATGAACAATGAAAATAATTCAAATTTACATTTGTATAAATTAATTTAAACTTATTTTTAATTCTTCGAAATGCTCTATATCGATATAGCATACCAATATGTAGGAAAATAACCACATTTGTAAAGAGAATTTTTAGCATTAAAAAATAGCAAAATTTTTCAATTATTTGTTATTTTTAAGAAATATTTACAAAAATGACTAAAGTGTTTGTATTCCATACATGTTAGCAACTGTGATATAGCATTTCGAAGTAACGTTTAACTATCTGTTTCTTTCATTTCAGATTACTTAACACAAAATTTGTGTTAAGTAAGTAAACCCCTTCTATTTTTCCAAATATGGAAATTCTTCAAAATAAAATACAATTATACTACGAAATTGATTTCAAAATCAGTCGTTTGTCTCGATTTTGGCCAGCAGTATTGCTCATGACTGTTGCGGTACTGAAAGTTTTAAAACGTGTGCTGCTCTTAAGTTTATATTATGTTTGTTTCCCTATTGGTAGCGTCTCTAAATCACACATAACATTATTTTAATTTTGATGCATCTCATGGAAAAATAAAAGAAACAAATAACACATCGCCCACTTATCAATCTGGCGAGAAAACAGCGTGATAAGTCACTTCGAACTTTAGTCATAGTTGCATAAGGTTTGGTGGCTGAATGGATAGCGTGCTCGACTGCTAACCCAAAGGGCCCGGGTTCTATTCCAGCCACGAACACTCGATGGAAATAGATTAAATTAAATTGAAATTTCAGCGTAGAGGGGGGGGGAATGCGTGGCAAAGTAAAATATGTGGGGCGAGTTCGCCGACCGGTGCCCCGTGTATTTAGGAAAATTTTTTAAGCTTGAAATGCCAAGCTTGATTCAAGCTTGCATTAAGCTTACAAGCTTGAAATTTTCAAGCTTATTGACTTGATAAATCAAGCTTGCTGCAAGTTTGCTGTGCTGTCTGGGTGGGTATTAATGGATCTGTTCTGGTTTTTACTTAACAAAATTCCCTTAATTAAAAGCCTTATAGTATACGAAAAAAGCTACGAAATGTAAAATTCTGTATCAAGAACGTAGTCATTATATTGAAAAAAATGTTTTGTTGATTCAACAAAATTTTGGTTGGCTCTATTTCAAGGAGATCCTTTTTGTTGATTCAAAGAAATGTTTTGTTAAAACCAAAAAAATTATTTGGTTGAAATAGTACCAACCAAATTTTTGTTGAATCCACAAAATTTCGTTCAATTAAATAAAACATTTTTTCCCATGTAGATCAGTGGTGTAGTCAAAGGGGTGAGGGGCATCATTCTAATTTTTTATTTGGGCTTATGCGTCCATTTAATTTGTTTTTTCAAGGGTAGCGCACAAACTTTTTTTTTTTTCATTTTCGTGTATTAAAATTTCCATTTTGTAATTCTGTGTCAGAAAGAAAAAACAAAAGAACCTTTTTTTTTGTAACCCCTAAGTAAATTTTAAAACTTACAACCACTTTCTATACTAAGTAATATGTAAATATATCCTTAGAAATAGAATCACATCCTATCTCGTCAAACGCCCTCTTGGTCAAAGAATTTCTTTCCAGTGCAGACAAAATTCCAGTCATTTTGTCATTAGAATTGTTGTCGGGGGTACAGGATTACGTTGGATTACATTTTCCTTTGGGTGCAGTTGACCAATAATACATTGTTTTTTCAACCAAACTTAATAATATTAAAGTAATAACAATCAATTAATAAATAATTACATTGAACTACTTACATATATTTAAGTTAATATTCTTCAAAATTGAACATCCACTGCATTAGATGCGTCACTGCATTAGATGCACCACTGCATTAGATGCGCCATTAAATTTTCAAGTTAGGATTCATTTCTCAATTTCGCACATTACAACCATAAAACAAATTGCTCAGAAGTTTTCTTACTGTGATTTTTGTTCAAGGTTTAATGTTCAGAAAATTTACATGGAACTTCTTTCTCTACTAAAATAGAATTTTTTTTTTATTCTTCTAGGTCACTAACTGTTGAAAATTTGCGTTGTTGTGAAAACTTGCTCAAGATATGCTTCCGATGCCTCAGATCTGAGGGATCATTCCAGACGTCACAATTTCCTATTCACAGAGGAGAAAGACCTCGTGTGTTTAAACCGTGATCACTCGCGGACATTTCATACAGTAGAAAATCAACTGCTCACAGTATGACCGCGATATGTGACATCAGCAATCCAGTTTCATTTGACACCTTGGCTTTCTCTTTTTCGAGTCGGTGTTGCCCGTACAGAGGTTAAGGGCTGTTTGGTTGCCTGGTGGGGTTAACCTGACGATGGGACTGTTTGTATTGACAGAAAACCCCCATTTCATTATTTGACTGGCAGAAAGAACAAGGAACTAGAAACCATTCAGAACAAGGGGTTTTCCCCTAGATAACATTGAGGATTTTTTGCTAAGTCTAGTCAAGGCTAGCTAAGCACACGTGCTAAACAAAGCGAATGCTTTACAGAATCTTAGTGATAAATGACTATTCCTCCTTGAAACTCTGGAACCACCCACTGGAGAATGCAAAAATCACACGACCTCTGTACATAGTCCTCATACCTATTCACGTTCCAAGTCCCTATGAGTTCTGTGTGTACACCCCAGCAATACAGAAATGCCTATGCATGAAAAACTGCGGCGAGTTACCTCCTGTTAAGAAAGCAGTCCCTTAGAAACAACACAGAAATTCACAGCTATACAGATTGGAATGTACGCAAGGAAAACATTCTCTGTCTAAGCAAGCATTGGTGAACTCCTTTGTTTGCATTCAGGAGAAATACCTTACATTTGTGATGTATGTAACGAAAGCCATCATGGAGGTCTGGTTCTCTCTCGGTTATTTGAAACTAGTCGTGGTGGTTGGCTTTTAACTGTCCTGATCCAGTTGTTTGGTATTGATTACTCTCACAACTTCCTGACCTCTTCCTAACATTGTTGAACCAATCACAAAAAGCCCATCAACGCTCTTCTAGGCAGGACAGAGTTAACGACTTTGGTTTTTAGTCGATTTGGAGAGAATGGACCCAATCGACCGCACCCACACAGGACAGGAATGTTACGTGTGTGACTTGTGTAAAAAATCTTTCTTCCGTAAAAAAAGCTTGAAACGACATCTTCGCATTCACACAGCAGAAAAACTGTACGCGTGTCACATTTGTGAAAAAACATTTGCACTTCAGGAATACCTGATGTCACATCTTCGCACCCATACAGAAGAGAGACCTTTCGTGTGCGATGTTTGTAAAATATCTTTCAAGCTGCGTAGACACTTGAGGACTCATCTTCGAATCCATACAGGGGAGAAACCTTATTCGTGCGACGTTTGTAGTAAAGCATTTTCTGCGAAAACAGCCTTGAAAAAGCATGTCCTCACCCATACAGGGGAGAAACCTTACATGTGTGACATTTGTAAAAAAACCTTCGGCACGAAAAGACAATTGACTGTCCATGTCCGCACACATACAGCAGAGAAACCCTACACATGCGACATTTGTAAAAAAGCGTTTCGAGGACACATGAAGGTACATCTTCGCACCCATACAGGAGAGAAACCTTATGCGTGTGATATTTGTAAGAAAGTTTTCACTCTTAAAACAAGCTTAAATTACCATCTTCTCACTCATACAGGGGAGAAACCTCATGTGTGTGATATTTGTAAGAAAGCTTTCACTCATAAAACAAGCTTAGATTACCATCTTCGCACTCATACAGGGGAGAAACCCCATGTGTGTGATATTTGTAAGAAAGCTTTCACTCATAAAAAATGCTTAAATTATCATCTTCGCACTCATACCGGGGAGAAACCTTATGAGTGTAATGTTTGTAAAAAAGCTTTCGTTAGAAAAGTACACTTGAATAGACATCTTCGCACTCACACAGGGGGAGAAACCTTATGTGCGTGATGTTTGTAAAAAAGTCTTCCCTACAAAAGTAAGCTTGTGTGTAGATTTCTGCGTACTCATATGGAGGGAGAAACTTTATGCGTGTGATGTTTATAAAAATGTATTCCCTAAAAAGTAAGCTTGGATAGACATCTTCGCACTCACATAGGGGGAGAAACCTTATACTCGTGATGTTTGTAAAAAAGTCGTCCCTAAAAAAGTAAGCTTGTGTGCAGATATCTATGTACTCATACGGAGGGAGAAACCTTGTGCATGTGATATTTATAAAAATGTATTCCCTAAAAAAGTAAGCTTGGATAGACATCTTCGCACTCAGACAAGGGGAGAAACCTTATGCGCATGATGTTTGTAAAAAAGTCTTCCCTAAAAAGGTAAGCTTGTGTGTAAATATCTACGTACTCATACAGAGGGAGAGACCTTGTGCATGTGATGTTTATAAAAATGTATTCCCTAAAAAAGTAAGCTTGGATCAACATCTTCGCACTCACACAAGGGGAGAAACCTTATGCGCATGATGTTTGTAAAAAAGTCTTCCCTAAAAAAGTAAGCTTGTGTGTAGATATCTGCGTACTCATACGGAGGGAGAAACCTTGTGTATGTGATGTTTGTAAAAAAGTCTTCACTTATAAAGCTGAAATCACCATCTTCGCACTAGAAGCCTTATGTGCGCTATGCTTGTAAAAAAGCCTTCACTCCTTAAGTAAGTTTAAATTACTATCTTCGCCATACAGAGGGAAACACTTTATTCATGTAATGTTTATCAGAAAGCATTTTCAGAGAAGCGCGCTTGGTATATACACATTCATGTGCATACGGGAGAGGAGAGAAGACTTATGCGTGTAATTTTTGCAGGAAAAACCTTCTGCTGTAAATAAGGAAGCTTGAAAAATCTAATTTAATGCACACATCATACACAGACACAGTGGTCATTGATCAGATTGGAATTCAGTAATCTGAGAAACAGCTCCATACCAAGCCTTTGAACTAATTATTGCAACAATTATAATATCTGTAAACTGTCACCTCTAAAAATTATGTATCATGTATTTTTGTAATAAAATTTTGAATTTTTGAGAAAAAGTTTACTTTCATGCCATTTTGCCCTAAGCGAACTACTGTTCAGAATCTGCTGTCAAATAAAGTGCAGTAAGTATAGAGAATTTCTTTGTTCTACAGTGTTTGAATTTTAAAAAGTCGCGTTTTATTACACAGTGATTCTATAAAACATTACCTGAAATTATCATTTTAACCAAAAAAAATTTTTTTTCAAAACAATGAGTGACATGGACGCATATTGGAGGACGGGGGCATAATTTACGCACAAACGCTAATTTTAGCCAGATATTCACCTTTCGAAAGCCCAGTGGTGTAACGGTTAGCTCATCGCGCTGTTGTCCCGGGCTGGGCAAGGTCGACTCAACCTTTCATCCCTTGAATGGGTCGATAAAATGAGGACTAAGCTTGCTTGGAGTGATACACTGGGATACTTTGCCCCAGGCTGACCACCTGGCCGAGGCATATGCACCCGCATCCCAGAGTCCAAGGCCGCAAAGGCGCATTTAGGCGGTGCAGACTTTGGTCCCGCAGTGGGGCTGTTGCGCCTATGTTTAATTTTGACTATTCTCCAATCACTCAAAATAATATACGGTAAAAGAGATTTAAATTCTTCATAAATTTTGAAATCTTTATATTAATTTTGCAAATTCTATTATTCAGCGCGTAACAAACGAAATTTACTTTAAAAATTTAAAATTTTTCAACTTTTTAAAATTCGTTTAATAGAAATTTATAGTTAAAATTTACTGTCAATCAAATTTTATATTAAGAATGGACACCCCCCGCCCATCTTGATCTTTCCCATGAGAAAGCTACTTTAAATGGTGCGCGATAAATTTCAGCTCGAAGAACATTGATTAGTTTACAAATGAAGGTTAAGTAGTCTTTAATTGACACATTAAACACTATAAATTGAATGAAACACGATATTATTCATCTGGCGCAGACATGGGCGTCGGCAGAATATTTCCCAGGGGGGGGGCAAAGACTACTTTAACGTATGGTTACCATGTTGAAAAAAGCAAAGGAAAATACTGCATACAGCCCTGGATACAGAAAATACTGCATCCAGGGGGGGGGGGGGGGCAGCCGCATGATGTCGGCGCCCATGGCTCAGCGGTTCCCAACTTTTTTTTTCTCTCACGTAACCAGGGGCGGCCTAGGGAACGTAGCGCCCCTCTGCAAACCTTAAAAAGGCGCCCCCTTTTATACTTTTTTCAAGCTTTTGAGTTCGAAATGGCGCACCTTAGAAGACGGCGCCGCCGTTCTTACCGTATCGGGCCGCCCCTGTACGCACCTTATATTTTCCTTTTAATTTAGGGGATACTGCCATTGTTGCTTACTCTTGAATTCGGTATGTGCCCCTTCAAAATATTTGGCCACTCTGTACGATTATGTGTACAGTACTGCCTCTAAAAACAATCCCTTGCAAAATTTTTAATATTAGGTCTGCAGTACATAAGTATTTTACCCTCCACACGGTATTTTGGGGCTTTAATGTATAGGAGTGTATCTGAAAAATTGAATTTGGAGTAGGCAGTAAGTTACAAGAAATTTCTCCTGCACTTTTAATCTAAAGGAAATATGAGACAGTCTGCTTTTGAGTTTTGATGGATGGGACGAAGGGAAAGTAAATTTTTGTTTCCCTAGCTCTTAAGATTTGATTTTTTTTTTACTTCATGGCCATTGTTTTTCTTTGAGCAACTCTTTTTCTTTCATTTATGGATGTCTTTTTCTCTGCCCTTTAGGAGTTTAACCCTTTAACGCGCAGTGTTACCGCTCTGGGAACACCAAACCCTGACGTTTGGACTGTTGCCAGTCACGAAGAATAGATTTGATATCTATAAAAATAGTTGCGGGTGACATAGTTCCACGAGAATCCTTTACTTTTTAGCACGTCATTTCCCGTAAAAAAATGGTCACGATTATTTTTGACAGCACTGACATCTGCTGAAAAATGGAAGAATGCGAGAACAGCTGGATAGATTGCCCTGAAAAAAAGGCAGCCGTTGCCATCGCTCGACTTAACTACCAGCAAGATGGCGGACGATCGGAACGTTCATCGTCACTGTGCGCGCACAGCCAGCTGTCGTCAAAAAAAGGGTCTCTAGATCTGTGGCACGCGATGAACGTTTCGATCGTCCGCCATCTTGCTGGTAGTTAAGTCGAGCGATGGCTACGGCTGCCTTTTTTTCAGCATTGGGAAAGGGTTGCGCCTCAAAGGGTTAATCTTTACACTATGCTAATTCAATAAATTGAGTACTTGTACTATCGTAGTAACATACACGACAATAGGATCGGAATCTAATTTTATTTTGCGTTTAAATAAATAAATAAAACTCCTGTCCTACTTTGAAAATTTCATCCGTGCTCTAATTTTTTTTTTTTTTTTTTTTTTTTTTTTTTGATCAAAGTTTGAACTTCAGATAGTTATTCCAATAGAGTAAAAAAAGGAGGTCGATATCTCTGGAATATCCTGTATTCTATGCACTGTGATAAACCATAAACCAATTCATGAAACTTTCTAAAAATAATGTTAAGTATAGAGTTTTCACTGCAAAATTTTCTGAAGTTCAGAAAGTATTTATTGCATAGTTCAGAATTTTTTCTGTATGCTTCATAACTGGCACAGCACAGCTTTATTAATTTTTAAAAAGTATAGTACGGCTAAGAGAAATTCCGACCATTTGTAAGTCATTTAACATCTAATTCTCTAAATCTAATTAATTTGTTTTTGGATGATGCTAGCGAATCACGTAATTATTTCTAACTACCCCACCCCCCTTCATGGCCAATTGGATAAAGGCTAAAAGTTTTGCAATTGCTTTTGAACATAGCCCCCACATCCATCCCTACTAGCAATTTTGCTCGGGCTACCACCGGCCGTAGCCAGCCGATGATGGATCGAGCAAAATTGCTAGTAGGGGGTGTGATGTGGGGGCTGCGTTCCAGAGCAGTTGCAAAGTGTTAATTTTTCTTTTTCCCTTCTAATTATTATTTTGTGTCATTTTACATCATAATTTGATCTTATGAAACTTAATATCATTTTAAAGCTGAGCATATGGCCAGGGCCTGATTACTGAAAAGGCTCGGGAAGCTTGAGCTTCCCCTCAGAATTTGAAAGGGGGCCCGAAGATGACTGTAAAACTGCGATAAAAATTCAAAATTTTGTTTTTAAATGACCCTTTAAGTTATTGTAAACATTTTTAATGAAGAAAAGGGGTGCTTTTCAAAAGTCTTGATACATGTCACAACATTTCTAAATTGGTTGTTTGCGATGCCTTTGCCTCGGACATCTGCTGCAGTTGAGAGTTTTTTTCTATTATGAGGAATATTTGGCCGGCAGAAAGAGGTAGACTTTTAATATATAATGTTAAAGATCTTCTAAATGTCAAAATTAATTCTTAACTTCTGTGTTGTGATTTTAATCATGTCATCAAAACAAACAAAGAATTCCTGCAAAAAGCCATGTCTGATGAAAAATGGGACTATTAAGTTTAATGTTCCAGTAAGGTAATGCTCTTAGTTATTTGTTAGTGTTTAAAGTAATTTCAAAAATACTGTAAAATCTCATTACAATGGACTAAACTATTATGAAGATTAATGAATAAAATATTTTTTATTAAAGGAAAACTTCAAATTAATGAATAGAATGCTTTTATCAAATGAAATCGTTAGAACTAATTAAATCAATGAAATTTCTTTATGACTAAAATATTTTTACGAAAGAAAATCATTAAAACTTTACTTCCCCTCCCCCAAAAAAGGGGGATGGGGGGGCCTGAAATGAGACTGAGCTTCCCCTCACTTCAGAGGCTAATCGGGCCCTGCATATGGCCAGGTGGATAAGACACTGGGACATGGTAGATGGCCGAAGTTTCGGGGTTCGGACCTTCCGCACGACTGTCGATCTAACGGTCTGGAGTTTTGGGGCGGTTTTCTTCAGGTGTAACGTGAATACGCGTTAGAAACCCTTAAAAAGTCCTTCGATCAAGTCCTCCCACCCCACCCACTGGGCAGATACCCGTACTAGGCGGTTGCCCCTCCTGCCTTTGCCTAAGACCGGGCCTGCGGGGGGCTAATGACCCCCTTGCACCCAGAGCCATTGCTAAGGCTTTATTTAGGGGGATGGAGTTTTCGATAAATTGGCAAATATCGGTTTTTACCAAATTATTTATTTTTTTTTATCAACTATATTACCAACTTCTTACTTTTGTAAACTGGGTTTGTGTAATTTTGCCAAGTGTACCGGAAATAGAAAGTAAATTATAGTTGTCGATAAATTGTTTTTTAGCAAGTTTGGCAACTAAGTATCTAATTATTCCAAGTTTAATAGAATTTTGCGAGAGTTGCCCAACACTCCCTACCCCTTTCCCTTTAGCAAGGGCCCTGCTTGCACCCCCTCACTACTCCACTGGTTCCTAAAGATAGCTTTGAGAAACGAATGGGACTGGCTGTGGTAGCCCAGTGGTTAGGACGTTGGCCTTAGTTGGACTCATAAGAGCTTTTCGACCTACGTCATTGCACTACGTCACATCATAGCAACCAGTCCGGCAACAATTTTTTCTAATACACACTAACATCCTTTTGAGTACGGTGATTGGCGGAATACGCGGCTTTATATAAATATCCAAGTTGTCCTACAAAAAATTGCACTAATGTCACGTCCTTACACTCTCAGAAAAATTCGTCTTTATACACTAATTTATCCCTCATTTTTCAACGAATAATTTCCGTCCTCCTTGGAAACGTAATATTTCCGTGAATTCTTCTTCAAGAAATCCGAAGAACAGGAAAAAAATTCGTTGAATCTGGAAAAGTTTCTTCAATTGACAGGAGAAAAAAAGAAACGGATATTCGTCAATTAACGGAAATATTCCGGCAGCACTGGCACATTTAACCGGCAGCACTGGCACATTTTAACCGCACATTCTTCAATTGACAGGAGAAAAAAAGAAACGGATATTCGTCAATTAACGGAAATATTCCGGCAGCACTGGCACATTTAACCGGCAGCACTGGCACATTTTAACCGCACATTCCGGCAGCACTGGCACAATTAACGGAAATATTCCTGGCAGCACTGCTGCCAGTAAAATTTCCGTGAATTGAAGAAACAATTTTTGAGAGTGCGTCTTTATACACTAATTTATCCCTCATTTTTCAACGAATAATTTCTGTCCTCCTTGAAAACGTAATATTTCCGTGAATTCTTCTTCCAGAAATCCGAAGAACAGGAAAAAAATTCGTTGAATCTGGAAAAGTTTCTTCAATTGACAGGAGAAAAAAAGAAACGGATATTCGTCAATTAACGGAAATATTCCGGCAGCACTGCTGCCAATAAAATTTCCGTGAATTAAAGAAACAATTTTTGAGAGTGCGTCTCGTTTTTCAACGAATAATTTTCGTACTCCTTGGAAACGTAATATTTCCGTGAATTCTTCCCGAAAATCTGAAGAGGGAAAATTTTCGTTAATTCTAAAGAAATTTCTTTACTTGACAGGGAAAAAAAAGAAAAGGATATTAGTCAATTAACGGAAATATTCCGGCAGTTCTGATTGCTGCAAAATTTCCGTGAATTGAAGAAATAATTTTTGCGAGTGTAGAAAGTCCTCCAGACAAGGCACCCTTCCATCCTTGGCAGATCGCCCTAGTGTAGCGTTGCTAAAATCTCACAAATATACAAATATACGGACGTCACGTCGAAATACTCTATACCCGGAAGGTTGCGGGTTCGATTCCGACGTACCAGTAAACACCACCGTCACCGTATATATGCGGTGTACGTTTGTACGTACACGTATGAAATGGTGTTAAGCAATCGAAAAAATGAATAATGCTTCATTGCACTATGGACTGACATTAACAGTTAAGCTGTATGTCTCATCTTCTGCAACTTTCAGGAAAAATTCATAAGCACAAAAATTGCCGTTTTTGGAAATAAAGCGAAATTTCGTATGTTTAATATTTTTTCTGACAATTTCGTAACTCTCATAGGTTCATTCTCAATGTCAATTCACAGTCTAACTTGTAAAGAGCCTTACTAAAATTTTCCCAGTCTCTAGCTCAATTATTTTTTTTTTAAAAAGCTGCTCAAAATCTGCATGACTTTCAAGTGAAACAGCCTTTCATTAAAAAACTAAAATGATGACTAAATTTGTTCCTAGATGGCAGTACCTGGTCCAGGAACAGAGAAATGGGCATTTACGCACCCTTTGTAGCTTTTCCCACCACTTTCAATTGAAAACATAATAGTTAACTTAGGCTACTATGCAGATAGATTTAGTAGCTACTAAACCTATTGTTCAGTTACTAAGTTAGTAAGTGGGCGGAGATACTAAATGTTCGTAAATCGGGATTCAGATACATTGGGCCCGTTTACATGCACACAAATGCGGAGCAAATGCCGGGACTTTCGCCTCTTTCTACTCCGCTTCCCCTACGGTTAGGGAAAAATTGCGAGGTAGAAAAATTCCTAGTCGAGAGAAGGGTAAATGCAGGGTTAATCATAAACCTCGCTTTCCCATGATGCATCGCGTGTCCCATGATCCTTCATTGGTCATTTTGACAAGTCACATGACTAATGACGTCAAATCCCACGTGGAAAGTGAATGCTCTCGTAAACGGCTTTTTCACCCCCATTTCCGAGATCCATGATAATCCCTATACCCTCCTTTTACCCGGGATTTTCCATTTGCACATGTAAACGGGCCTATTTAGTACTAAATCACGTGACCAACACCTAGGGAAGTCAGGGAAAATGTAGGGATAAGTTAACAGGGAAGCTAGTAGACCAATCAGAGTGCTTGTTCCAGGCTTGCATTTATTTAGTCGGTGATTTAGCAGATTGTTTGGTCACGTGATTTTAGCAGCTTGTTTGGTCACGTGTTTAGTATCTCCGCCTCCAAATTCTATCTGAATCCACTTTACTAAATTTAGTAACTAAACAATAGGGTTAGTAGCTACTAAATCTACCTGAATAAGGGCCTTAACAGTGTATCAATAACAGCACGATAACATTACAGATGTGAGTAGACGAATATAAGCTAATTTATTTACTATTATTTTATTTTTGCGAGTTCCTTTTTAAAAAGAGTAATTAACTATACCCCCACTAATTTTTTATAGGAGATTCGACTACAGTTATCGTTTCCGGGACTTCCTCAATTTTTTTTAAATTGGAGTTTTGGTTGGTTTTCTCCAGATGTAACTTGAATACCCGTTAACCCTTTGAGGCGCAACCCTTTCCCAATGCTGAAAACAAGGGGCAGCCGTTGCCATCGCTCGACTTAACTACCAGCAAGATGGCGGACGATCGAAACGTTCATCGCGTGCCACAGATCTTGAGACCCTTTTTTGACGACAGCTGGCTGTGTCCGCGCACAGCCAGCCATCGTCATAAAAGGGTCTCCTTTAGGGAGGCTGCTAGATTTTAAGTGATTACGCGGGCATTTGCCGGACCCACTGAAGTTTTTTAAATGGTTACCCAGAGAGAATGGGCACCTATAAATAGAAATTTGCCGATTATGATTATTAATATTATAAAAAAGGCAGGCTTTTAGTTGTATTTTTTAAGTGTTCATTTTTAATAAAGCTTATTTCATAATGTTGATGTTTCATGTGTTTATAATGTTCATAAATATTCTCATTTATCTAATATTAGTATATTTCATGTTGGATACATTTCATCATGAAGAAAATTTATATGCGAACACAGAAAAAATACATAAAGTAGCTGTCAGACGCGGTAACAACATATAGCCCCCCCCCCTTTGGACTTCTGGCCCAGGCCCCGGTTTGCCATAATCGGGCCCTGTTAGTACAGAACGCTAAACGTGATAGTTGGCTGAAGTGTGAAGGGTCAGGGTTCTGGCTTACCGCGCGGCTGTCGATCAGACACTCAAGTGCTTTAGGCGGTTTTCTAGAGATACAACGTGATTACGCAGTAGTACTTCTTAAAACATCCTTCGCCCGAGGTACCTCACCCTGGCAGATACCCCTCGTGTAGGTTTGCCGTAACACAGCCCGACCGGTGGCTGAGTGCGTTTGCGCTCTCAACTGGGAGACGGAAGGTGCCTGGTTCAAAACCAGGACGCGTCCACCGACCTAACCGTTCGGGGTTTTCCTTGGTTTTCTCCGAAACTTCGCGTAAATACGTTTTAGGATCCCTTAGAAAATCCCCTTGCGCAGATAATTAGCTCTAACACCACATTAACATTTATTTACATTTGCCTTAACATAATGCACTCACACTTAGAACAACACTGCTAGAATAATAATAACGACTTTTTTTTTTTTTTTTCATGTGCACATTAAAAAAAAAAAAATCTGGAGTGACTCCTCTCGACTTTCCAAACACTTACGTTTAAGATCGTTATTACCAAGCATTTAAATAAATTTTAATCGAATAATTCAGCGAAAATTCTTAGTTTTTTTCAATTTGAGCTCAATCGAATGTATCGTTTAAACGCTAGCGCACTTTCAAGAATTTCCAGCCATAGGCCATAATGCAAAAGAAATGTTTGTCGTAGCCCTGTAGAATAACTATAAGTCCTATACACACCAAAATCAATACCGGTCTTGCGACGGTGGTTTATGACATATATACCCAATTTGAGCTCAATCGAATGCCCTGTTCAGGAGCTATCGTGTTCACTCACATACACACACACTCACATACATACATACATACATCTCGTAAAAATAGCATAAATGAATTCAGAAGCCCTCAAAACGTGTCAATACACCAAAATCTCGAAGTCGAATTTTTTCATGATTACAATACTTTCCTTACATGGTACATGTTCGGAAAGTAAAAATGCAGGTGAACATGCCAAAATGAACAGAAACGGAAGACTTGTTCATTGATCTGCATGTGTATGGGGATATTACAGCTTCCGTTTCCTTCATTATGCAACTTTTACATGCATCACTGACTCCTTATATACAGGAATGATCAGTTGAAGGATTTAAAACATTAAAAAAAAATACTGATAAATTTATACTTTTTTTTTTTCTCTCAACAAGATAAAATCATGCAAAGGTCATGGATCATTTTGGAAATGCGAATAATAGGGAATGCAATCCCGCACTGTTTTTCGTCCTGCGGGATTTCGGGATTGAGATTCATTGATCCCGCAATCCCGCGGGATTGACATTTCATTTAGTTAGGACTTCATTTCAACAGAAAAAAGTAAGATTTTAAGCAATATGAAGTTTAACTTTAATAATAATAATTAATCTTATGGGATAATTAATACAATAACTTAGAAATAGGAAAATTATAATCATGATATTCAGAATAATATACGAAGTTATGCCTTATATTAGTTGCTAAAAATGGGGACTATACAATTCATAGACATGTTAACATACGTTACTTTCTTAGTTGCTGAAAAAGTAACGTAGAAAATCGAACAAATTCAATGAATCATTTCCTAGTCTAGATTTAATTTTATAGTAAAATAATTAAAAGTGTGAATTAGAAAAAAAAAGAAAATTAAAAACCAAAATGAAAACTTTTTATAATTAATTCGTGACTTTTGGCTAAGAGATAAATAGTATGAAATATTTCAGTTCATTTGGTGATTGGGAACTTTACAAAAAACTTATACTAGAATGTTTAGATTTAGAAGTTCGATCCAGACTCCCATTGGGAGATAATTTAAAAAATAAAACTTTAAATTAAAATTTCTAATTATTGATTCGTTTATTGTTAGGTGAGAGACATAAATATGCAAAATTTTTCGGCCTATTGATTGGGAAAGCAGCGTGAAACTGTAATAAAAAATAATTTACTTCTCAGTGTCAATCCCTGCGGGATTAGGATCTTAATCTAAAAATTTTTAATATTGGCAAAATTAAAAATTACTTTTTAATCGTGATTTTTTCTTTTCAAAACATCGTAAATGGAGGCAGGGGACCAACTCTGCTCATATACTGCAGTGTACAATGCAAGTATGGGGTAGCATTGCATATACTTATCCTCCCGTGTGAAGAAGAGGTACGCAGTTAGTATAGTAATAAATTTTTAAGAAAATAAAATAGAAACTAAGAACACAATGTGGTATTTAAAAACATTTAAACACAAGAAATGATTTTATTGTCTGCAAGGAATGATAACACATCACACATTAGCAAATAATTAAATTTGCAATGATTAGGCCTTTTATTATACAATATAGTACACTGCCGCTGAAGGTTATTGAACATTTTCTTCGAAACGTTGTAGTTAATAAAAATGCTTAAGCATCATTAGTTAACAAGTAACAGTTGTGTAAAGTAATTTTCATAACTAATAATCATCTTTTTTTTTTCTTTTCGTATTATTACACATTAAGTTGAACCCTTAGCAGGGGCGTAGCCAGAAATTTTTCATGGGGGGGGGGGGTTACGACTACTGCAACTCACATATATGCATACATCAAACAAGCACATATGCATACATCACTCACATATATGTGTGTGATAAGGGAGTGAAGAATATACATTTTGCATGGCAAAAAATTCCTCATGGGGGGGGGGTGTTATGATCCCCCTACCTCCTCCCCTGGCTACGCCCCTGACCCTTAGGACATAAAGGTAAAACTTATCTCTTGAATATATTAACTTTTATTATTACTATTAATTTTTCATTCGTCATAATACGTTGTTTTGTTTTAAGCATGATAAAAAAATAAAAATAAATAACTAGTTCAAATAAAAATGTTATCCTCTGTTGAATTATTTGCGATTATCACCACTAGATGGCACCATCACATATCTCTTATCTCAAAATGAAACTTACATCCTTTTCATAATATTATGATTACACTCCTAGTGCGTGGGAAATAGAAAATACTGACAGCAGTCAAGTTTTAGCTTGTTTGAACTTCATCCACAGGTTTCAGTTTACACAAAAAGTTCAGTCGATATGTCGAGTTGTTTGATTGAAAAACAAATTGGGCAGACCGTCGATAGCTCAGTTGGCAGAGCGGTGGACTGTAGGTGTTGAATAGACAGTAATCCATAGGTCGCTGGTTCGACTCCGGCTCGACGGATTTGCTTTTACATATTTTTTAGCTTCTTCATTGCTGCGATTCTAAATGTAAAATAGAATAAAATAATTGTGGGAAAAACGATGCAAATATTATAGAAATTAAAGCTTAATAGCACATTGAATGTGGAAATACTCTTCAAACTCTTTTAGTTGTCAGAAAAATGTAGTTACTCACAGAGATGGCTTAACCCTTTATCTACCGACTGTATTTAAAAGTACCGTTGAATTAAAATTGTAAAAAAAAAAGAAAAAAATCTATTCATTTTAATCATTTCTTTGAAAAATCAATATCAAATGCTTCATTGAATCAGCTTATATCACAACTGCATGTTCTATCAGAGTAGATTTAAATAGACAGCTTTCCGCTCACTTTCTAATCCTGTCGAGCGCCTTTCTCCCCAGAAAAGAGCATCAGTGAATTTTCAGACGTTTGTTTTATGATTAAAGGATTAATTTTCTAAAAGTTTGTCAATCAAGGTATTACTTGACTCCTTCATGGGTGGGTCCTATACTCTTGTGAAAGACTCGTTCACTGTTTATAAAACCAGCCATCCAACGTCTGGCTTAATGATTGTTAATTTTTTCGTAATTTTCTTTTTTATTACATTAATCAGTATTTATCATTCACAAGCGAAAACAAATAGATTCAAGTTGATATTTTTGGCAGTTAAGTAAATAAAGGGTTGAAGCAATTTTGTGGGTGAGGCGGTTAATTGAAATTTATGTTAATTTTACGGACGTTAAGGCTGTTTAACCTGACGAGCGAAAGTCGAATCGGGGACTAGGGGAAAAGCTTGAAATATGGGTAGTTTGGGGGTCCAAGCATACATGTCGCGCCATCTTTATTCATGTAATGGACACAATTGTTAGATGCATTTTTTAGAATTTCTCTGAAAAATTTTAGAAATATAATTATAACTTTAAAATTAAAACGATAAAATGGACTTTTCTTGATGTAAAATATTGTAGTAAGTATTAGAGATCAGCGCGAGTTGATTTTTTCAAATGAAATTCGATTGAAACGCGATAAAACTGCTGAAATTCTTTGAATTTCCGTCTGAAATATCATCTTCATTTATTTACTTATTTTTTAAATTAAATTGCTCCTATAAACTTAATGTTCATAAAGCATCGTAAAGTAGTTTCAGAAGAACCATTATAAATTTTTCAGTAGCTTTTCTACTGTAATTTTATTTTAAATCTTGATCAGAATTCATGTTCATTAGGTTTCATAAACAATTACGAGTTTCAATTATAAAATTTGTAAAAAGCAAAATGCAGTACATTTTTGGCCCCAAAACATTCTTAAATACATCTATAAATTTATACTTCAAAGTTACTTTTGAAAGAAAATTTTTCAGTCAGCCAATTTTGTATTTGAGTTTAAAAAACAATGTTTTTCCTTCTTTCTTTTTATGAAAACTGACTGGTTATTCAGATTTTAAATTTGCAGTAGTCCACAGTACAGTTCCCGAAGAAATATTCTGAAAAATTTCATTGTTCTAGTAATGTAAGTTTATTTTTTATCTGTAGTGAAAGTTAACCAAAAAGTAGACTTCTCTGAAAAAGTGGCATGTTTAATAATTTTTTTTTCAAATAATGAAGTAACTTTTCAAATTTGAAATTTGTTTCAGTTCACAGTATGGTTTCTGAAGAAACAGTCTAAAAATTTTCATAAGTTTATTTCTCATCTTAAGTGAAAGTCTATGAAAAACGTTTTCCTCTGAAAAAGTGCTAAGTTCCACTATTTAAAAAAAAATTAAATTGTTTTTCAAAATTTATCTCAATGTCAGTTACCAATCTAGTTTCTGAGGAAACATTCTGAAAATTCTCATAATTATATCACCGTAAATTTATTTCTAATCTTGGGTAAAATTCGAGAAAATAGCGTTTTCTCTAAAAAAAAAATGTCAAGTTTAATAATATTTTTAAAAAAATTAAATAACTTATGCAATGTCAGTTCTTATTCTAGTTTTAGAGGAAACATTCTGAAAATTCTCAAAGTTATGTGAATATAAGTTTACTCCCTATCTTGGTCGAAAATCAACCGAAATCCTCCGTTTTCAGGTAGAACAGCCTTAAATAAGATCTTTTACATTTTTAATTCAATTCCTTTATTCCTCGGAGGGGGCAGTCGCTCCACCGTCCCTCCACCTTTAATACGTCAGTGGTTACTCATAGACGTTGAAGACGCAATAGGTAGAACCCTTTTCTAGTGGTTTTAGTACTCAGATGCACAACATACAGGGAGCGGGGAAAAAAAAAATAAATAAATAAAATGTATGCATTCATGTTCCATATATAAAAAGTATTATCGCTTGTATGTAATTATGGATAGTACAGAGATATGGTACTCAGAAAAAAATGTCAGTGGGGGTCTTGTGAATTTTCCCTCAACACTTTTTTAACAGAAAAAAAAAAGAAATTTAGGCTTGGGGGAAGGGGGCTCTGCTCCCCTGGACTCCCCCATCCCGGGGGTACGGCCTTGCTTACAGTCTTCATTCCATTAACAGAAAAAAGAAAGAAATTTCGGCTTGGGGGAAGGGGGGCTCAGGTCAGGTCCCCTGGACTCCCCCATCCAGGGGGTATGGCCTTGCTTACAGTGTTCACTCCATTAACAGATTAAAAGGAAATAAATCTATAATAAACTATAGTTAAAAAAAAAGAAAGAAAGAAAGAAAGAAAAACACGCTTTTAAAAGCAATATGAAATGAAAAGTTAAAAATAATCTTTAAATGTAGAAATTTTGTTCAACAGCAGTGTGATGTCCCACAATGCAGTAAAATTTATCATATTTAGTAATTAAATTTAAAATAAGAATAAAGTGATTTTGGCAAAAAATTTTATTGTTAGAAAAAGCGTGGGGTGATTGATAACAGTTGTCTTGATTTAATTTTTTAAAAATTTATTTCGAGTTATTCGTAATGACACTCACTACGAAACAAGGGCGGCTGCAGACTGAATTCTCGGAGGGGGCCATTGAACTTTATACAATATACATAGATCCAGTGGCGGCTCGTAGGTTATTTAAATGGAGGTTCACAAAATAAATTTCGAAAATTAAATATGCAGATACGACGCACTTTACAAGTTAAACTATAACTGCATTTCCAGCAGTTAAAGAAAAACAATGCATGCAACTGAAAGAAGAACAATCATCTTTGGTTTTACATTTCATCACCGAGTTCAGGTTTAGCAAAACTTTTGTTCTTGAAGGTGTGTTCTTGATGCATTTTATTTCATTTCTTTTTTCAAAGGATACTATTGAAAAGTGTCATTGCAATTAGCTCCGAAGCACTTATTTTACTCCCATCTTAATTATTGACACCAATTCGCAAAAAAATACTATAGTGAAAAATGATAAAAATAAAGAAAATAATAAGACTAACCGAACAGAACAAACCAAAGGAGAATCGGGAAGAGATAACGGTAAAAAAAAAAAATCGTACGAGTGCACACTCAAAATGTACAAACGCAGTGATATCAGCAGCGCCTTACTTCTCCCGCAACTCTCTCCGCGTCTTTTCTCAGAGAGCGGTTCAGGAGGCCATTTGGCTCATCGCACCTCAGAGCGACGAAATACTATGCTGTAGTCTGCGATGCAGTGTGCTAGCTATAATAAGCGTATTTAATAATAGTGGGAGTTGGGGGAGAGTAAAACTCACGTTTTAAATTCACAAAAATCTAGAAGGGTATTTAATATTTTTTTCTTTTAATTTAATTTGTCAATGTGTTTATTTTTTAGTTTTTCCCCTGGGGGTTCACGTGCTCATGTGCTCAAATGAAGGAGCCGCCACTGCATAGATCTTCAAATTGTTCAAAATGCAAATTGAACACGTGAAATCGTGAAGTATGCAAATCTGAAATTGTAAAGCAAAATTTCGGAGGGGGGCCCGTGATCTCCTCGCTGGAGCTGCCCTTGCAATGAAAATGCAACTGAAAAGCATGATACGCTTTTAATATACATAATACTTTAGTGAGTACTTAATCCTTTAACGCGCAGTGTTCCCACTCTGGGAACACCAAACTTCGACGTTTTGACTGTTGCCAGTCACGAAGAATAGATTTGATTTCTATAAAATTAGTTGCGGGTGACATAGCTCCAAGAGAATCCTTTACTTTTCAGCAAGTCATTTCCCGTAAAAAAATGGTCACGATTATTTTTAACAGCACTGACATCTGCTAAAAAATGAAAGAATGCGAGAACAGCTGAATAGATTGCCAAATGCTGAAAAAAAGAGCAGCCGTTGCCATCGCTCGATTTAACTACCAGCAAGATGGCGGACGATCGAAACGTTCATCGCGTGCCACAGATCTAGAGACCCTTTTTCGGGGACAGGTGGCTGTGCCAGCACAGCCACCTGTCGTCGTGGCCACCTGTCGTCGTGGCTGTGCCGCCACTGCCAGCTGTCGTCAAAAAAGGGGTTTCTAGAGATCTGTGGCACGCGATGAACGTTTCGATCGTCCGCCATCTTGCTGGTAGTTAAGTCGTGCGATGGCAACGGCTGCCCTTTTAAAAGCATTGGGCAACCTATCCAGCCGTTCTCGCATTCTTCCATTTTTCAGCAGATGTCAGTGCTGTTAAAAATAATCGTGACCATTTTTTTTTTTTTTTTTTTTTTTTTTTTTTTTTTTTTTTACGGGAAATGACGTGCTAAAGAGTAAAGGATTCTCGTGGGGCTATGTCACCCCAACTATTTTTATAGAAATCAAATCTATTCTTCGTGACTGCCAACAGTCAAAACGTCAGAGTTTGGTGTTCCCAGAGCGATGACCTTTTTCTGTGCATTCCCACACAGCCATACAGCCGAAAATTACGAAATATTTTGTACATGCGGAAGGAATATGAATACAAGTGTTACCTGTCAGGGCCGTACCCAGAAAAAAATTTCAGGGGGGTCCAAAAATTTCGGAGGGGCACCAAACGGTGAAAAAGGCTACATCATTATTGTTTTGTAAACAAAATTTCAAATTTCGGGGGGATGGGAACCGGACCCCTGATTCCCCCCCCCCCCCTGGGTACGGCCTTGCTAGCTGTACATTAAATTCAGAATAAAACTTAGTATTACACACCTATTGTGCATTTTATTTTCACGCAGTAATATAAGATGCAGTATTTTAATTCAAATCGGGATTTTTATTGTTTGTTATTACGAAAATGTACGTACTTTCGAGAATTTCGTTTATACGTTTTTCTCATTTATACTTTTTTCCCCTTAGTCCCTTGAAAAAACGTATAAACAGTACTTATCACGTGTTTGTCTGTGTTCTGGTTCCCGAGTAAATCACGAGAAAACATGTTTCAAATTAACCCTATAAATTAAATTATGTTGAATCTTTTTTTCTTTTCTTTACATAAGGACCATTATGGAGGAAGTAATCTTTGGGAAAAAACAAAAAACTATCCACCATACCCAGGGGCGTAGCCAGAAATTTTTCATGGGGGGGTTACGACTACTACAAATATATATGTATACGCGTGTGATAATGTAGTGAAGAATATACATTTTGTATGGCAAAAAATTCCTCATGGGGAGGGGGCTGACCCCCTAACTCCCCCCCCTTGGCTACGCCCCTGACCATACCTGATGTACAGGGTGTTCCGAATGTTACAGGTACAACTGTGTTTTAGTTACTTCTTTTATGAGCGAGCTAGATTAGCTCGAGGTATAGTGAAAGATTGTATTTCTATAGCAGAGATACTCAAAAACTATTCACGTCAAGTAACTTTAAACAAATGCAATTATTCGGGCTTAATTTTCCCGAGAAAAACACGACGCCATCCGAGAAAGAGAACTAATTAGCCATGAAATTAAAGTTAAAAATGGTTCCCATATTTCTTATTTGCCGAGCTACACCACAAAGAAAAAAAAACAAAAACGTTTCATACGCTGAACCAAAGAGATTCAGAACAAAATAAAATAAATTCCAACTAACTAAATGGCAATTATAAATTCTTTTCCCTAACTGAGGCTTCTCCTAACAGGCCTGACAAGTTATCTAAGAACAACTCTGGAATTTTCCAGAATTTCGTTCGTTCTTAATTGTCGAAAACAAGGAGGCTCATTTACGAGCTGGCTGGAATCTTCTGCGGAAATGTATAATCTTCCTAAAGCTGCCAGAAAATACTCAAAATGGTGGGGGGTGAGGAGGGGGTTATAGACTGTTTATTTCGGCAAGTAAAGTAACACGGCGAATGGGAGAATTTTCATCCAATTAGCAACTTCTGTTGGGAATGGGCGGGGGGGGGAGTCGGAAATACACGACGATGAGATTCCATAAATTATTAATGCCGGATTTTAATGGGTAAGCTAATTTTCCCCTAGTAATAAGGAAAGAATAAAACAGGGTTGGTTTGTCCGTTTATGTTGCCATTCGGGAAACAAATAAACAAGGTGGAATGAGAAACAATTTGGAATAATTTTCCACATTTCACCTATGCACAAGAGAGCATTTTTTTTTAATTATAAAGACTTCAATTTTTTTAAATTATATGCTAGAGAATCTTACCGGGAAGAAGATTACATTATTTAAAGGCACTCAACCACACCAATGTTCAGAGCGAACCACACCATGGCCGAGTGGAAAAGCCACTGAGCATGGTAGACGGCTGAAGTGTGAAGTTTCCGCGTTCAGGTCTATCGTGCGGCTGTAGATCTAACAATTTGGAGTTCTGGTCGGTTTTCTCCAGATGTAGCCGAATACACGCTAGAGACCCCTTTAAAAGTCCTCTAACCAAGGCACTCCTCTGTATGCAGATGCCCTCTTGTAGGTTTGCCGTAACACAAAACTCAAATTCAAATCAATGTACAGAAAACAATAATTAGGGCTAAAGATTACCTAAAAACTAACACGATTAAAACGTGATTAAGGTTTGATTACTGACTAAATATCTTCGTTAATTGCGATTCAATATTAATCCTTAATTTTCAATGATTAGGTGTGATTAATTTTTTCTCAACACCGATGTGTATTCTTCTTCTGTTTTATAGCCTAGAGCAGGCCACGGTCGTCTCATAACATGTTTCCTTCAACGGAACCAGACAATTACCATGGACCTCGTTTGGATAGAATCAAGGATCCATCCAGAACTAAGCCGTTGAGTTTCTGGACCGAACTTTTTTTCCGAGGTGGAATAGTTAGCCCCGTACTCAAACTTCAACCTATATAGGCCAAGGGGCCCTACCACCATGGTATCGGAAAGCATTCAGTAGCGGATAAATTTTTTATTCCTGACGTCACATTCCGAAAAACGTGGCTGACGAGAAAGACGGGCTGCAATTGCAATGCTGACATTTTTGCCCTCGAAGAGTCATGTGACGTAGGGGGTGTGGCCATCTTAGTCCTCCATAGCCTCAGTAAGATGGCCCTTAGTCATGTGGCCCAGGGCAATCTTACTGAGACTATCGTGTACTAAGATGGCCACACCCCCTAGGTCACATGACTCTTCGAGGGCAAAAATGTCAGCATCACAACCTGTCTTTCTCGTCAGCTACGCAGAAAAAGCATATCTGCGTACTACCACAAAGCTATCGTAATCGTACCAATATGGGAAATTCCATTGTTGTTTTCCCGACACTGTAGAAGCGCGTGAGAGATCTTTCTGGTATGTTGGGATACAAACTATCGAATGGGTTTTATTGCGTGTTATAATTATGGAATGTTAAGCACACCAACAAGGTTCTCTTTCCTTTGCAAACAGAGAGCATCACTAAAGTCCACCAGCTGTCATAAAAAACACACTTTTTCCTTGATCGATGTTCCTCACTCCTCGGACCTCCATGCCCTCGGAGGAGAAAAGGGCAACGAGTAGTGTGTTTTTATTGGTCAATCCCTTCCAGTTCCGACACTGTCCGAAAAGATATACAAATTCTCACTTCCTTTAGATGCAACCAATGGTGGTAGAGCCAAATTGAAGGTCGCCGCTATTTATTCCTAGAATATGAGTATAAGTGAGTGAGAACTATCCGTTATTAATAAATTCTAATAACATCTTGGTATGGCCTCATGCTTATAAACTACCAAGAGACAAGGGTGTTTGGCCAGTGACGTAGCTAGGATTTTCTTTCAAGGGGTGGGTTCCAAAATTTTCCCTTCAAATGTTATATATAGATAGATATAGATAGACAGATAAAATAGATATAAGCAAGGGGGGGGGGGGAGTCTGGCTATACCCCAGACACTGGGTACCTATTTTAGTAGCCTTTCACGACATGCATAATCTACATTGGGGTTATTTTTTCGCATCTGGTCACCAGAGGGGGGTACTATTAATTTTTTCTCAGCGCTTAACACACTAAATTTGAAAATCAATTAAATCTACAATCTAACAAAGATAAAAGAAGCTCAAATAACGGAAGATTGAGTAAAGAGGAACGGAGAATGAAGCATATGGTATAGGTGTAGCGCTTACTTAGCCGTGGAAGATGTCAACACTAGGCATAGAAGGAGAATCGTCTCTGCAACAATGGCAGTGCACAGGTTAAACCTGGGAAGATGGCAGTGCACACGTTAAACTCCACAGTACTTCCCTCTTAACTCATTAAACACTGCATTCATTTTCCATTCTTCAAAGTCGTAAATAATAACTTATGAGACTCACTAATGAATAGAGAAGACAATGAAAGTGTTTTCAAAAGTATTGTGTTTATTTAAGTACTAAACGTAAAATATTTATTAGTAATATTTTTTTTTTACCTTGATCTACTTAAAGATATTTTTTGTTCCAAAAAAAAAATCAAAATTAAATTTTACACTCTAAGCATCTTTCTAAATATATATTTTCAGAGAATATTATGCTGTCATTCGCCTCTGGTGCACAGTTAAAAGTCAGAATGTTCGCTAAAGTCTTAAACAGTTATTGTTTGTTTACAAACAAGACGAGCATGCATACAGAGTGTCCCAAAAAGGTAGTAAAAGTTAGCAATTTAATTCTTTATCTAACAGAGATAAGCGGACAATATAAATTGAAAAAATGTTCAAGGTAAGGTCGGAAATAAGACTCCGCTAAGAAAAGAGATCCTCTCGCTAATTTTCAAAAAGTTACACTTTTTAAATTTGTATACGACCCCTTTCCAAAATATTCCCGATTAGCAAAATGTGTCCCACGCACTAATGAGGTGATGTGCAACATTTCAGCTTTTTATCATAAAATGTGTCAGAGGTAGGGATGGACGCGAGACGACTTTTTGCGAGACGAGACAGTGATTTACAGCTTTTTTGCGAGACGAGACAAACATTTTTAACATTATGATATAGGGATTTTTGCGAGACGAGACAAGCTTTTCGGCTGTTTTGCGAGACGCGAGACGGCAATTTTTCGTCTCGCGTCCATCCCTAGTCAGAGGTATCTTTAAACAAAGCTGATCGGGGACTATACATGAATCTGAATCTAAACATTTATCAATAGAGTAGGAGAAAAATATTCTTCCGTAATTTCTGAACGACTCCTGAAATGCGATCATCCGAAGGGATTTTTTCCCCTTCGAAATCCATTGAAAAGTGGTTTAAGTTAGCATATTTTTAATATTCATATCTCTGACACTTTTTAAAATGGAATTCTCAAATTTTGTTCATCACCTCATTTAGTATAGGGAGCATATTTTACTAATTGGGAATTTCTTTGTACGTGTGTCGTATACAAATTTAAAAAAGTGCAACTTCTTGAAAATTGACGAGAGGAAATTTTTGTTAACACTTATTTTCGATCTTATTTTGATAATTTTTTCAATTTATATTGTCCATTTATCTCTAATAGATAAAGAATTGAAGCCCGTTACCACCTCTTTGGGACATCCTGTATATGTTAATGATGCCACTGTGTAGATAATATTAAATTAAAAGACAGTTTGACATTTTTTTTAAAACACAAAATCGTGTTTAAAATGAATATCAAAGTGTAGTTAATTTAAAAATTGAATTTAAAATTTTTTACATATTATTTTACTTTATGCTGCGAAAACCCGACGTCAGTCCAAAATGGATTAATGCTCAGCCTGTTGCAGAGTGAAAACATCTCTACTTATCTGCCTTTTTTTCACAACCCTTAGAAAGGTAAGAGAGAAATATAAAGAAACCCTAAGCACTTTGAAAACAATCAATATTTTGTAGTATCAATTAAGTTTTCATCAGTCGAATTAAAACATTTCAGTTAGTTGAAACAGCTAGTTAAGAAAACGGGATATAAGGCAGCAATTCTTTTCTTAAATACTAAATATTAATTTTGCACAAGTAAATAAATTAAATAAGCATAAATATTAGATATCACGGAAAACAATGTAGTTTTTTTTTACATGAAATTCAAACAAATAAATTTTCAACGAATAATAAAGTACAAACAAGTAGCTCCTAAGAATAGAACTATATATATTTTTTTTAATTTGAAGCGATAATTTTATGATAGTTTTTTTTTTAAAGATAAATGGTCACTCTTTCCCATTTATGAAGGATTCTGTTCGAAATATTCTGAAATCGATTTTTGGTATGCGTGAGTATTGTATTTGACAGCAGGAATTTTATGGATAGCTCTTTTCTTCTTTAAAATCCAGCAAGATATGTGAAAGAAAGTTTTGCCCCCCCTATCCCTCATAAGTTTACGAATTTTGAAAAATGCTCTCTAATCTAGCAACTATGCTAAAAAACTCACACACGTGCCGAATTTCGTATTCTCAACTTCAGTAGTTTTGGCTACGTAAAATACTGACAAAAGAAAAAAATTACATTACATTTTCAGGTACACCTAATATATACAGGGTGTCTCAAAAAGGTGGTAATGGATTTTATTTCTTTATCTATAAGAGATAAGTGGGCAGTTTAAATTTTTTTTTAAATGTTCAAAATAAGGTCGGAAACAAGACTCCGTTAAGATAAAATCCCTCTCATTAACTTAAAAAAAGTTACACTTTTTAAATTTCTATACGACCACGTACAAAAAAAATTCCAATTAGCAAAATGTGCCCCATGCACTAATTGAGGTTATGTACCCTTTCATCATTACAACGTCGCAGAGATATCTTTAAAGAAAGGTAATCGGGGTCTATACACTATTTTGAATGTAAACGTGTATTGCTAGAGTGGGGGAAAAAAAGAAAAAAAAAAAGATTTTCTTTCGTAATTTCTGTACGACCCCTGAAATGCGAGCATTCGGCGAGATTTTTTTCTTTTCGAGAGCCATTGGAAAAGTGGTTTAAGTCAGCGTTATATTTATCTTCGTATCTCTGACACTTTTAAGGATTTAATTCTCAAATTTTCTATGTCACCTCATGAGTGTATGGTGCACATTTTACTATTTGATTTTTTTTAATTTTTTTTTTGTACGGGGTTCGTATACAAATTATATACAATGTAAACGTGTATTGCTAGAGTGGAGAAAAAAAAAAAAAGATTTTCTTTCGTAATTTCTGTACGACCCCTGAAATGCGATCATTCGGCGAGATTTTTTTCCCTTCGAGAGCTATTGAAAAGTGGTTTGAGTCAGCGTTATATTTATCTTCATATCTCGGACACTTTTAAGGATGTAATTCTTAAATAATGTCACCTCATGAGTGTATGGGGCACATTTTACTATTCGAACTAACACTGGCCACTTATCTATTATAGATAAAGAATTAAAGCCCTTTGCCACCTTTTTGGGGCACCTTGTATATACAAATCGGAATAAGTTTAGAAACTTATCCGTTACTTAGACCGTTACTTAGTTTTTAACTTATACACTCTCGGGTTTTAACGAATACACGTCATTTTTGAGACAGCAAACAAAACAAAAAAAAACACGCGTTTCGCTTTACACATCATTAGCTTAACGCACCAATTTTAAAGCACTAATTAAGTCAGACAGGCTTAAAAATTTTGTCTTCCCCCTTAAACCCGTAAAAGTATTTGTCATAACTTTGAGTCATTATTTCTGGAAGGCGTCAAAAATTCCTTAACGGTATAGAATTAGAACGATTTTAATTAGTTCGACAAAGTCTTTATAATTATCCTGTCGACTTGAGCTTCGTAAGAAAGCGAATAGAGTTAACTAGAGCAAAAAAGATAAGTCAGGGCAAGCACATATACAAAGAATACAGGTTATAAAACACTTTACAACTCAAATACACGTTAACCCTTTAACGCGCAGTGTTCCCGCCCTGGGAACACCAGACTCTGACGTTTTGACTGTTGCCAGTCACGGAGAATAGATTGGATTTCTATAAAAATAGTTGCGGGTGACATAGCTCCACGAGTATCCTTTACTTTTTAAGCACGTCATTTCCCGTCAAAAATTTGTCACGATTATTTTTAACAGCACTGACATCTGCTGAAAAATGGAAGAATGCGAGAACAGCTGTTTAGATTGCCCAATGCTGAAAAAAGGGCAGCCGCACAGCCAGCTGTCGTCAAAAAAGGGTCTCTAGATCTGTGGCACGCGATGAACGTTCCGATCGTCCGCCATCTTGCTGGTAGTTAAGTCGAGCGATGGCAACGGCTGCCCTTTTTTCAGCATTGGGAAAGGGTTGCGCCTTAAAGGGTTAAGGGACTACTGCATACAGAGAATAAATAAAATGGAAACATCACGCAAAACAGAATTTCATTTATTTATATCTTATTCTGCCAAATGGATCTGCATATTTTCGTAATATTTCGGTTAAAATTTTTTTTTAAATTTTCAATTATATATGCAGGTGGTTATAATTAAACTTCCCCTATGAGCAGTGCTCTATAGCTAAACGGGCAAACGGATTGTAACCAAAATTGCTTTATTGGCTACGCGCTCAAGAAATTACAACAAAAAAAAAAAAAAAAAAAAAAAAAAAAGTTCAAAAATGTCCACTAGGTGGCGTTTCGCATAAAAAAACGGCAAATTGAATGATGGAAATGGCTAAAAAGTGCCATCTAATGCACATTTTTTAAACTAAACGTTCTAAAATATTCCCTTGAGCGAAAATCGTGTACAGTCCATATGTCAAATTTGGTAGCAATCTGCTCACCGGTTACGGCTGCAGAATGTTGTTTACAGGGCAAGTTTAATTATAACCACCCTGGTTCTAATGTACTAAAAATATATACAGGGTGAGTCAAAATTCCCTTCCGGATTTGGAAGGCTTATAATATATATATATATATATATATATATACAGCAACAAAGTTGACTTTACTGGGAAAAAAAAAAAAAAAAAGAAAGAAAAGAAACGTTCAAAGTTTTGTTTCACAAACAAAGAGCTCCCTCGTTGTTGGATTGGACGAGGTTCTGACGACGACAATTGCCTTCTTCCGTGGCCACCTCGCTCTTCCGACCTAACTCCATGCAACATTTTTTTTATGGAGTTACAAAAAAGATCGTGTGTTCGTGTCCCCTATGCCACATGATTTACAAGATTTACGTCAAAGGATCACGACCGCATTAGCTACTGTTGATCGTGACATGTTTTATGTTTACGCAAATGTGGGACGAATTTGACTTTAGACTTGATCTCTGCCGCATCACAAAAGGTTCACATATTGAACATTTGTGAAAAACAGAACTTCTTTATTTTATAACCCTTCCAGACCCGGGAGGGAATTGTGACGCACCCTATATTTATCGAACAAAAAACCTTTCAAGTATATAAAACGGATTTTTAAGTGTGAGCAGGGATGTAAAAGGTCTTACCTATTTTTTATCAATTCTCTTATGCAAGTAGGCACGTCTTGAATTATAAAATAGTGCACGTACATTAACTGAAATAAAAAATAATGCGGGAAAAATATTTTTAACAATGTGCGAAAATTATTTATTCAATAGAAACCTTTGAAAGGACGATAAATTATTATTATTATTATTATTATTTTTGCGTGAGGGGGTGATAATGCAGTAAAAACTTCACGTGAAAACCTAACATAAATATTTTTTTATTTTAAATGTTTTTTAAACTATATTCGAATATATTAAAATTTTTTGAAGTGTTTATGGTTGATTTCTACATGGAAAATAAAAAGAAAAATCGTAAACTGATACACTTCAAACTGACACTGCCTAGGAAATTTTGCACGCAAAATGACTAAAATAACTAATTTTTCTCTTGAACTTTGCATTATTTCTTAAACTTTGACATTTTAAGGTTTAAATCAGCGTTCGTTACTCATTATACGCAAAAGTATGCTTCGCTTTACACTTCATTAGACTAATTTAACAGGCTTAAGGAACTAATTATGTCAACTATAGTTAAAAATTATGTGCTGCCTGGTGAACCTCTAAAATGTGCCATAACTTTGTGGAAGATGTCAAAAGTTGTTTGATCAATGGAACTAGGTTTTCAATTAGTTCCAAAGATCGCTTATTTATCCTACTCAATAAAGCACAAGGAAAATGGCAGAACTAACTTATTTACTATTTAAAAAAAAAAATGTTCAGACAGTCTTTTCTCTTGAAACTACTGCGGAATATGCAGTATACCCACTAAAGTCCCTTGCTACCCTCCAGAAGGGTTGCTGTTATATGCATAAAAATAGGTGTCTATGTATAGTAAAGTAGACATGAAACCGAAGCACTTGCCCTAGATCCACCAACTTCAAGGGCCCAAAAATTTTGTATTTTTCAATGTGTTTATTTATTAAAAAATTGAATTCTTAAAAAAAGTTGCATCAAAAATTTAATTTCCATGTTGTCGAAAATACTCAAGAGAGGGTGGCTAATTATCTCTGGCATTTTACACCACTAAGAGTCCTTTAAAACTTATCAACATTTGGTTAAAATCCGTGAACCCGAAGTCTGGGCCTCTTCTTGGAAGATTTATTATAAAAAAATATTTTATCGGTTTTAAAATATGTACGTTAAGTTTTGCAGTTCTTTTCGTTTATACTTTAAAGAAGTTTATGTAGTATGTGCGTAGGTATATAGATATTATTTGTGAAAATGAAATGCTATTCCTGTACACAAAAATCCTTTAATATTCTTTATTGCAATGTATTTACATATTTAGTATTTAACATATTTCTGTAGCTATATGTGCCCAAAACAACTTATAAACTAATTGCATAATATGCAATTTCTCGTAAGTGCAAAGGGGAAACACTTGTATTGGCCCTGAACCCAATACTGTGGTGATCAAACCCTGGCAAAGGTTTGTTTATTATGTAATCTGTAAAAATTTTATACTCATGTTTCGAAATAGCTACATCTAGTGACGTACTGAGGCTTCCTTTAAGGGGAGGGGATTCCTTTAAGATTACGGACGTGGCGTAATCTTAAAGGGGAGGGGATTCCTTTAAGATTACGGACGTGGCGTAATCTTAAGATGTTTACAGGCGTAATCATTATGCAGAAAATTCAAATTTTATGGATTTTATGATACAAATCTTAGATATATCTTTACAATTCGATAAGGGAGATTAGATACCCCAACACCACCGTGCTGCTAACAGATGGCACTGCAAGTCAGAAACGATTGACGATCATCATGTATCAGTATGAATTCATTCTCTGCAAGCAGTCACGGCACAATCTTTTCAATCAAAATGTTCACATTTACAACACGTGTATCGTAAGGTACCGTAAATGTATAATGAAATTTGTCATCTCAGCCGGTAATGTCTCAACGGAAATGGATTCACATGCCACACAAATCGAAGATTAAAGCTGGTTCATCATGCATTGGGATGGCTCCGGTAGACAGTTCCTTCGTATACGCTTCTCAGAAAATAGTCAGAAGGTGTCAAATCGGGAAAATATGGAGGCCAACGGTTAGAGCGGCATCGGTTAGCGGTTTTTGGAACTACTGTTTGGAATTTTTAAGGCTTTCGTAATAAGTTTACAACTTGTCTCATCCGCCTCTCTATTGTCCTTTGTTTTCGAGATATGCAATTTTGAAATCAGTATGTACTAGAGATGAGTTCGGGTTCATTTTTTAAAGCTCGAGCCCGGGGACTTTTAATTCCAGCCTGAGCGATATTATTTAAGTCAGAACGAGAGACCTAGCAAGAAATTACAGCTAACAGATAAATAAAAGTCAATGACTTCATTGATAGAATATCATAAATTTTGCCGTTTGCGCAAATTAAAGACCAATATAATAGCGAACTTCTAATGTGCTTTCCAATTCTTTATATTCAAGTTCATCAAATAATAATATCAGGTTGTAACGAAAGTTTTCCGCCATATCTGCCTGAAAAACTAACTTCTAACTCCTTAGATAACTGTATTTGAACTTTCGGTACCAAACCTGCACAGTGTCACATTATACAACAATAGTACTTAAAGCTGTACTCATAATTTGTTGATATTCTAGAGCTGACTTTTTGCAACACAACTGGAAGTTAATGATGGTTCTAATCCTCTAGAGCTATAGTTCCATTTGGAGACACCTTGTACTTAATAATAACTATATTTTTCAGAGATTTCACAACACAGTGTTATAAAGTAAGCCTCTTTCTTTCAAATGTCAAAAATAGTTCGACAAAATATGAGTAAATACGCCAATGCGAACTGTGTTCTGACGATGTTTGCGGTGGAGGGAAACTTTCGTTACAACCTAATAATTAGTTCATTTTCCCCATGAATCACTTTTTAAAATCTGTTTACCAGGAGTATGTTCAATAAAGGAGAGATTTGCCAGTGCCCGTCTCATCTCTGGTGCGTACCTGCCTCTAAAAAGCAATTTTCCCACAAGAATTCGATTTTTAACTTTTGGTTTAATATTGGCAAACACCTTAAAACGAAAACAGAAACTAAGGTTTGCGTCTTGCAACAATTATCTAAATCTCAATACTTATTTCATTTTTATATATTTACTTCAGGGCGTGGGGGTTATACTTTAAAAATTATTTTCCCCTACAAAAGTATATTCACGTGCAAAAGTTTCCAGGACAGCTTAAAACTACCAACTTCAGATGCGTTGCACGCGATTTTTCTGCTGGACAGGCACTTTTGCGTGTTTATAAACCAAGGTAACAAGAATGGGACAAAGTTGTTTTAAAGTTTAGGCCACGGGTTTGCTTTCTCTTCTAAACTTACCTGAAGCCATGGGCGCCCATAGGTATTTTTCTAGGGGGGGGCAAACTCCGAAAAATTTTTCTAGAGGGGGGCAAATATCAAACTTTTAACAAATTTAGTTATGGTTTTGCCATTTGTATACATCATGAGACATTAACCTAAAACTCTAGGGGGGGGGGGCAAGTGCCCTACCTTGCCCTCCCTTATGGGCGCCCATGCCTGAAGCAGTGTGTCTTAAACACGCGAAAAGGAAGATTATGCGAACCTTTCATTAATGTGTGAAGCACGTTTAAGATAACAACTACAAATTCCAGCTCGTGGTGAAGATATGAAATTCCGTTGAACAGTAATGAGCCTGAAGTTGTATTTATTTTCTAGGATATCTTTTTTAACACTTTTCTACAAAATTGAAGGAAAATTTTTGTGATTTCGAAAAACCCTTTATAGCGGGTGACCAAAAAGTCCGTTAAAACTTTATAAATTCATTAAAAGAGAAATACAAGAAAGTTTGTAGTTCTAAATGTTACCGATAGGTGGCACTGGCATGCACAATGGAAAGCAAGTTTCCATTAAAAGTGGGGAAAAAAATCTGAAATTCTCTAATCTTATCCATGCAAACCTCAATTTTGTATCGTTATTTGTTCTGTTTCTTTTTTTTTTCCCTATTTGTTCTTTTTGATTTTTTAAACATTGGTGCCCCCAGGATGCACCAAAATCTCGTAAAAACTTCAAAAATTCATTAAAAAAGAAGAAATCATGATACAAAATTGCAGTTTGCTTGGAAAGGATTAGAGAAATTTCAAATTTTTTTTTTTTTTTTTTTAACTGGAAACTTGCTTCCCATCGTGCATGCCAGCGTCACCTATCGGTAACATTTGGAATTATAAACTTTCTTATCATTAAAAAAAATCCGATCACTTTGTAAACCTATCTGTGTACACCGCAATTTTCTATTAATATTTGTTGTTTTTAAATAAACTTTTAAAGTTTTTACGGACTTTTTGGTCACACGGTATTTCATACTTTTTTCAATTGAATGCAATGAGAAACGTTAATAATTTTAGTAAATTTTATGGCAATGCAGCACACTTATTTACACAAATTAAGACAGGAATTCTGTAAAACAAAAGGGAAACTACTAAAATGGAACTAACCAAAAAATGTAATTTTTTGAAAATACAAATTACACAATTACATCTACAATAAAATAAATCTTAATAAGTGACTCTACACAAAAATCCACTAATTAAAAAATAAGTTTGTCGAACATAACAATAATTTTATTTCAAGTATAAAGCATCAAATTTAAACAACAAAATAATAAATATAAAAGAAAATCATTTTATATTTATGAAAAATTAGTTTGCAAACTAAACATAATTAAGGAATCAGAATATAAGCTAAATATAAAGAATTACTTTTAAAAAAATCTTCAAAATGGTCAATTGAAAAAGAAATTTCTTCTGCTTAGTATTCTTTGAAAGATGCAACGAATATTCTCTAATAAGCAAGCAGTCTTTTGAATAAAGTCAATTTAAAAGGCTTTGAAATTTAGATACAAAGCCTTAATTAAAATGCTGGCATTTAATTTTCAAGACAAGATTTTCTCTATTCATTAACTTTTTTTTCACAATTAAAAAATCAATTTTTCACCCAATTTAAACTGAATATGTTAATTTGTCATAAGCAAACTAATTTAGGAAAGGGGTTTCATATGAAAAATGAAAATTAATTGAACCTGCGCTTTAGAGTTTAATTAACATTTAACTCCGTATAGAATTTCTCACAAAAAGAATTAATATTTAGGGATATTGCCATGGATAATTACAATACAAATGATAGAACGCTGGTTGACAGTAACTTAACTATTAGAATAGGATAATAAATTTATTTTCTTTCGTAAATATTTATTCGGGAAAATAATTTAGAGCGAAACATTTTTTTCCTTACTTTTAAATTTAAAATAATATACTGTGAAATTTAAATGTTTAATTTCTCTTTCTCTTCACAAGATGGCGTTAGGAGTCCACAAAGAGAGAAGTCCACGAATTAAATAAAAACTTTACCAAAAAAAACACAGAGAAAAAAAAAACACATAAAAAGATACTTAAAACAAGAACTTCTTTTTCACAAAGTTTTATTTGTTTATTTTAATGTTTAACACCACTATTTTGAAGTTTTTTTCCGTAGAGAAGTTCATGTTTTCGTTCGTTTGTGTTGTTATGGCAACGGTACGCTTGGACGGTCTGTCCAGGATGGGGGGTGTGCTTTGTTGGTAGAACCCCTACGCGTATTCACGTAACATCTGGAGAAAACCGACTAAAACTCCCGAGATCGACAGCCGTGCGGTGGAGCTCGAACCCGGGACTTCCACACTTCAGGCTTCAGCCGTTTGCCATTTTGTGTAACTTATTCACTCTGTCATGGTGTTTTTGTTTGTTTTTTTCGTTCGCACAGATCTTGATGACTGGTATCCAAACAAATGATATGTGAGTGACATTGGAAAAAAAAAGTCTAAAAACTTACTAAAACAATAAAAATACACTGACGGTTATGGCGAGTTTTAAAAGTTGTTAAGTTAGAGGTTATTTCTGTTAAAAATAAAATATTTTTGGAGGTATCAGTTAGAAAATAATGAAAATAAGCAAATGAATATTCAACTCAGAAACTCATGCTAAAATGATTTAATTAAATAATTCTAACTGGAAAAAAAATTCCTTTTCTTACATACAGATAGGCAATGAAATCGTACTTAGAATACTTTTATTTTCTTCTGTAGCATACATTTGATTATTAGTTCTTTTTTTCATGGGGTGGAGGGAGGGAGAGAAGACGCATGATTAAAAAACAAAGTTTATAGGCAGTAGCGTAGCCAGGATTACGTCTAACGTACCGGTTAATTGTAGCTTAAAAACTAAAATTACATCTCTAACATCGTATTTATTTATAATATCTTGCATACTTTTTAACAAGAAAAAAGGTCTGAAAAACTATCAAATACCGTGAAAGTAACTCATACAAGCATGCCTATTCAGCTTAGATATTTGTCACTACGGCAAGATTAAATATTTTATGCTGCTAAATAGACCAGTGTTGCAAGGATTATGTATAAAAATGTATGGAGAACTGTTTAATGGCAACCATGATAGGAAATTATTGCCGATAACCCGCATACGTAAATCGCCAAAGAATCGCCATAGAAGGAAAAGTCGCCATTCCTGGCAAATATCCAAGCTGTTAACTGGAAAGTTCACATAAGCGGAAAGTCATCATAGTACGGTAGTGTTTAACTCAAACATCCGCACGAAAAAAAAAAAAAAAAGTTTTGTTGAATTGAAAAAAAAAAAAACATTTTTGTTCAAAATTTTCAAGCATTCAATTCATTCAATTTTTTATTCATTCAAAATTTTTGTCGAATCAACAAAAATTTCATTGATTCAACAAAAATATTTCTGTGGAATAGAGCCAAATAAATTTTTGTTTAATAAACAAAACATTTTTTTTAGTGCGTTTCTGTGTCAAAAGATCATAAACTTCTAAACGATGACTTCTCATGGCATCACCCAGTAAAATACACATTAATAGTAGTTGGGAGCGTTTTATGCGGTTTCTGCAAAAATAACTTTAAGTTACTACGGTATTGTTGAAAGGGTGAAACACACGGCCTCAATAATGCATTTCCAGAGCATTTTCAACTCGGATAACAATAAGAAAGAACAAAGCAGCAACAATAGAATAAATCAAGTTCTTTCATGCTGAAGACACTCATTGTTGGCATTTCACTTTTGTTGAAACTCTCCCTCCTTTTTTGCTTGGTTCTGAAGTGGTTCAGAATATTTCTTCAAAGTTGATCTAATATAGTTTCTATGATGTGAATCTCTACTCCCTTCTTCATCGATATTCGGAGAGTGGATAACTGCATTTTCCACTAACCAACATGGGTAAACTGCTTGCCACTTTGCAGGAAGAAGAGAACTCGTCTCCCTTTCAAGAAAATAAAGAATCACAAAAATGAGGACTACGTGCCAGTGTCAAAACTCTTCCGTGGTACATTTGGAAAAGTCTTCAAAGTAACGGACGCAAAAGGAAACGAACGTGCTTGCAAAGTCGTCCGTCTTAGGGAAACCACATCGACTGAGCTGTGTCTGTGGCCGCATTTCGACCACCCCAATCTGGTACCACTTCTCGACTCGTTCGATTTCAGAGGACTCAACATGTTCGTGACGCCCCTTTATGAAAGCAACCTCGGGGACTTGTTTCGCTCCACCAGTTTCCTGTCAAAGCCGGATAGTTTCCTGACTGCAAAAACTTTGATGAATGAAGTGGCCAGCGGACTGAACTTCTTGCACGGCTCTAAAATTTGTCACATGGATCTCCAACCCCGCAACGTGTGGGTTTCGAAAGATATGACAGCTATCCTTGCAGACTTTGGGTGTGCTGCGAGCACCGAAGATCCAGTTAAAAGGTAAGTTACATTTCACTAAAAAAGTTGTACGTTTCATTTGAAAAAGAAAATCCAAGTTTTTTCGATTTTGTCGTTCTCCAGATGACCCCCTTTTCATCTTTCAATGGCATTCACCATCTATATATTACATTCTAAAATAGTAGTTTGGCATTTACCCATAAAATGGTAATAGATTAGCTGTAGCTTTTCCATGGGGAAATGTTGCACCATGGTTCGGTGCTTAAGCTGATTATTAGGACTGTGTATGAATAGAAGATATTTTGTGTTCGGTTAAATCTTTTGTGTTGTAAGAATAATTGTGAAAATTTTTGGAAGAAATTACCAAATTAATTAAAATTGAAAAAAGTCAAACACCAAATAATAAATACGCTTGTAAGAACTATCTTCTGCAGTATTTAAGACTCGAGTGAAGACATATGTCCGAATATTATTTTGCGTTTTTTATCTATTAAATTCTCGAGAAAATCCCAATCAGCAGTATCATTTAACCGGCATTAGGAGTGCTGTTCATTCACATTAAGAGATAGAGATACGTCCAAAAAAATTATTAAAAATAGATTATTAGATCATCGGATTTTCAAGTGTCTTTTCTTCATCCATAGTCTTTAAAATCAAGACATTCAACTTATTTTTAAACAAAAATCCTGTATTCACAGACGTTTGTTTGCAGGTACGGCCTAAGATTGACGTCTTGCCCTCCAGAATGTTGGAATCCAGATTTCAGGCCTATCGATCAGACAGTAGTGCCCCTTTTTAAAATCTTCGACTTAAAGCACAAACAGTTCAATAGGCCTAAAGTGAATGGCATCTCTTTCGACATCTGGACTTATGGAATGACCATACTCCGTTGTTCACAGGATTCGAACATGCGACACTGAAGCTCAGCAAGAAAATGGACTGGTGGAAAGAACAAAGGCCGCAGCTATTGAAGTTATTTGAAGTGAGTAGACACATTCTGACAAACTTTTCTTTATTTAATAACACGTTAAAGTTGTTTCTGGACTGCTTTTTTAAACTGTAACAAAGGTGGAAAATAAATTTAGCCTAGAGGATGAACAATCTCTTTCCGTAAAAAAAGTTTCTGGGGAAAAAAATGAAAAAAAGAATTAGAGTATATTTTTAGGATGGCCTTTGATTCTTAAGTGATGAGAAAACAAGCACAAAACTTGTGTTGCGTTTGATTTAGCTAGAGAATGAATTTTTGTTTACCACAGTGATTAATTAATTCATTTCCTGAATATTTTTAATAGCCTTAAAATAAACTAACTTCGCAAATTCTAAAGATATTCTGTATATAGAAAAAACAAATTAATTTTGTTTGGGGAAGGTATGTCTGGAAATATTCTATAGAAATAATCATTTTAATAAACGCAAAATTATCATAAATATATAAAGTAAAAGGAGCAGATAAGTAAAAGCCAGAAATTCATGTAAAGTACCTGTAAATAGTCCATTGAGGAGACCGACGATTTATATCCAAAATTGTGAAGAACTGATCTCAAGGTTCACCATTAACAATTTAACGCGCAATGTGATCCTGCTCTGGGAAGCACCAAACCCTGACGTTTTGACTGTTGCCAGTCACGAAGAATAGATTTTATTTCTATAAAAATAGTTGCGGGTGACATAGCTCCACTAGAATCCTTTACTTTTTATAGCACGTCATTGCCCGTAAAAAAAATTGTCAGGATTACTTTTTAACAGCACTGACATCTGCTGGAAAATGGAAGAACGCGAAAACAGCTGGATCGATTGCCCAATGCTGAAAAAAAGGACAGCCGTTGCCATCGCTCGACTTAACTACCAGCAAGATGGCGGACGATAGAAACGTTCATCGCGTGCCACAGATCTAGAGACCCCTTTTTTGACGACAGCTGGCTGTGCCCGCGCACACTGAGAATTTGGTTGAAAAGTACGGCCAATGAGTAGTGCGCATGCTCCATCAAAGAGAAACAACAGAAGAACTAAAATTGGATCACTTCATTACAATAAATAAGGATCAATAAACATTTAACAATTCTCGTTTTATTTTAAACGTAAATGGTCAGTGTTGATGGACTATAAAATCTGTGAAATTTAAACATGTAGTATTCTAGAGGTGACTAAATGCACCACTCTGTTAAAATTTGATTTCTTCCTAAATAAAAAACAGAAATTACAATGGTATTATACAAAGAGCTTTTATATGTATTTACATTTGATTTTATACTTGATGTTTTTCAATAAAGATTTGCAAAGTAACTTGTATGTAACTTCTTTTGGTCCTTTATTCTTAAAATGTAATTTTTGAACAAATATCGATCTCACATTTATTAAAATACATCACATGAAATGATGTGTTAGCATGATAATTTAGAGAAAAAATACCTTTCTAAAAGTATAAGTTGTATGCACTCCAAACTGAAAAATACTTGTAGTTAAGAAGAATACTTCTAGTTAGCGTAAATAGAATTTCCTGTTTAATTTTGTAGAAAAGTAATCGGCGTTTTTAAAAACATTCAGCTTTAATGCAATATGAAACATTATTATAAGTTACAGGATTCACATTTTGTGAAGAGCAGTACGTTATAAACAAAATGGCATCGGAAATTTGACTAACCTTTTAGACGGGACGATTTCGTGATTTTGAGAAATTTGAAATTTTAGGGAAATCATATTTTAGGAATGTTTGTTCGCGCGTCCTTTAAAAACATTTTAACGCGCGGTGTCCTCGCTCTGAGGACACAACTCTGACATTTTGGCTGCTTTGATTTACGAAGAATAAATTTGATGTCAACTAAATACTTAAGGAGGACATCTAGATAGACGGCCCAATGTCGAAAAAGTGCAGCAGTAGCCATCACACGATTTAACTACTATAGCAAGATGGCGGTCGATCGAATCGCCGAGTGTTTGCCACAGAGATAAAGAACATTTTTGACACAGCCGGCTGTGCGGCGCAGCAAAAATGTTCTTTAGCTCTGTGGCCCGCACTGGGCGATTCGATCGACCGCCATCTTGCTGGTAGTTAACCCTTTGAGGCGCAACCCTTTCCCAATGCTGAAAAAAGGGCAGCCGTTGCCATCGATCGACTTAACTACCAGCAATATGGCGGACGATCGAAACGTTCATCGCGTGCCATAGATCAAGAGACCCTTTTTTGACGCAGCTGGCTATGCGGCACAGCCAGCTGCGTCAAAAAAGGGTCAACAGTTTGGTGTGAAATTTTGAAACCTGAGAAGAATTTCCCCTGTTGAATTTCAGATGAGAATGATCCAATTAATTTAGAAATTAATCTAATAATACTTCGGTGTTGTGGAAGTTTAATACGAAAGTTATAATAGTTTAAAATCGAATTAAAGCTCATTTTATCTGCTTGTTTATTGCTATTAAAGCAATTAATGGAAATTAGGAGATAAAATCATGCTCTGGTTTGATAAGTATAGCTCATTTTAAAAATCTCATGTGAACACCAGATGTTTTCCTTATGCATCTATTAAATCTTAAATATTTCCAGGGCACTTCATCTCAACTTATCTCGTTTTAAAGAGATACAATACTGCAATAATACTAAGGTCTATTGATTTCTAGCCAAATATTTGAGAGATCGCCAAGCTGGGTTCAGCTTGAAATATTTATTTTTTGGCACTTAATTTGGCGATATTATGCCAAAGGACACCACGCTTCAGTTTGCGAGATTTCGGGCAAAGCCGAAACAGTGATTGATCACAGACTTTAGTGAATTGAAGGTATCCACGAGTTTGAAGTCTTTTAAGTGAACCTGTGAATAAGTTACCCAGTCGATTGCAATCAGAACAGAGATGCACATGATGAAATAGTTCTAAATGCAAAATGTCAACATTGTACGTTTAAAAGTTTTAGAGTTATGCGAAATACGTAATTAATTTTGTATCCACATTTGGCGAAGTTTCGACAAAACTCGTCAAAGTCGACGGAAAATGGCGAGATTTCGGCGATAGCCCAAGCAACGATTGACTATAGACATGTTCAAGATGTTCATAGACCTTAATATTCTGAAAATCTTTTGGGTGCCCCTGCAAATAAACTATTCAGAAGATTGAAACCAAAAGCAAGGTACACAACTACACTGCAAAAAAAGTTTGTCAAATTTACAGAAAAAAAAATTGTCAGCCTTTTTTTTTTTTTTTTTTACAGAAATCGTCCGTAAATTTTATATATTCTCAGTTTATTTTACAGAAATCTTTCATACACGGAAAAAATACGGAAAACTTCTGTAAAATATACGGTAATTAACTGGCGTCTTGGCGGACAGTTTTTTCTTTTTTTCTGTCAGTTTAACAGACTTTTTTGTTGCAGTGTAGATGCTACAACAATCCTAAATATAATATTTTTAAAAACGCTCATATCTATGTAACGTACAGACATCAAGAAAAGCCTAGTCAAAATGGACTTGTGGCTGGCCAAATTGGTGAAAATGGACTGTACATGCATAGATACGAACATGTAAGGTTAAAATATACTTAATAATGAAGGGTTAAGTATTTAATGAGAAAGGTTTTCTTTAACCAAGATATAATCTTTTAATTGTTTTAGTTATGTAGTGAAAACTTCAGATTGTGAATTTTAAAAACAGAAACGGTTTATTAGAAGATTTATTTTACGGTACTATGGATTAATCCATGCCTGTGACACCCGAACTCAGTTCGGGCAACCCAAATGTGCCAATTTTGGAATGCCCGACCTGAGTTTGGACCCTAAACTGCCCTCTACCTAGGTTGTCGGGAATGGCAATAGGGATTTATTTAAGTGACTGAAATTTTAATTCATAATCTTGGAATGGTTAATTAGCCATAAACTAATTTAAAATAGTTACAAGATTCCTTCTGTTACGAACGTATAAATTAGCACAAACCCGACAAAGTCGAAACCCGAGAGAAATACACCACTGTAAATAAAATGGAAATAATTTAATGCTCCTTGGGCGGCCGGGTTGGGGACCACGATTGATGTACACTCTGTACAGAAGATTGACTTATTTTGTAAATTCAAATGAATTTACCAGAAAAAGGAGACGGAAAGAAAATGGAGTTCTAGGCAGGGACTGATTTACGACGGGGCATTCGGGGCACGTGCCCAGGGCCACCGCTTTTTAGGGGCCCCAAAAAACTTCCTTTTATGTAATCATAATAGCTACTAAAATTATCTCTCAAGAGTAAAATTTCTGATTGCTTAATTCATTTCATCACAAATATTTAAAATTTTTTATTTAATGTAACTTGTAATGTGAGATTATGCATTTGATTCGATATTCGATAAATTCGATAGGACACTTCAGCATGCTCCTCCTCTTATCGTCTCTAAGGTGTATGACGACGGTAAATACCCATAAAAACATTTCAAAATTGAAAAATTCATAAAAGTGGTATTTGTCGTGACATTTTACTGATTTGTAAATGTTTACATATGGTTAACTTAGGAATGATAATTGGTTTAACTTAATTTAATTAAGTAATGTTCTGTGGAAATTTTTTGTCCGGGGGGGTCCCCACAAGTATCTGTGCCCTGTTCCCCCAAGTGTGTAGATCGGTCCCTGGTTCTAGGAGAGTCTGATTATCCAATTTAGAAACCAAAATTACGTTTTAAAATTTAAAGGCAAGTGTAAAATGCAAGCCTTAAGGAGAAAAAAGTTAAAATATTTATAGTTTTCCATGTTTAAAGATAGATTCCTGCATCTAGCGTCACACAGACAATCGACATTCTAAAATATAACACCTTAAGATTTTTTTTATTTACAAAGTTTCTTTCTGGAATATTTGTAAGCATCAAAAAATAACATTTTACTTTGCGATTAAAAAGGAAGGTAAACATCTTCAGAAACCGATTTTTACAAAAAGAAAAAGTTAAACAATTACTTTTCTCAAAACTTATTTTTGCTTTTTGGGTTCTAAAAGGGAAAGAAAAGTAAATAAAATTCTATCTAGAATAAAAGAATTTTCTTTCACTTTTAAAAATCCTATAAGAAAACAAATTATTTATGCATTTCCTTATTTAAAAAGTTCTACACATAGAAAAAAATTCAGAATTTGAAGGTAACAATGAATTCTCAGATACTTTTAGATTTCCCCCGCCCCTCTTTAAATTGTTAAATGATTTTGAGTTTTAAACTTCAGTCGAGCGAAATTGTTTCACGATTTAAGAACAAATGTTTGAGACAGCAAGTATTTTTTTTTTTTAATTCGATACTTAGATGCTTTAAATGAAAAAGAATGTTCTTTAAATTCAGTTTTATCCAGAATAAAAAACGATAAATAATTACAACGAATATTTTATTCAAAGAAAGTTGTTTCTTTCATAAGTATATTTGTTAAATTACGGTATAGGTAGAACAGTTCTAGGTTTTATACATTTTAATCTCAAATTAGTTTTCCACTGTCCAGATATACTACTGCACATGAAAGAAAGTATTTTTTTTAAATAAAAGAGATAACACGAAATCATCAATTAGGTATACATTTACATCATAGCTGCCAACCTTCCCGATTTCTTCAGGAGATTTCCCACCGCTAATTTTACCTAACAATTCATGCTTAATAAATACCAAAAATTTAATGCAAAATAAAGCTGCTTTAAATTGTAGTGGGAAATCTCCCGATGAAATCGGGAAGGTTGGCAGCTATGATTTACATAATACATCTTTTTGCTCGCATTTTATGCAAATCACAAACGCTACGAGACTGTCGTGGAAAACAAAAATGGATCAGTTATTCATCTAAAACACACAGGTCTGTAATAAAAAATTGCACGAGCGTTTCACTAGGTACAAAAGGTTCTGCCTTCGTCAGCACCGAAGCACTCGCCAATACATTCAGGGATTTTCCTGTCGTGACCAGAGTTGCTTCACAAGTTTTGCAAGTATCCTAATCTCAGTTTCAGATAAAGTAAGTTCGAACGAACTGAATAAAAAATCTGAATATTTTAGCAAATGCTCAAGGAAGTCATGTGGTGTCCACACCAGATTTTTACAGCAGCGGAACAGGTTTTTTCAACATAATGCATTTTAAAATTTACTGCGCATTTCAATATTGTTGTTATAAACGCTTTGGAATAACTGTGAACTTTCCGACTATGATTTGTCTAAAACTCGTGAATATTTAGCATAAAGCACTTGACTAAAACTGGTAACCAACAGGATTGATCACTAAAGTATGCAAAATATATTGGACAGATGAAAAAAATAAAATAAAAGCCATTAAGTAAACAATTAAAAGTAGATTAAAACTACAGTGAAACTTGTAGGGGGCGACCACCCTCCGTTCCGTGAAAAATCGGTCACTAAGAGAAGTGGCCGCTCAAAGAAGTATTTTTATAGCCAAGAAAAGGAATACTAAAAAATATTGTATGTTTTGTTATTTATGAAATTACAAACACATAAGTAATTATACAAACATATTTTTAAAAAAATTAATTTTAATAAAATATTCTGAAATTTCGGATTGTTCCATTCTCTTTCTTCTCTCCGAACGTACTGCTCATTTAATTTTAAATCGGATACAGGAAAATTAATCCTGGTATTCTTCAGGCATTCTGAATTGGCCATAACAAAATGTATTGTATTTAAATGTGGGTTTTGGGTTTTTCCGCAGCCAAAAGTAACGTCCTCTCCGAATTTTCTTTTTCGTGTGACTCGATCACATCAATGCGCTGCTCCAGCGGTAAAATCATTCTCATTTCTTAAACATATCTGTTCTCTGAATTACAAGATTTGTACGTGTTCTTGCAGTCGATTTACATTAGAGCAACTACTGGTTCGGAATGTGGTCTTGTTTACCTCATTCTCGGAAAAATGCTAGGAAATTTTCGGACAGGGAACCTGATCCGGTCGCTTATAGAGGGTTGCGTGGTCTCTTCTAGAACCTTCCTTAACATTAAGTAGAGAGGGGGGAAAAATTGGTGCCTTAAAAATTGCTCGTTAGAGGAGGGGATAGCTTGATAGAGGACGTCGCTCATTAGAAGTTTCACTGTATAATCTTGCTAAACGAGATTAAAAATTTAATACCTACGATATTCTAGAACTGAATGGTATTGAATTTGTGATTGGGGCAAAGTTACGGAGAAAAAAAAAATTTAAAAAATACCGCCATGGGCGCCCATAAGGGGGGGGGAGCAAGGTAGGGCACTTGCCCCCCTCCTAGAACTTTGGGATATTGACCCGTAATGTGAACAAAATTAGACCATACGGCAAAATCAGTACTAAAATCGTTAAAAGTTTGAAATTCGCCTCCCTCTAGAATTTTTTTTTAATGTTTACCCCCTTCTAGAAAAGTTGCTATGGGCGCCCATGAATACCGCTCTTATCTAGAGCGAATAGATGGTTGTTTCCTGTGTCCCAAAACTATATCACTAATTCGTAGGATTATGTCTGTAGGTGATGCACACAACTGGTATAGACGAAATGGTCAAGAATTTCTAGTCCGTAGTGTTCTGGCTAATCACAGCACAACAACTAGTTTGTGTAACGAGAAATGATCTTTCAATTTTTAGAACACTAGAATGACCGTTTGTGAGTCTACCCGCTAGCGTCCGCAACGATTGACATATATTTTCATCTGGGTACAAGCACCAGATTATAGAGGAGAGATCTAAAAATTGGATAAGTGGGTTCAGAAGGGTCTCGCTCTATGATCTAGTACTTTAAATTTTAATAAAATATTCTGAAATTTCGGATTGTTTCATTCTTTTTCTCCTCACCGAGAATACTTCTCATTTAACTTTAAATCTGATAAAAGAACATTTATCCTATTATTATTATAACATAACGGTACTATGTACCTGGTACTGTGTACTCCAGTACTATGATCTAGTACTAGGGAGTACATAGACTCATAAATTCTAGTTACACCAACCAATTATTTTCTAGATGTCAGGGGCATATTTTTTTTCTCAGTGCGGGCTATCTGCCTAGGATGGGGAGTATCTTGGTCGGGGAGGACTTCCTATTCACGTTACATCTGGAGAAAGCAGTCCCAAACTCCAAACTGCTAGACCGATATCCGCGCGGCAGGCCTGAGCCCGGTTCCTTCACACTTCAGCCGTCTACCATTTTGCGTGTCTTATCCACTCGTGTATGTTGGGGCCTATGAAATTCTAGATCTAACCGAAATTGAAAAGACATTATAAAGAGTAACATTATTATTTAAGATAAGTGATTTTTTGTAAAATAAAAAAAACGTCGTGTGTAAATAGCACATATATATAAAAAAAATAGTATAATACGAACGTTTCGGGTGGCGAAAAGAGTCCATCCTTCTTCATCTGTAAAAATAATCCTACTACCGCACATCAGATGAGTGAAAGAACTAGATTCAGAAAGGCTTTCTCACTTTCCTAACTGTATAGAAATGGGAACTTGTAATTATGTATCTCATTTGCCCATAAGCAATATGTACTTTTCAATACCTACAAGACTCTCATAACATCGTCTGCTTGCTTTAATATTTATATAACAGGGGAGGGGAACTTTTGGAACAAAATAATAGCTTTAGATCATGGTGCAGAGATATCTTTTCTTTACTTTTCTTTCTTTATTTATTTTTTAAGTTGTTAAACTTAAAAGGAAAAAATCAAGTAACTTTAAAAATTATCTAAAGGCATGAAGATACGTTGAAGTATCTCGTTCAACATATTCATCGGAAAAATGAGAAATTCATGTTTAAAAAAAGAACAACTTTGAAAAACGATGAAATTCTCAATTTACAAGCTCGCAAGAGAGATTTAAAAAAAAAAAGACACATTTTTCAAAAAATTAATAAATAATAAATTCAACATTTCTAGTCGAATTCCTTCAAAAATAATGCAGCAAAATAAAGATATTTGAATAAATCGCCGGAACATTTTTCTTAAAATGAGGTAAGATCGAACATTTTTGTATAATAATTAAAAGCTGTATTTAAATGGAAATACTTTTAACTTTCTTAAAGAGACATGGTGGTTTCGGTATTTTACATTGACAGATTACTTTTAAATTACAGTTATTTTATAAAAAGAAGCATCCATTTTCAAGAAGAATTTTATATTTAAGAGTTATCCGAAGTTCTGTGAGTGGATTCTAAACTAAAACTATGCTGTTTATGTCAAAGAAGCTCTTAAAGTTTGAATTTCAAAACAACATAGGAAAGCGGTCTTTTTTTTTTTTTAATGAATAATCATTGTGTATTATGAAAAACTTTGGTATTAGTGAGTAAGGTACAAAATTTTGGGGGTTGAAATTTTTATGTATTACATATAAGAAATAATCAGTTCGTCTAACAATGCCAAAGATGATTGTCGAAATAGAAAATTTCAGGGAAATCGTTAAAAATCGAAAAGATTTTTTTTTTTTTTTTTTTGTGACTTTGTTACAAATGCCAAGAGGTCTGATGGTGTAATACACGCACAGACAGGTTTACTATTAGGGGCACTAAAAAAAGAGAGAAAGAAAAGAAAAAAATCTGAAGCACTTTCATATTTAAAATATGCACTAAAGTGCTTTACATTAAAAGTTTATCAAAATCCATGCGTATATATAGTCCCTATTTCTTTTTTTTTCCTTATTCCATTAAGTTGGAAAATGTATCACTATTTATGAGTGTGCCGTATTTTTCTCTGTTGTTCCATAAAACCCATCTTTGGAATCGAAATCTATCTTAAAATCGCCAACTAAAACTGCTTTGCAATTTCCGCCAAGCATATTCCAACTGTACTTCACCGTTTTAAAGAATATTTTGAATGTGCATCATAATCCATGACGGTGCCGTGTTTGACTTTCTCGGGTTGATTTATGCATTAACGCCCCAACTCTCGCCAAGGTGGCGATAATTAAACATATGCAGTTACCATGACGACTTTTTGTATTTCTGTGGAACAGTGGCGGCCCGTGGTCCGAACTGTTAGTGCAGCCGGAAGCATATGAGTCCCCCCCCTTTCCTCCGGACAGGAATGGAAAATCTTTGTTACTGAATTCGAAAGCTGACGGATTAAGCCCTCACCGAGGAAAAAAAAAAAGAAATTACATAAAAAATAAGAGATCCTATTTTACTTCCATAAAATGGACTTAAATTTTAACCAGCCGCTCTTATACTCAAAATTGCGTTAATCCGTGTCTGATTCGAAGTTTCCTTCGAATTTTCTTTTGTAACGATAACTTGAGAAGAAAAAAAGAAAACTTATTTATTTTTTATAAGTCAAATCAATCCTCCTTTCTTTTAAACTTGCGAATCGGTCAGTAATGCCCTCATAAAAAGGCGTTGTTTTAAATCAGATATCAATAATTTTAAAAGCTCTTTAAAATTTCCCATGTTTAAAGAATTTTCTCGCTCGCCATGTCCTCTAAATGCCAGTTCTTGCTTACTTAAAAACAATACTGCTTTGATGGGTAATTGTCCATTCATAAGCGTCTATTCAGGCTTAAGAGTTTTCCGAACATATTCTCCTTACCCCCTCCCTCACTTCTCGAGCCAATCAGTTCGTCGAATTCACTAGTGCAGCAAAAGTCATAAAACCTCTTTTCGGCTGAGTCTTAGCTAAAACACCCTATGCCATCCTAAGCCGGAGAAAGTGCTTACGTAGTCGTTACCATGGCAACGCTGCTGCCAATTTTCTTATCAGCGCTCTGGGCTGTACCAAAGATTTTCCCAATTGAATTGCGGGAAGATTAAAGTGCTTTTTTTCTGAATGAGCGATCATGCCACAATATGGTTTTTTTTTTTTTTTTTTTTTTTTTTTTTGGAGATTTTTTTAATTTACCGTGGGAATTCCATAATTCTAATCTGAATTTAGGAAAATTAGTAAAATAGATTATTTTAAAGTATGTGCTGATAATTTCAAGTGCAGCCCGGATGTACTTGCTGTATCCCACGAGCCGCCACTGCTGTGGAACCGCAATTTAGAATGAAAGTGGCAATTTGGAACAACATGCAAGTACAGCATTCTATTATTTATTTATTTACTTTGGGTTGCCAATTAATGTAGTTATAATAATTAAGTGTCTTCAAATTCCTTAATCGTGCGTTTATCGCTAATTTGTTTACTTTAGTTTTCATCCAGGTCTTTTGGAAGCGTTGAAACTTGCACATAACTCATAGAGAACCATGACTGCAAAGCTCGAGAAAGTGCGACGATTTTTTAGGTTGGAGAGAGTGGGGGCGTTAAAATAGGAATCTTGTTCCCTAAAACACATCTTTGGAATCGAAATCTATCTTAAAATCGCCTACTGAAACTGTTTTACAATCTTCGCCAAGCATATTCTAAATATACTTCACTATTATAAATACTGTTTGGAATGTGCATCATAACCCATGTGTGTGCCGTATGTGGTGCTCTTTATTTATTTGTTCTTTTGTTATGTCAAGCCTGCATGAAGAGCATCTGCCTACGAGAGGGGGGGGAGAGCTTAGTCAGAAGACTTTTTAAAGGCAGAGGGAGTGCCTTGAGTAGAGGACTTTTTAAGAGGTTCTAACCAGTATTCTCATTACACCTGGAGAAAAACGCTCAGAACTTCATAGCATTAGATATGCAACCACGTTGTAGTCCCGAATGCGGACTTTAGCCATCTACGATGTCCAGTGTCTTATACACTCGATCATGATGGAGTCATTGTGCACTATATATTAAAAGTGTATCACAGTCGTTGCTTCGCCCCTATTTGTCTTTCTTGTTTCATTACATAGGAAAATATAACATAATCCATGCGTCGGCTCTGTTTGTTTTCTTGTTTTATTATGATGGAAAATGCATCATATTCCATAGAGCATATCGTTATCATTCTCTTTTCATGTACAAACTAAAAGAAAAAGCCCGTTGCGGTGGCAAAAACATTTGGCGAAAATGTGTCCACACTCAATATAGTTAATCTTCGTCCACCTAAAATAAATAATTTCATATTCAATTTTTATTGTAGACCCAAATCGAATTTCATTCTCTTCGGGAAATACGCAGAAACTTTTCGCATGCGAACAATTTCGTTTCGTTTCGTTCTCAGCACCTCTTATATAATGCTTCAGCAGACGATTATTTTAATGAAAAAAAAATAATAATAAAAAAAAAAAACATGTTACCTGGAAAAACTATTTTAAACGAATTGGAATCCTAATCCTGTGACGTCATTTTCACTTGAAAAAGGTAATTTTGTCGCGCAAATGATTCACTTTTTTCGCGAAAAATCGCCTAAAAATGAGGGAATAGGTGGATTTTCAGATTTTTAAAAAAGCTCAGATTGTTTCCTATATTTTTATGCATGATTATGAAAAATTTCAAGCGGATAGTACAAACGGTGTGAATTTTATGACAGTTTTAGACCAGAACTTTTTAATCTGTTTGGATTAATGACGTCACAAGTTTTGTTTTGAAGTGGTCGGACCGAAATTGTCAGAGAGTGAGTGAGTCAGGGACTATATAGTAGGTAACAATATACAGGGGGTAACTATATAGTAGGATGATAATTCGATTAAACCAAAGAAAGAAATTTCATGAGTGGCATTTACGTTCATGGCTTGGAAACAAGAATCCAAATCATTTTAAGCTGTCAACGGAAACATAGCAACCATTTATAATGCTTAGTTTTCATTTTCTTATCAACATCTTCTAAAATAATTTGAATTGTTATGTAAGTTAGCGGAATGAACTGTTTATGAAATTTAAGAATATCTAATATATAAAATTCTCCTGTCCCAGTGTTAGTCACCTAACTCCTCCGAAACCACTCGACCAATTTTAATGAAATTTTCTATGTATATTCGTTAGGTCATAGAATAGGTTTTTAACTATGTCTCATACCCCTAAGTCATAAGGGCGGTCCACCCCAAAATGTTTAGCCCCTGAGTGCTATTCATTTCAATCAGGATTTCTGTGTAGACATTAGCGTGTCGAATCACTTTTCAAATGTGTTTGCCAGATAATGTGGAGAGGGGGGGGGGAAGTTAATAAAATGTTGAAAGTCGCACAAGGTCTGCAATTTTTGATAATTGATCGCTAAATGTGGTGCCAAAATGCGACAATTTATTATAAATATATTTCGCGTATAGTTAGAAAACGCCTGGCGTATATTGTAAAAGAGTTTTATTAGGCGATTTTAATATAGATTTCTATTCCGAAGAAGTTCTCTGTGGGTACACGGTACACTCGTGGATTAGGATGCCCATTCCAAACAGCATTTAAAATGTCTTTGCGGTATAGTTGGAATATGCCTACAGGAAGAATATGCCTGGCGAAGATTGTAAAACAATTTCAGTAGGCGATTTTAAGATAGATTTCGATTCCAAAGATGCGTTTTATGGTACAAGAAAGAGTTGATTCCTATTTTAACATCACCACTCTCGCCAACCTAAAAAATCCCCGTACTTTGGCGAGCTTTGCAGTCATGGGTCTCTGGGAGTAATGCACAAGTTTCAACGGTACTTACGTAATATCCCGGCGGTCCTCCAAGACAAGCAATTTTCACCAAGATAAATGCCGGGCACATGAAATTGTTGATGGTTTGGAATACGATTGTACGATACGGTAAGTACCGTTTCAACGCTCCCAAAAGAACCAGATGAAAACTAAAGTAAACAAACTAGCGATAAAAGCACCAGTTAAGGAATCTGAAGACACTTAATTATTAAAACTGCATTAATTGACAATTCAAAATAAATAAAAATGTAACGGCATGCTTTACTTACATGTTGTTCCAAATCGCCATTTTATTTCTAAATTACGATTGCCACATTAATGCAAAAAATCGTCATGGTAACTGCATATGTTTAATGATCGCCACCTTGGCGAGAGTCGAGGCGTTAAAATAGGAATCAACCCAAGAAAGACAAACCGGTACATTCATGGATTATGATGCACATTCGAAACAATATATAAAACGATGAAGTATATTTGTAATATACTTGGCGAAGATTGTAAAATAGTTGTAGTAGGCGATTTTAAGATAGATTTCGATTCCAAAGATGGGTTTTACGAAACAAGCAAGAAGAATACAGTACAGTCATGAATAATGATACACTTTTGAAACTTAATGGAATAAGTAAGAAAAATAGGGACAACGTATAACTAATGATACGATTTTAATATATAGAACTACAGTGTGTATTTAAAACCTGAAAGTGTTTCAGATTTTCATCCTTTTTTCTTTCCGAACATGTACCCTGTAAGGAAAGTATTGTAATCATGAAAAAATTCGACTTCGAGATTTTGATGTATTAACACGTTTTAAGGTCTTCTGAATTCATTTATGCTATTTTTACGAGATGTATGTGTGTGTGTGTTTGTGTGTATGTGAGTGAACACGATAGCTCCTAAACGGGGCATTCGATTGAGCTCAAATTAGGTATATATGTTATAAACCACCATCGTAAGACCGACAATGATTTTGATGTGTATAGAACTTATAGTTTTTCTACTGGGCTACTACAAAGATTTCTTTTACATTATGGCTTATGGGGGGGGGGGGGAATCTTGAAAGTGCTCTAGCGTTTAAACGGTACATTCGATTGAACTCATATTGGGTATATCTAATAAATAAAACTCTCATGTCACAGTGTTAGTTACCATACTCCTCCAAAACGGCTCGACCGATTTTAAAGAAATTTTATATGTATATTCGTTAGGTCTGCGAATATGATTTTGTCTCATACCCCTAAGTCACAAGGGCGGTCCACCTCAAAATTTTTAGCACCAGAGTGCTAATAAGTTCAATCTGGATTTTTGTCTAGGCTAGCGCATTGAGTCCCTTTTCAAATGTGTTTGCCAGATAACGTGGAGAGGGGGGGGGGGGCGTTAATAAAATTTTGAAAGTCGCACAAGGATTTGCCATTTTTGATAATGGATCGCTAAATGGGGAGCCAAAACGTGACAATTTATTATAAATATATTTCGAGTATAGTTAGAAAACGGCAGGCGTATATTGTAACACAGTTTTATTAGGCGATTTTAATATTGATTTCTATTCTGAAGAAGTGCTTTGTGGAACAAAGCACTTTAAAGGAAAGGAAAACAATGTACACTCATGGATTATGATTCCCATTTCATGTCTTTGCGGCATAGTTGGAATATGCCTATAGGACGAATATGCCTGGTGAAGATTGTAAAACAGTTTCAGTAGGCGATTTTAAGATAGATTTCGATTCCAAAGATGTGTTTTATGGTACAAGAAAGAGTTGATTCCTATTTTAACGCCCCCACTCTCGCCAACCTAAAAAATCCCCGTACTTTGGCGAGCTTTGCAGTCATGGGTCTCTGGGAGTAATGCACAAGTTTCAACGGTACTTACGTATTATCCCGGCGGTCTTCCAAGACAAGCAATTTTCACCAAGATAAATGCCGGGCACATGAAATTGTTGATGGTTTGGAATACGATTGGCAATAGTTTGCCAGCAAATTTGACGAAAAAGTAGTTTGGCGGAAGTGACCGCCGGCATAATACGTACGTACCGTTTCGGCGCTCCCAAAAGAACTAGATGAAAACTAAAGTAAACAAATTAGCGATAAATGCACCAGTTAAGGAATTTGAAGACACTTTATTATTACAACTACATTAATTGTCAATCCAAAATAAATAAAAATGTAACGGCATGCTGTGCTTACATGTTGTTCCAAATCGCCATTTTAATTCTAAATTATGATTGCCACATAAATGCAAAAAATTGTCATTGTAACTGCATATGTTTAATGATCGCCACCTTGGCGAGAGTCGAGGCGTTAAAGTAGGAATCAACCCAAGAAAGACATACATGATATACGCATGCATTATGATGCGCATTCGAAACAATATATAGAACGATGAAGTGTAGTTGTAATATACTTGGCGAATATTGTAAAATAGTTTTAGTAGACGATTTTAAGATAGATTTCGATTCCAAAGATGGGTTTTACGAAACAAGAAAAAAAAAAAAAAATACAGCACAGTCATGAATAATATACACTTTCCAACTTAATGGAATATGAGAGAAAAATAGGGACGACGCATAAATTATGATACGATTTTAACATATAGCGCTATAGTGCGTATTTAAAATCTGAAAATGTTTCAGATTTTCATCCTTTTATTATTATTTTTTTTTTTGGACAAAATTTTTTATGGAATGACTATGAATAAGTCTCAAGGCCAAACTATGTTTGTTTGTGGCTTAGATTTGAGCACGCCATGTTTTCCACACGGACAATTATACGTGGCATGATCTCGAGTGGGCAAACCATGCAGTTTGTTTGTGTTAGCTAAAAATATTGTTTACTCTATTCCGTTAAGGGATTGATATTATTTTTTAGTAAAATTATTGTAATTAGCGATATATATAAATGTAAAGAATAAATTACAATGAATTAAAAATATAAATGTTTGGTATTGTGTTATTTTTATATTCCAGCATGGTTCACAGCGCTCCATGCCTCTTCCACTCATATACCACATCCTCACACACTTACAATAAGTTAGTCATTTCTTTCTACTAAAATAATCCTAGGAATAATTTATATGGCAAAACAACGTTTGGCGGGTCAGCTAGTATTCTATATAAATTAAAATGAAATACTTAAAAAAAAGGGGGGGAACATTTTTATTTTGAAAATGAAAAATACGCTTTCGCTACTTGTCGACAAATTTTGCAGCTTTGAAATAAGTAGAAACAATTATAAACAACTTATGTGTTTAAATATTAAAACAATTATTCTAAGGTGTTTGAATAATAAAATTTTTAAAAATGTTAACGTGGATGGTAAAGATAAAAACTTATTCTTTTAATTTAATAATTTTAGATTAAGTCTGTTATTTTGATTTAGGAGGAATTTTAGAATACCAGTAGTTTTATATTATAAGTATCATAAATCATAATGTTACTTTACATGAAAATATCTGGTTTTCTGGTTGTTTTATTAATTATTATTATTATTATTATTATTATTATTTTACAAATTAAATTTGAGAGTTAAATGTATAATATAAATTCAGAAGTATAATAAAGAATTGTTTAGTAGGAAGAGGAGGGTCAGTAATTCCTTAAACCAAAAAACATCAAAAGCAAGAAATATCTATTTTAGAGGCACAAAAACATTTAAATTCAAACTAAAATTTGAATATTTGCTCTGGAAATATTTTTTAAATAATTACGATATTTTTTACATAATAGTTGCAATTGTTCTCCAAAAGCATTATACATTTTGAAAAAGTCTACTTTAGAATGACAGGAAAGTTTAAATTCAAGAACTGAAATTTTAATATCCCCCCCCCCTTCCCAAAAAAAAGGAAAGAAAAAAGAAAACGTTTACAATATTCTTTATACATAATATTCACAATCATGTACTTTAATTAAAAAAATATATATATTTGAAAATTTACAAGCAACTATTTTAATGTTACTTCGATTACAATTAAACTCAGTCACGGTAGAGGCAGCGCCCTCGCTAAACATTCGGAAAACTCTCAGAAATTCGAAATAATTGGAACGATTAAGAACTGCTCAGCAACGTTCTTCTGTGTCTACTATGCATTGTGATAAATTTTCGTAGACATTTAAGTGGTAAAAAGCGCCTGGCTGTGCCTTCTAAAGCTTAGGTCTGTTATTTAAGTTTGACAACTTCCTTTTAAAAACAGATTAAAAAATATTTACGGACATTTCGCTGGAATAGAACAGGTAAGCCAAACATTTTAATTGATTTTTACATTTAACTGTTAAATTGACGTTGAGCTATCACGTCAATTTACTTAATGTTTATGGACATAGATGCAACATTTTCTTTCGTAAGAGATTAAAAATATGGTGTTCATTTTAGTAGCAATGCTTAGTGTTTACATAAGTTTGGCGCTCACGTGTATCGATTTTACCGTTTTTTTAAAGTTCTAAAAAAAATCTGTGCATTTTTAAAAAATGCCATTGATTAAGAAATGAATAACAATTTATTTTATGTTCATGCACACAAATGTAAAAATTTTCTTGCGCAGAAGATTAAAAGGGTGGTGTTTATATTTTTAGTAGCAATGCTAACATGAGTTTGTCGCTCACTCACATGTATTGATTTTACATTTTTTAAAAAGTTTGATAGTTCTGCGAATGTTTAAAAAAAATGCAACGAAATCGGCCGTATATTTTTATTCAGCTGATGTAGATGCATAAGTACGGTACTGGCGTAGCTATACCTTTCTCATGGGAGGGGGTCCAGCTAAAAGGGAAGGGGGGTCCATTTTTATTATAAATTTTGATTAAAAGTAAATTTTTCTATAAATATCTAGTGAAATTTTCAATACCATTAAATGTTTTTTAATTCTTTAAAGTCAATTGTGTTTATAGTAAATTGTGTGCACTGAATTATAAAATTTACAAAATTAATATGACTCTTTTAAATTTTAATGTAAAGTTTTCAAAATTTATATAAAACTATTTTTGTAATTTATACTATTTTGAATGGTGGATTCAAAAGGTGAATCCTTTAAATAAAAAGACAAATACGTTTAAGTTAGATCGCTAGCAGTGGCGTAGACAGAATTTTATTTTTAAAAAAGGGAGGGAGACTGTGTATCAAATTGTAAGCAGCGTGTTTCAATTGTAAGACCAGAGGTACCAAATTTTCAAAATCAGAAAGACAGAGATTACTTATGAATACATTTTCAGCATAAAATGTACGCATAATCTATACCAGGGGTTCCCAAACTTTTTTCCCCCGTGGCACCCTTGTCAGACTAAAAACACTTCGCGGCACCCTTGTCAGGCTAAAAACATTTCGGGCACCCTTGTCAGGCTAAAAATCATTTCGGAGCACCCTTGTCAGGCTGAAAACGTTTCGGAGCAGGTTACCTTAAAAGCAATATGAATATGAAGGTTAGAATGAAACAGTTTGGATACATTTTTCATTGTTTCTTTTATGTTTATTGGGCTTACTATTACACTATCTTGGAAAAGGGATATATAATTTTGCCCCCCCCCCTCCCCATATTTCAGGGAGTTCCTGTAAAATAGGGTGACTGGACACCGAACTCTCTCGAACTTGACTAAAATATTTTTGTTTCGCCTACTTGATCATCGGCTTGGCAAACTTTTTTGTGAAATATCGGTTCAGAGGAATTTTTTTTGATTATGCTCCCCCAAAACTTAGACTTTTCTTGATTATCTTCACAGCACCCCTGGTAAACGCTCGCGGCACCCCAGGGTGCCGCGGCACCCAGTTTGGGAACCTCTGATCTATACTTTTCTTAAATGGCATGCGTGTCCGTATGAACTTAGAAGTATTCCCTTTACTTAAGCGCCAAGAAGGATTAGAAAATATAAAACATCAGTCAATATAGTTACGGGATAAACTATTTCTGCATAAAAATTATATTAAAATAGGTTGTTGAGCCTGACCGATCAGGCGCGCACACAGGATTTTTGCCTGGGGAGGGTCCAACTTTTACAGTTTGGGGGGGGGGGGTGTCCAACTTTTAGGGATGTTCCAGATTGACAAAAATCAGTGATGAAAGAGCTCGTTTTTATTAGATGGAATTCATCAAAACTCGTCCCATCCAGTTCCCTAAGAATACACTACACAGTACAATATGAAACAAAGTAATAGTTGTACAGTTTTGAGAACAAGATGGTGTTTTATGTTCGCTTTCAGTTCGTTTTTGAAAAGTTGAGGAAAACGAGAAATTTTTTTTTATTTTATTTATTAGAACTGAAACTATTGCTACCTTTTTTGGAATTATTTTATTTACTATAGATATAGGATAATAATTAATCGAAAAAAAATTTCAAAGCCGATGGGGGGGGGGGTCTGGACCCCTGGACACCCCCCTTGTGTGCGCCACTGTGACCGATCAACATGATTGTTTGTTTGTTTATGTGATTATGGCAACGCTACGCTTGGGCGATCTGCCAAGGATAGGGGGTGCTTGGTAGGAAGACTTCCTAAGGGGTTCCAACGCGTATTCGCGTTATATCTGGAGAAAACCTACCAAAACTCCAGACCGTTAGATCGACAGCCGCGCGACGGGATTCGAACCCACACGCTTCAGCCATCTACCATTTTTAGTGACATAACCACCGTGCCATGGTGAGGCCTGATCAGCATAAAAGGTACAAGAACTTATCTTGCGAACCTAATGAAGAAAACTACTCAATTGAAATTTTCTCCGAGCTTTTAAAAAGCCAGTGAAAACTAAGAAAAATCCCGAGACCCAAAATAGGAGCAAAAAGCCTATCTCGGGCCAAAATCTTGAGACTATTGTCACCCCTGAAAGACTAGTAAATAAGCTAAGTAAAGGGTCTTATTCCGGTTGGGGAGCTAAGTCCCTCGGCCTCCAAACCCTCCCTTTGGACACGTCCCTGATCTCTAGAGTAAATGTTTGTTGAGTAAACTAGGGAATTGAATGGAGGCTCTGTTTGTTCTTCGAAAATATTCTCTGGGATAGTTTTTGAACCGGGGAAAATGCGAAATTCTTTATGTTCCATAAAATAATATAAGAAACGAAGTATAATAGGTCATTTAATTTCTTGAATAACTCTTACGCAGGACCCGATTATAATATCACGAGGCCTCGGGACTTCAGACATATCGGGGGCCCGTCTGCAGAAAATAATAAAATTTAATTAAATTAAAGAAAAGAAAATGGATTAATAAATTTTTCTAAAATCATATACTACTTGCGTTTTCCAACATTTTTCTTGTACTCATGTAGCTTTGGTACGTCTGAAAATATGCAATGTTTTCCATGATTCCCCCCCATCACCAACTCTATACACGTCATTCATGTTTATTAGGTCACTGTTACAAAATTCGATGTAATTCTGAATGGATAATTTCTTCCGAAAAAATTCAAACGTTAGTTGGGATACTATTTTTTTTTTTTTTAATCTGGGGGCGTCGAGCAAATGCCCGAATTGGCTGTGGTAATATAAGGCCCTGCTCTTATGCAAATATATTTCATATCGTTTATTACTAATTTATACATTTAAAAAAAAAATTTCGTCTAAAAAAACGAAACGATTTCTTACAAATGCTTTTTTTAAAAAAAAAAAAAAAAAGCATAAAATTATCGGAGAGGCCTTTTTTCCAACTGAGGCGTTTTAAACGCCCTCTTAAAAAACAATTATGAAGACGATAACCATTTTCTCTCTCCAATTGAACACGATAAAAGCTTTGTACCGAAAAAGAAACGAAAAAGTAAGCAACGAATGAAAAGAAAGAGATTCCTAAAGATGAAAAGCATTTTCGTGGGTTTTCTGTCAATAATAGATTTCTTTCCGCCTCCCCATCAGATTTTAATTTATTTCCACCCCGTCACTCTTACGTATCATATGCGACTGCCTAGGGGGGGAAAAAAAAGAAAAGAAAAAAAAACTTTTAAGAAGAAAAAACTATATTTAATTGTTTCAAAATGAAGACCTATTTTCCAAGAGTCTAAAACTCATTTCACCTTTCTGACGTAGCGTAGCAGTGAAAAAAAACCGCAATTTGTGTTTTATTCGCTATTCCTCACAACAATAACAAAAATAGCATCTCTCTATTCTAAAAAAAAGTAACGGCCGCTGTCAAGAGCTTGTTAGGCTATCTTCTCCTAAACCGTGGGAATTTATATTTCGAGAAACATGTCCACGAATTCGGAAAATTCCGAGGAACCTGATAAGTTGACTTAAGTTTCGAAAATCGAATTATTTTAGAAGATATTAATAAAATACTGAAAAAATAAAACATAATGGTTCCCAGATTTGGCTTAAAATCATTCATTCCTTTGCAACAAAGCAATTCCAAGTATGTAGAATCGCGTGAAATTGACAAACATGAAATAGAATTACACCCATTTTACGCCAAATTAAAAAGTATATGAAATAAATAACTCAAAGTGTGATGCACAAAGTTGACAATTTTCAAATAGTAGGTTCGCTTCGAAAACAGGAGTTTAGAATTAGCGATGATTCGTTTTTCCAAAATAGAATAACTAATTATAACTGATTTTAAAAGCGCCATCTTGGCATTAGGTACTATCTGGCAAAATGGTATCCCTACAAGCAGGGTGAATCTAAACCGCGAGTTCAAAAATGTTGGAACCCAATATCTTGAAAATGAAAAATAATTAAAATGCAGATTATTTTAAAGCCGGTTCGGTGCAGCTGGAAGTATTTGCTACCAGTAGAAATATTTGGTGGCGTTAACTATTCCATTATAGCATTAGTACACTTTTAGTCCATTATAGTACTCTTTGGATATTTGCCAGCGCGGCGAGATGATATAATTCGTGGTGCTAAATACGCCAATCTGCAAAGGATTATGTATATGAAAATATGGATAACGGGTTTCCGGAAACCTTGTATGACCAGTAATTATAGGTTGTGAGCATATGTCAATCGCAAAATAATGAAAAATCGCCATTGGTGGCAAGCTATCCTAGCTGTTCCGTAGTTTTTATCAAAGAAAACATATGAAGTACTGTTTTCTTAGAGCTAATTATTAACTATACATTTACGCAAGCCGCCAAATTATGAAAAATCGTCATAATTGGCTAATACGCAAGGTGTTTCATGGGTTTCACATAATTAAAAATAGTGCGAAGTTTAAATTTTGATGTTCCAAGCAACATGCAAGAACCAAGTAATGTGTACGAATAAGCCTTATTAGGGGCCTAATGTCTCATACGAAAAGCCGAGTCAGGGGCCTTGGCCCCTAGTTTAATAAGAAAAAATAATTATTTTTGGAAGCTTCTGCGATATCACCTTATTTACAGATTTTTTTTTTAAAAAAATTAAATTCTTCTAATGTCCTCTCCATGTCTGTGTCTGGACATCTTAACTGAAAGAAAATGACTTAATTTGCTTTGCGCCAAAAAATAAGTACTAAAAAAAAAAAAGACGCACTTTCAATGGTTCTTTATCTTGGCCTATAGGGGGGTCTTGGGCCTATAGGGGGGATGCCCTCTGTGGGGGACTTTCTACGGCATCCTAGCCCGCATTTACGCGAGGTTTCGGAGAAAACCACGGAAAACTCCGAACCTGAGAGAAATTCCGATTTTTGGTAGCTGGCTTAATGCTCAAATTAAGGTAAGTTCATGATCAACCTGCTTCAATTTGAAGCATAATTTCTTTTTAGAAATTAATTTAAATTGAATTGTATTAAATAACTAGCTGAAGTACCCGTCGTTGACGGATTAGTTTGTAATGCAGATTTCCAAAAAGCTTGAATTTTCGTCGGTATTGTAGGAGTACAAAGAGGCAAAGTTACAACTTGTGTATATTGTTAAAAGATTACAATTTAGAGAGTAACTAAGTGCTTGGTGAAATTGTCAATAGAGAAAGCATTTTACTTTCCAAATTAACATTAATTTTAGTGGAAAGAGCTGATGTCAAGAAGTCATTCTCGCTTGTAACTAAATTTTGTTTGAACTGAAAAAACACTCAAAATACTGGTGTTAAACGATAAAGTAATTAAAAAAAAAAAACTTTGTAAAAAACACACATAAGAAGTAAAAGGAAAGAGGAGTAAAAGAAAGGAAAGAAAACTCCTCTTTCCTTTTACTTCTTATGTGTGTTTTTTACAAAGTTTTTTTTTAATTACTTTAAATTTTGTTTGATTCACAACAGATATTTTAATTTTATGCCTTCAGAAAACTTTGCACAAATTAATAAAGTATAAAAAGGCAAATAAACATTTTTAAAAAATCGACGAAATGTTTTAAAATTAAATAGATAACTAACTTCAGACGCCTTAAAATGATTCCATTAAAAAATTCAACTTTTGCACTTTAAAATTTATTCAAATTTTAAAACTAAAAAAAAAGGGCATTTATTGTTTTAGCCGTTATTGATCATCAAGTTACTAAATTTCAATCTATTCTCTAAAGCCGTTTTTAAGGGACGCGAGAACAAACATTTAAATCTCAAAATCTATTAAAAAAAAAAAAAAAAAAATTGAAGTACTTTGGCATGTATAGCTTAAGTTTTATTTTATTCCCTTCAGTTGTTTACATGTGCTAGAGAAACACCTTGAATAAATTTTTGCAAAATTTCAAAATCTAATCAGTTTTCGAAAAAGCCGAAGCCTGTAGTACTTTAAGTTGTATATTTATATGCATTATGCCATCCAATTTTATTTCATTCGCTTTAGTAGTTATTACGCGATGCACGAAAAAATATTTATGCGTTTTGAAACAATTTTCGCAAAATTTCAAAATATAATCAACATTTTTTAAAAATTCGACGTTATAATTTAAGTAGAGTGATCAACTACCATGCCACAAAATTTCATTTCATTTGTTTCAGTCATTTTTACACCATTGCATTAAAAAATATATCAGCATGTTTTTCTACTCATTTCTTAGGTGTCAATAACTGGAGTCAAAATTCTTTTCATGGTGTTAATTACTGCTGTATCACCATGACAACATAACTATAAAATATAGAAAAATAGAAATTTCTAATATTCTGTAATAAATTATACCCTTCATGAATTTTCAAAGTTCACTCAAGTTTTGAAAATAATTTTTTTTTTCAAGATAGTTTTAGTAATTATCAATTACTAGTTAATGCTTAATATTGCTCTTAAAATGTCAATTACTTGTGCACTAACCCTGGCCTTAAAAAATACGCTATTTTATTCACTTTTTTCCGCATGTAGTTAGGTTTTTCTCTTAAATATTAAGGTTAAAGCTAATAAGAGGTGATTCAAATGTACTTGTGTTTAGAAACATACAAATCGTAAACTTGAATCCTGAAGATCAGTACTTCAAGCAAGCAGCACTGAACATACAGAATAGCTTTGCAGAATTTGCCAACCTGGGAAAGTCAAAATGTGTATAATATTGCAGGCGCAGCAACCAGGGTTGGCAAAGTGGACCCAGTCCAGAAAAACTTACCCGGATTTTTCTGGGTGGGTCTACAAACAAAAACCCTCCTGGGTTTTTGCTTAAAATCATTTCTGAGTCTGCAAGTCCCACCTATAGTAGTATTTAGAAATACAATTTTACCTTTTAAACCCGAAACCGAGTTAGTTTCTCCTATCAAAATTACATATAAATAAATAGATAAAAATCGGCCGTATTTGTGGTGATCAGATGTAGTTTATCTCGGAATATTTATTTTTTTAAATTAATTTCATTAACTGAAAATTTTGGAACTTCTACACAGTATAACAACAGTGTTTCTGACAGAGGTAGAGTCATGATCCTTCTCAGAAAACAAGCTTTCTTTCTACTTTGAAGGAATTTAAAAAAATATTATTAATCATATTTCAATTACTTGTATTCATTATTGATTAAGAAATGCAATTATGTATAATATTTTCACTTTAAGAAAGAAAAAAAACCCCTGAAATTTTCCAATTTGAGAACATCACACAGACTAATTTTTGCTATTATACTTTTTTTTATTATTCTTTTACTTATTTTTATAGCAAGTTGCAGTGATTATTATAAATAATTTTTGATACCACATTATAATGAAAAATTTCATATATCCACTTTTAGAAACTTTGTACTGTTGATAATCTTGTGAAAAACTATGCAAAATGTGACATGTGTTATTAATGGCTAATGATAATCCCAATTAAAGTTAAATGACAACAAACTAGAAATATAGAATGAAAAATATATTTCAAATAATTATAATTGATCTTTTTTACAGTTTACCAATCAAAATCACATTCATTTTCATTTTTGTGGTAATATTTGTAAATATTTGCTAATTTTTCGCACTGCTCTGAGCTTAAACTGTTCTGCAACTTAGACCATATGAATTCAAATGTAGAGAAAATCCTCTCGATGGAAGCAGAGCTAAATAGAACAGAATGTAGAGATTGAAAAAAAAAAAAACTACAAAAATCAGAATCTAACTTTTTGTTCTTCTGTACTTTTCCTTTAAGATTTTCCTACCATTTTGAAGCTGAAAATTGTGACACAATATTTTCGGAGAAAAGTGATTTAGGAAAATAGTCTAAGTCTTTAATTTTAAAAGCCAATATCAGTTACAAAATGCTCAGACTTAATACTCTGTTTATATCGCTTAACTATAATTTCCTTGTGCTGTTTCAATTCTTCTGATTTCATTAATTTTTTCCATATTCCTACAGAACTTGGCAGTGTGGTTGTCTTTTTGCAGTTCATCAAGAGCTCAAGATATAATTATGAGCTGCTTGTTTAAATTCAAACTCCATGTAAATTGTAAAATCATCCAATATTTTTTGCAATTAGCATCTCATTCATTTTGGTGCTGAGATTCGATTGTTACTTATTTATGATAATCAAAAAGCTTGAAATGCACATTTTGTGCGAATTCCAACGTGTATTGTTAGGTATTTGTGGCATCGAGCAATCATAATCTTTGAGCCATCCATGAGGTTGACGATGATTCCTGAAATATTTTTGAACCTCAATAACTTGGTTCAAAATGGTATATGTTGGTGAAATTTCTTTTGCCACAAGATTTGAAAAATGGGCAGAACATCCAAACATCAGTACGTTAGGATGATGTTCCTTAATAAGATCTCTCATTTTCACCATTTTGTACTTATTGTCTGTATACAAAGCAAAAATATATTTCCCAAACTTTGATTTGCATTCTTCTTTTGATTTTAATGCTATTTTTTTGCACAGTATTCAGCACCTTTTTTTAGACCCCAAAAATTTTTCTTGATACCATCTCTTGCAATATTTAAATATTACTCCTGTGTCATTCTCCAAATTAGCAATTTCAGACCATTCAGTTGCTATTTTCCTTCCTTGTACGTAATTTATTCTGTATTACTATTTCAAAAATGGGTTTAATTATTATAGTTATTACAAAATAAAAATATTTATTCATTACAACTATTAAAATGTATTCTAAATATTTAAAAGTGATAAGAAGTCACTTTTATCACTTAATACTAATATCAGAATAAATTTAATAACTGATATTATAAATAATATTAATTAGTAATAAATAGATCAAATGTAATTAAAAAATTTAATATAATAAATGTATTTTTAAATGGGTACACAGAATCTTTTGTTCAGCATGAATAGATTTTAGTAACAAGTCAAAACACACAAGAAAATTTCAAAACAAAACTAACTACAAAATGATGTTGCCAATAAATATAACCACGTGAAAAAAATATTTTTATGGTAATGATTGACTAGAAGCACAAAAGATTTGATTATAAAATATCAAAGCAAAGTAATTTTATTGTTAATGAAAGAGATATACACTAGGGTGGTTTCAAAAAAAATTTTTTTTTAATGTTGAACTCTCACCCCCCACTTTGGTGACATTGTGTGAGTTAATGCGCCTGTTAAAATATTAGATCATTTAAAGGTTATTTAGAGGTAGCTCAAAGACTTTGAAGTTTGCTAATTTTAGAGTCAAACTTTGTATTATAACAATAGTTAATACAGTAAATAAATATCAGTAAATCAAAGGTAATAACTAATAGTTTTTTAATGAATAGTAGTTTAGTTTTATTATATTTAATCATGAAACATTACCTATAAAAATACAACCAAGATAATGACAAGTAATGTTGTCCATCTGTAAAACAAAAAAACTGAACAAATTAAAATGCACATTAGGATGGATTAGAAATTCATTGCTTTGGGTTTAGGAAGTACTGGTATTAGTAGTCTGCATGGTAGCACCCAACTTCATCAGTGTAGTCTTCTCAGAGGTTTTGAATTGCTTCCTATGGGTCTCAACCACTTGCAAAAATATTGTTTCTGCTCTTCATTTTTGATTAATTTGTCATTAAACTGAGTAATAAGAGCGACACCTCTTTCAGCACAGTCATTAACTACTTTAATACCTTTCACTATATCTCTGGATTTCTTGTAAGAATCTTATCCCTTCCATTCTGAGGGATCTACCTCTAAGAATGAAGTATCAAGTTGCATTGAATTGAAGAGCATCAGAGACTTCACTGTCACAAAATCTTCTAAAGATTTTAGGTGAATGTAATTTGTTTTGTCATCAAGTCGTTTCAATTGCTTCTGTGTCATTTCTTTTTTTAAACCTTGAACCATGCTCACTTTTGTTTCTGCAGACACATTGTTAGAAAACAAACTGAGCCCAACCAGTTCTTCTCCTAGGTACCAAAGATATCGTTTTATTGCAGTTGTTGCCTTGCTTGCAATGTTTTTGTTGAATTCTGCATATTCATGAAGTTTTACCAAAAACTGCAGATCATGAACAGGAGCTTCTGTTGCAATAGTAGCAGTAAACCAGTGCTTCATATATAAAAGTGCTACAAACAGGTTAAACTCTATCAAAGCATTCTTCTGTCTTGGTGTTTAAACTGTTGATGAAATAGCCATATCTTCAAAGAGTAAATAATCTTTGCCATCCACCATGCATGATGGAAGGCACCCGGAGCTTTGAAGTGAAACCTTTAAGAGGAGTTTCGCCCAAAAAGATCAATACTAATTCAAGAAATTCTCTGTAGTCATCGTAGGGTTGCTTCTCATTTCGTAAAGTTGTAAAGGCAAATTGTATAGCATTTTTCTTCAGCTCTTGCAGTTCAGTGCAACCATTCTTTGACCAATCTCATTAGTTTTATATGTTCCAAACTTTTCTTGATCAATGAAGTTCCAATATTCTTTAAACATTTTAAAAAGAAGATCATTTGGTCCAAATGATGGCCCAAAACACAGAGTGAATACATTTGCAAGAATAATTTCATGGATATGATGTCGGACATGCAAAGTACATCAGGTTTCTTCCTATGTTTTTCAATGAGAGTGCAAGCTCCAGAATTTATGCCAGTGTTGCTTGATGTAGTATCAAAGCATAATAATTTCCATTCTTCTAAGGTTTTCACTGTAACTGCTGCTATTGCTTCACCTGTGCCATTTTGGGATTTTATGGACTTGCAGTAATTTTTCTAATCCACCTCCTGTAACTAAGATTGAAAGCCTATGTATTTTCTCTGTGCCACAGCAAGAAAACCCTGAAAGTAATTTCCCATCCCAGTGTACCACAAAACTTATATCAGGATTTGATGCACTAAAATCATCTTTAACATTTTACGCCATTTCCTTTCGGTGAGATATTTTTGCTTTTCTTACACTGCTTCTTGATATATTGTAGTCATAAACTTTAAGGCCTAAACTGTGTACAGTTGCTGCAATAACATTATTTTGAGTTGGAGTAAAAATTAGAGTTCGAGAAGTTGTTATGCGAGTTCCAGACAAGGACTAATCCTTGTCAGAAACTTAAATTATACTAAACTTGTTGTCACTAAAACAAATATCTATTTTGTAAACACATATTCTTGCTATACCAATTGAAATGTAAATTCTTATGCAGAAAACATGTTGTTTTCCATATACACTAAAGGCTGAAACTTTAAAGCCTTTGAGCTACCTCTAAATAACCTTTAAATGATCTAATATTTTAACAGGGGCATTAACTCGCATAATGTCACCAAACTAGAGGGTGAGAGTTTAACTTTTCAAAAAAAAAAAAAAAAAAATTTCTCCATAGGCAGCAAAACCATCCTAATATACACATAAATTCAAACCCAAAATAAAACATTTTTGAGAAGACTGATGCCATAGTTATAAAAAAAAGTCATTATGGAATTGATTCATCTACTTGAATGGAATTCAATAAATGTATAACCAAAAATAAATAATTAAAAAAAAATAATAATTTTTAGATTTGCAGTTTTGTTTGTCCCATATTTACATTATTCTTCTTAGTAATGACTTTTATATGAAAAAAATCAATTAATTAATGCTCATGCTTATGTAAACATATATATTGTATAAATATACAGGGTGTCTACCAAATTTCCGAAAGTCAATTTCCGGACTTTTTCCTGACTTTTGGGAGGTCCCGGGAAAAAAATTCCTGACCAATGCATTTTACTTTGGGGAATTGCACAATGCCCTCTCCCTTGTATTTACATTTGCATATTTTGTACAACTTCTTGAAATACAGGATTAAGCTTTCATCAATTAAAAGAAACAGTCGCAATTTATGATAGAATTAACTAACTGTTCTTGGAAAGACGGTCCTAACCTATTCAGGGCCTGATTACTGAAAAGGCTCGTGAAGCTTGAGCTTCCCCTTAGAACTTGAAGAGGGGCCTGAAAATGACTGAAAAACTGCGATAAAAATTCAAAATTTTGTTTTTAAATGATCTTTTAAGTTATTGTAAACATTTTTAATGAAGAGAAGTGGTGCTTTTCAGAAGTCTTGATACTTCATGTCGCAACATTTCTAAATGGGTTGTTTGCGATGTCTTTGCCTGGGACATCTACTGTGGTTGAGAGTTTTTTTCTGTTATGGGGAATATTTGGCCGGTAGAAAGCAGTAGACTTTTAATATGTAATGTTAAACACATGGGCGCCGGCAGAGTATTTCCCGGGGGGGGCAAAGCTACTCAGAGGGGCAAAGACTACTTCAACGTATGGTTACCATGTTGGAAAGAGCAAAAAAGCAAGGGAAAACACTGCATACAAAAATCCAGGGGGCATTGCCCCCCCCTTGCCCTATGCTGCCGGCGCCCATGGTTAAACATCTTCTAAATGTCAAAATTAATTCTCAACTTCTGTCTTGTGATTTTTATGATGCCATCAAAACAAACAAAGAATTCCTGAAAAAAGCCATGCCTCATGAAAAATAGGACTCAATTAATAAAGTTTAATGTTCCAGTAAGGTAATGAAATGTTTTTAGTTATTTGTTAATGTTTAAAGTAATTTCAAAAATACTGTAAAATCTCGTTACAATGAACTAAACTATTATGAAGATGAATGAATAAAATATTTTTATCAAAGGAAATTTTCAAATGAATGAATAAAATGCTTTTTTCAAAGGAAATCATTAGAACTCATTAAATCAATGAAATTTCTTTTTTATGAATAAAATATATTTTTATGAAAGAAAATCATTAAAACTTTACTTTTCCCAAACAAAAAGGTGATGGGGGGCCCTAAATGAGACTGAGCTTCCCCTCACTTCAGAGGTTAATCGGGCCCTGAACCCATAAGTTACCAAGTAAGATAATTTGTCTTTTACCCTCCCATCGCAATTAATGAGCCCCCATTTTTCCCTCCTTATACAAACACATCGCTTGATGCTATCGCGGTCCGAAAAATGCGTTGCAGTTGCTTTCGGTTCCAGTCTGACAATTAAAGAGGAAGGGTAAAAAAAAGAACACGAAAAAAAAATCGATTCTTTTGGTGAATTTTCCGGTCTTATTACCCAATTTCCCGGTTTTTTCCAGACTTTCCGGACCCATTCTCCTGGCTTTTTCTAGACTTTCCGGAGCGGTAGACACCCTGATATACAATCATACAAAAAAATAACAAAACCCCAGGTGGGTTGGGTTTTTGTTTAAAAACCCTCATTTTTGCCAACCCCCTGACCCTAATATTATATATACATATAAATTATTTAAAAGTATTATAAAAATACAGCAATTACACATGCTACATATCACTTATCCGAGTCGCTTAATAGAAACATGTGTTTAATACTTTAACATAAAATATAAGAACACACCCCCCACCTCAGGCCAGCCATTGTTATTACAGAAATACTGCATATAATGCAAAGTCTCAATGGAGGGAGAATTGCAAATCACAAAAACCATAGATTTCTGACTCACAGCCTGAAGTTTTGCCAAGAAAAGATGTTATGTGTATAAGCCGTATAGAGCAAACTTTACTATAAATATATTTAAACTGCTACGATGCAAGTAGCAACCATGCATTCACATACGGCAAGCCCCAGAGGTGTGATTCTCCCTGACCTATGGGGAAATAAATGTTTCACCAAAATTTTCAGTCAAACTGCCATTTGCATTTTCAAAAAATATTGATTTATGTGTGAAACGCGAGTACGCACGAGCCCTGATGTCAAGGCCGTACCCGGGGGGGGGGGGGGGGGGGACGACCCCAAAATTTAAAATTTTGTTAACAAAACAAGAATAATGAAGCCTTTTTGTGAAAACGTTAGCCTTTTTCACCTTTTGGTCTCCCCCCCCCCCCCAAAAAAAAAAAAAAAAATTCTGGGTACAGCCCAGCCTGATGTATTTTCAAAGTACATCATTCTGTTATTTGCAAAGTCAGAATATTCGACAAAGTTTTAAATCATAATTGTTTGCAAACTCAATGATTGTGTATACATGTTAATGATATAAATATGTAAATATTAAATTAAAAGATAATCCGACATTTTTTGAAACACAAAAATTATGTTTAAAACAAGTGTAAATGTACAGGTAATTTTAAAATTGAATTTTTAAAATTTTATGTTCCAAAAACCCAATACCAGTTCAAAATGGGTTAATTAAAAGGATTCTTCCATGATTGAACTGTAAATTGCTTATAAAGCAAAGAATTCTTAAAAATACCATATAAAATTGATTCACTAAATACCAAAAATCCATACATCTTTGAACATTTTTATGTTATGTAAGCAATCAGGGTTGCGTTTTTGATGTCAAAAACTGTTTAGTTGACTTGACATGTCAAAAACTGTTCAAAAGTATCACAACCTAATGTATGTATTTTTATTAGTCATTAGTTATTTTTTATTTTTGATACCAATTATGCAACTCATTAAACTTAATATATGTTATAATAAATATAATTACATTAAAATTACACAACCATTTTAATTATTTGTCATACTAAGATTAAATATTGAAAATGATAAATGTATTTTTGAAAGCACTTCTATAACATTTTTTATGAACCTTCTGTATAAATATACTTTGTTATTATTTTGTATTAACCACTATTACAATATTAATTTTCTGTGGTAAGTAAATTAACTATAATTTGCAATCAAAATGACTGGTTATTGTAAAAACTAGTAATGATTTCAATAACTAATGAAAAGTAATAATTTCTAATACTTTTCATTTTAATGTTAATAAATTCCATTATTCATAAAAAAAAATACAGTTAATATTTATGAAATTTAGTTTATTAATGTACTTTTATTCTTTTTTATTTACAGTAGAAGTTTATTATTTTGTATTCTAAGCAGCTTGTTTAACCAAAATCATGCTTGAGGAGTTTGAACAAAATATGTAGTTAATAGTCTAAAATTGAGCAAATATTAGTGTAAGTACCTAAAGTAAACAGTTATGAAAATTGTCAATATAATTTTGTTGAAAAAAAAAGAAATAGTTTTACACTATTTTAGGATAGAATTTTAGGTTTTTGACACTTTTTGTCAAAAACTATGTCTAAAAGGTGTTTTTGACATGACAGTTAAAACCATTGTTAAAACCAGATAAAACCATCAGATTGTCAAAAGTTTGCCAACCCTAAAAGCAATGCATTCATTACTATTACATCTGAAAAGACTTCAGATAATTTTGTTAGTTTTAAATGCAAAGACATTAAGCCAAATTAAGGGCTTCTTTTTCCTCATAAAGGTGAGATAAAATGGATAATAGATTTTTTAAAAAAAACTAAACTTTTTAAAATAAATTTTATTTCCTTCCTATCATAACTTACAAATTATTAAAATTTAAAAACACAATAAATAGGCTATACAATGACTAGGATGACTTAAGAATTTTATATACTCACATCACGTTGTTTTAGGATAAGGTGGAATAAAAAGATTAGGTATTTCTTTTTGATCAAAAATATAAATAGTTTGTTTTTAAATGAGTTTCCTTTTTTAACTTATATTTTCAGGGAATAATTGGCAACATTTGTAATAAAAAACCTTATTAGTTGCATTTGGAAACATAATTAACAATGTATACCCAATTTACCCCAGAACACAGACACATATATAAAAAGAAATATATTTTTAAAGATTCTTACTTTTTCCCGATAATAAAATGCTTTGATCTTTCCTCAATTCAAAGTAATAGCACGAATTCAACTTTTTAGGAATACATTAATTTTTTGAAAGTTTTTCTGAGACAGAAAAAAATACAGATTTAAAAAGAAGATAAATATTATGTATCTAAAAATGCAAGTAGTAAATAGTTGCCAATTAAATTTTGTAAATACAGTCTAAAAAAAGAAACATCACCAATAAAACTTTTATATTTTCGATGAAAAAGAAATATGTACCCATTTTAGCTCAGCCGATCTTGTATGTATTTAAGCTGTTTCTTCACGTTGACTTTATAGCAAAATTTTTATATATACATCACACATTTAGGATTTCTACTCAGTATGGGTGCGAAGATGTGCTTTCAAGCTCACTTTATGAGAGAATGCCCTTTTACAAATGTCACACACAAAAGGCTTATCCCCTGTATGAGTGCGAAGATGTCCAACCAAGCTTACTTTAAAAGAGAATGTTTTTTTACAATAGTCACACTTAAAAGGTTTCTCCCCTGTATGAATGCGAAGATGTCCAATCAAGCTTGTTTTATGAGAGAATGTTTTTTTACAATAGTCACACACAAAAGGTTTCTCCCCTGTGTGGATGCGAAGATGTCCAATCAAGCTCACTTTATGAGAGAATGCTTTTCTACAATGGTCACACATATAGGGTTTCTCCCCCGTATGGATGCGAAGATGTCCATTTAAGGTTCCTTCCTGAGAGAATGCTTTGTGACATATATCACAGACATAAGGCTTCTCCTCGCCTCCTATATGCATACGAGCATGCCTGTTTAAGCTCCCCGGATGCTTGAATGCTTTCGTACACACATCGCATACGTAAGGTTTCTCCCCCGTATGGGTCCGGAGATGCTTATTCAAACTTACTTTATGACTGAATGTTTTCTTGCAAATGTCGCACATGTAAGGTTTCTCCCCTGTATGGATATGAAGGTGTTCATTCAAGCTCACTTTCTGAGCGAATGCTTTTTTACAAACATCGCACACGTAAGGTTTCTCTCCCGTATGTGTGAGGAGATGCCTATTCAAACTTCCTATCTGGGAGAAGGCTTTCTTGCACACGACGCACACATGAGGCTTCTTTCCCGTATGGGTGCGAAGATGTGCATTCAGGGTTACTTTCTGAGAGAATGATTGCTCGCAAACGTCACATGCATAAGGCCTCTCCCCTGTATGGGTGCGCAGATGTATAAGCAAGTTTCCTTCTATGATGAACGTTTTATTACAAATATCACACAGATAAGGTTTCTCACCTGTATGTGTACGGACATGTGCAACCAAGGTTCCTTTCTCAATAAAGGCTTTATTACACACTTCACAAACGTAAGGTCTCTCGCCCGTGTGAGTATGAATATGAGTCTTCAAGTTTTGCAAGGTAGAATAGCGTTTTTGACACACATTACACTCGAAAGGTTTCTTGCCAGCAAGAGTAGAATTTTCCATGGAATCCAAATACTCAGGCAATGGTTTTTCAGGAACGTCACTTGTGCTTTTTTCCGAATCCATGAAGAACCACAATAACTATAAAAGCTTATTACAATGTCGAATTTTTTTCAGCAATAAAAGGATATCATTTAAGTTTTCTAAGTATTAATAGATCATGGTAACAAAATTTTGCAGATTCTTGTTTCATTGAGATGAATGATGTAAAGTTTAACATGTCATGGCTTGAAAATTTTCTGAACAACAGAGCATTTGAAATCAAACTGGAACGTATGAAAATCTGAAGATTATGACTATATTTGTTAAAGCACAGGAAAGTTCAGCCATCTGTAAGTAAATATACAAGTATGTAATGATAGTAAAAGAACTAGTTTTCACATCAAAAATAAACAGAGAAACAATATATTATTTTTCAGTTTTCAATTAAAATGCTCATCATTTTAGTTAGAGGTGTGATTAATGTCATCTTGCAACAATAAAAATGTTAAGGTAGTTTCCACTTAAATGACAAACCACCAGTACTTTTGCATTTAAATGCAAAAACATCATTCAAAATTGATCCATTTTGTCTTTATTCAGACTATAGCTTACATACTCTAAAGTTGAAAATGTTCTCAAATTCATTCTTGAATAATCAGTAGTTAAAATCATTTATTTTTTAATGCTATAAATACTGCACCAATTTTTTATTTTTTTTTTTTTTTTTTTTCACTGTATAAACTAGCTAGTATGATTTTCCTGGACCTGTTTAACCATGGTCATAACTGTCTTAAATAATGCCAAGTTTAAATTTTATAACTGTGGTTATTTTTCCTCAGATAAACTGTACAATGTGCTAAATCATGTAAATTTAACTATGACTGTTTGCAGCTTTGAGTGGGCCGGTTTGAAAAGGTGGATGGTTGGCAATTGCTGAGGGCCCCCTGAGTAGTCTTCAAAAAATGGATATACTACTTTATAATTAGAGTAATTATATATATATATATATATCAGAGTAATTTGTGTAAAGCCGTAAGACTATTTCCCAATAATCTTACGGCTTTACACAGTAGTGTAGCAGAGGACCCTACAGACACCGAGGTGTGAGGGGCCCCTAAAATGTCACCAAGAAAGATGTTGGGGCCCCCAACGGCTTTAAAATTGTTAAATGTGGTTTTCAGTCATGCAAGTCTAATTTGCAAATATTACATTCTAATATTCTGTTTCCTCTAAATTCCCCAGTAAAGGGCCCTTTTCAATCTCTTGACAAGGGCCCCCAAAGGAGCCCATCCGGGCCTGACTATGAGCCATATTCCTCCCCCCCCAAATCCATGTTTTTTTTTTTTTTTAACATAGTCTTTTTCTAATTTTTTTTTCTGTGTGAGCTTTTAAAAGTTAGAGGCCCAGACTGGTGAGGATAAAAAAAAATAGCCCATAAAAGTATCCAAGTGAGGTAATTATATAGGCAAGGTGAGGATAAAAAAAATAGCCCATAAAAGTATCCAAGTGAGGTAATTATATTAACAATTAACCTATTTCATATTAATTTCATCAGTTATCGCAACTAATTGTAAATGCATGATATTTATGCAAATAACAACTGAATTCCACTTTCTATGCATAACATGAGTTATAAGGTAAGTCATGCTACAATAGTTTTTACAAAAAAACACAATGTTACAAATTTTTGGGGCAACTCGCTGTTCTGGGGTTTAAAATAGTTCAAAATTCGTAATCGTTCAAAATTCTACTCGTCAAATAGTTAAATTTTGCTTTTTGTTGCATCAAAATTGGCCAACTACAACCAGAGATACATAGGTTTGGGTTATCCCATTGATTTCTATAGGAATTTCTAGAAATCTCGAGCAATATTGGTCCTAGGCCTTCGGTAACTTCACTTTATGGACTTGTCAAAGACTTATGGACTTGGTGTCAAATTTGGTGATATTTCACCAAAAGTCGCCAAGTTTGGCGACATTTTGGTCATTTGGCACAATTTTCTCAATGGGGCTTGTAAAGTGAGTTTTTTTGCATTAACAATCATAACAGCCTAATATTACTCTTCTAATATGCAATCATAATCGAGTCTGTTCTGGTACATTTTATGGATGGTTCTCTCTGGAGCAGTAATGGCGCCAGACTTTCCCCGATGGGAGGGCCATCTTCCCCGACAGGGGGGCCAAACAATAAAACCTCCAAATTTTACGTTTCAGTACTTGTACAGCCTCTCAAAAAAGTGTTCGAGTAAGAGATAAATTTCCCACTTTGGTTTCGTATATTAAAAATTATTATGATGAGATGGTCGTTAATTATCTGTTCTTGATTAACAGGAAAGCCCAGTGATTTTCACCAAAGTCGTAGTTAAAAAGGTCCTTACGAAGGCAATTGTCAGCAGATCGGGCAACCCTGCTTACCCTAGAAATGTGGATCTTGTTCGCTGGTTCCTTCGAATCCCGAGAAACATACTCCGAGCTGCATATAATCAATATTCAGTATATGAATATCGTATAATTCCAAGCAGAATGAGAATGGAAGTGAACGGAACCTCTACGGTCGGGTCAGACACTTTGAATGAAATTTTTTATCTGGTAGCAAAATTTCCTGCGTTTTTCTGAACCAACAAATTCTCAAAAAAAAAATCCCCGACGACACTCCCCGACAGGGGGCCAGTGATCCCTGACGGGGGCTGCATGGACCCCCCGATCCCCCTGCTGGTGCCACCCCTGCTCTGGAGCCTTCCACGGTGTTTGTCGCATCCTATAAAAGAGTGTTCCCCCAGTTTGAGTCTCAGTCTTGCTTCTGCTTCCATCAAGAGCAGATAGATATCCGTGAAAGCTTAAAGCTTTGTATTGACACTATAGAAGCGGTGTTATCGCTTGTTTATGAAGCTTTGATTTTAAGTGCTGTGTGTAAATTCTTCATTGCTGAGTCTTGAGGGACTGTTAGTGTTATCCCTCTTATATTTCCACTGAATTTTTACCAGTGGAAGTGTTTTATTTTGTATCAGAATTACAGCATTTGTGAAAGCTCCAGTACTGAGTGGGCTGTTATAAACGAGCTACTGGGCGTTAGTGCCTGTGAATTTTGTACAGCTGATTGTTCAACGAAGTTCAAGAAGAAATAAAGTTTGTGTTCATCCTGACAAAAAAACTCTTTTCTAGAATTTTCTACACCTACTGGACTTTAGAACGATGAACCCAGGAAACTAGCAGAGTTTTCTGTAACAACAACAAACCTGGGTGCTATCTTCTTTTAAAACATTCCTTATAATTAAAATGGCTAAAAACTGAAGAGAAAATTAAGTTTTACAGTAAATGATAGCTTATTACATTTGCAAGGATAACATTACTATGTTTTGGGAACTCATGCTAGATGTGCTAGATACAAAAATCATTAAGGAATAATATATACAGATAATACTTTGATTCTAACCATTTATTTTATTATTTTTATAAACCTTATGAGTGCATGCATCAGAAACAATCAGAAAATATAATTTTAAAATTGACAAAATTACAAAAACAACATATCTTTTTTGCTGAAATTTATCGCCCTGTTGAACAAAATCTTCTGTTTTTTTACTTTGAAGAGTTACCATTCAAATAAAAAGAAACTTTTACAAAAAATAAACTGTTGCCAAAACAGCTACAACACTTTAGAATTATTTCTCACAATGTATGAAAAAAAAAAAAAAGCTTTGTTAATGGTCATGTCCATTTATTTTCGGAATTTGAAAAACCTATCTAGTCCGAAAAGATGTTCTATAGCAGTGCCCCCCCCCCCCCCCCCCGCTCCATAGATCAAATGGTGCCAGGCTGCCCAAGGAGTATTAAATTATTTCCATTTTATTTACTATGCTGTATTTCTCTCAAGTTTTGGCTTTGTCTGTTTCATGCTAATTTATACCTTTGTAACAGAAGAAATCTTACAACTATTTTAAATTAGTTGATTATTTATTAAGCATTTCAAGACCATGAAAAATTAGTTGTTTCATTTACTAAGCATTTCATGATTATGAATTAAAATTGCAGTCACTTAAATCCCTATTGTCATTTCCGACAACTTATTTGTGTGAAGCGGGGTTTTCTGCAGGGACAGCAACCAAAACAAAACAACAGAATTAACTGGACATAAGAACTGAGTTTGGGTGTCATCATTGTTTCCCATTACACCCATATGGAACTGACTTATAGCAAAGAAGCAAGCTCAAGGTTTTCATTGATTTAGCGTTCTAGTGAGTTGAAATGGTAAATCACTTTGTATTCATTTTTTTTGTGTGACTGTATTTTATTTTGAAGGCATGTTTAAATACAATTAAATTAAGATTATGGAAGCAAAACAATCAAAATATAAACAATCAAAGCAAGTTTATTTAAACTATAGATGCCAAAATTGTTTTTAAATATCTCATAGATTTTGAGATTTTATGAATGTTTGTTCTTGCATCCTTCAAAAATGTCTTAAGGGAATGAAATGAAATTTAGTAACATGATCAGAAAAGACTGCAACAATAAATGTCAAAGGTTTTTGGAAATTTTGAATACATTTTAAAATTTCACAAAAATTGCATTTTTATTTATTTATCTTATTATTTATTTATTATTACTGTTTATTTATTTGAGGGGAATCACTTTAAGGCATTTGGAGGTGATTGGCTATTCAACTTAACTAAATTTCATTGATTTTTTTAAATGCTTATTTGCTTTTTTAATTTTTTTTTTTTAAGTTGTGCAATATTTTCTTAGCAAAATATTATACTATCTAGAGTAAATCAAAGTTACAGGCGAGGAATGACGTCCAGACTTTAGAAGCTCATTCCTCTAAAATAAGGCATTAATTTTGAAAATGAAATGTTTTCTCTATCAAGAATTTCACCCATACTCTCTAACCTATAATATTTTAAAACACAGAATTTATATTTTTGATTTCAATACTTTTGCCAAAATGCTAATACCATTCTTGGTGACGAAAATTTAGGCTTTTTGGGAATCTGCATTACACACTAACCCATCAACAACTGGTACTTCAGCTAGTGCCCTATACGTTTTAATGATAGATGAACTCGTTTCAGCATAAAATTAAAGTTGCTAAGAGAAATGAATACAAATAATATAACAGAAAAATAAGTTTCTGATAAGAAATTATGTGAAAATGTACCTATGAATGTACTTATATTTACTCATTAAAGGAGCCCTTATATGTAATATGCATACTGTGTAATTATTAAAAATTCCTAATACTATGTTAATGATTAATTAATATATAATCACCTAATAATAATAAATCATACCTAATAATAATAAATCATAACTATGTTATTAATCAAAATGGGAAGGAAGAGAAAGAATGTCATGGATCACTATTGCATCCAAGATTGAAACAAAAGTGGAGTCATGTCAGCATTTGCAAAGAATCATGGTAGTTTTACAACAGAAAGATTCATCTAAGAACAGAGAATAACAACAGAATCAGCACTCAAGGGGAAAAATATATACACACCAGATAAACACAATAAAGATCACAGAAAACAACTGACTGATCTTCTCTGCACCAATGTGATAAGCTAATATTTCGGACTATATTCCGTATGCGGTGCTGTTTACATTTTGATGTTTGTTTACATGTTTGATTTGGCATTGGTTCTGGCGCCATCATGGGCGATGCTCAGCAGGAGTGAAGTACCCTGCCGATGGTTGTTTAGGCTGGCAACCATAAAAAATGTGTACATCGTCAGTTTGGGAATTTGAAATTGTTTCATGTTATGGATGGAAGGGAATGAAATGTGTTATGTTATTGTATGAAAAGAAAGTGTGTGTGTGTTTGTTAGAAATAGGATGTGAATATAAAGCTAAATAAAAGAAAGCATGTTGGTTTTACATTATTGGCCGGTGTGTGTGTTTGTTAGAAATGCAGTGTCAATATAAAAGTAAATAAAAGAAAGCATGGCTGGTGTGTTAACGTGTATAAGCAGAGCTGGGTGTTTAGCAGGGTGTTAGGGCATTTCTGAGCGGTTAATTAAAAAAAATAAAGGTAAGTGCTTTTTTTTAACAAATCTTTGCAATGTTTAAGGTTTTTAATGTGAATTTTAAATTGATATTGATGTTTTATGTTGTCATAAGTGCTATTTATGTGCTATTCTAATCATATTGACTTTATATGAGGTGTACAACTAGGTTGTTTAATCCACCGACGTTTTATTGAGTTGAAAACGGGCCAGTGTTTGCCCAGTTTACATTAGCTGTACAACTAGGTTGTTTAATCTACTGATGGTTTTTTTAGTTAAAAAACGGTCGACTGTTTGCTCATTTTAAATTACCTGTTACTGAATTTGCTGATGTTTTTTAGTTTAATAATAGACAGTGTATCTTGTTTTAATGTTTGGTAAAATCATACAAGCCGGTGCCCACCCCATGTAAACATGGCGACAGTCGCTGGAGCTTGGCGACCGCCAAGCTCCAGCGACTGTCGCCATGTTTACTAGTCATTCTAGGCAACCAGTGGTCCGTTTTTAACTAAAAAAACCCAGTGGATTCAGCAACCTAGTTGTACAGCTATCTAAACTAGGCAACCAGTGGTCCGTTTTTAACTAAAAAAACCTCAGTGGATTCAGCAACCTAGCTGTACAGCTATCTAAACTAGGCAACCAGTGGCCCGTTTTTAACTAAAAAAACCTCAGTGGATTCAGCAACCTAGCTGTACAGCTATCTAAACTAGGCAACCAGTGGCCCGTTTTTAACTAAAAAAACCTCAGTGGATTCAGCAACCTAGTTGTACAGCTATGTAAACTACGCAACCAGTGGACCGTTTTTAACTAAAAAAAAAAAACAACAGTGAACTAAGCAACCTAGTTGTACAGCTAATGTAAACTGGGCAAACACTGGCCCGTTTTCAACTCAAAAAAACATCGGTGGATTAAACAACCTAGTTGTACACCTCTTATAAAGTCAGTATGATTAGAATAGCACGTAAATAGCACTTACGAAAACATAAACACTTCAAATATCAATTTAAAATTCACATTAAAAACCTTAAACATCGAAAGATTCGTTAAAAAAGAACACTTACCTCTATTTTTTTGGTAAATAACCGCTCAGAAATGTCCCCAACACCCACCGGCTTATAACGTACTATATTTCTAACAAACACCCACAAATTCTTTTCTTATATTAACATAACACATTTCATTCCCTTCCATCAATAACGCAAACAATTTCAAATTCCCAAACCTGACGAAACACGTATTCTTTATGGTTGCCAGTCACAACTACCACCGGCAGTTGGCGGTGCATCGCTCACTCTCGCGTCAGATTGTTCGCCAATGATTTGTAAACAAACCATTGACATGTAAACAAGGCACCGTATACGGAATATAGTCCTAATGTTTTTGTTAGTGGAATATCTATGCAATCTTAATGTGTTAAAATACTTTGCTGATCGTGCAAAATGGCTGGTGACAGTCGCTGGGGCTTGGCAACCGCCAAGCTCCAGCGACTGACTGTCGCCGTGTTTACATGGGGTGCGCACTGGCTTGTATGATTTTACCAATATTTCTTCTTGATATCCATGGAAAAAATTTTTAGCACACATAAATACTGCATGGGTAAAAACACCTCATCGACTGAAATTTGAAGTTTTAAATACATAAATGCTGCAGTGATTTTTCTGGATATTACGGTACCCCAAATAGATTACACATATAGTACAAGGATTTTTTAAATCTATGCTCAAGAAAAGAAAAATACGTTCATTCTAAACATTATTTTGGACCAGAAATACAAATTTTAAAATATGCTCCACATGAAATTATTCTAAAGATATTCTAAAGAAAGATGGTAAAATCATTAAGAGAAATATTACAGGGTGCCCATAAATGTCAGGAGGTAAAAATAATATCATTAGTAGCCTCACTCGCATAAAAGTCTCCAGTTTAGTAGCCATTTTCTTAATTTTAGTTGCCAAAATAGAAGCATTTGTGCATGATTTTGTTGTCAAGAAATAGAAATACGCCATTTAGCTTCATTCAAGAAAGAATGGATAAAATGATAAATAAAAAGAACCTGGTATTATAAAACAGAGCATATAGTTTATACATTTTTTTTAATATGATTAAAAAAAAAAAAAGGATTAGAATGTTTGATGAACAACCAGTTGTGCAACTTTGAGAAGAAAAGGGAGTTGAAAAAAACAAAATCTGATTTTCAAATTAATCACCTGGAGTAAGATACAAGTAGCCCAAAACTTGAAAATAGTATGAAAATGATGTTTTTTTACTCAAAAAAGTCACATCTTTAAATTAGTATCAAAAATCACCTTTTTAGACACAGGAGAATTCCAGAGAACACACACAGAAATTAGAGGAGGCCCAGTGCATATAGGCTGTGACACCAACCACCTAAAAAATACACGAGATTTTTTTTTTTTTTTTTTTTTTTTTTTGAGTTAACACTTTTTAAAGGGATAGTTTCCTCTTTAAAAAAAAGGAAAGGAAATAAACGCAGTTAAAGTAATCTTATGTGATCATATTCATGTAGAACTAAAGAACAATTTAAAAAAAAATTTACTGGGTGCTATGCTTATTGATTGGGTGATATATTGATTGATGATGCTGATTGATTGAAATGATATGTTTATTGATGTTGTTAAAAATGTCATTAAATCTTAAAACATGTTTAAAAGCCCCAGAATTTGGCTAAAGCCACAAGGTCAATCAGCCTTAACTCTTTTGGCATGGACCCAGATTCGCCGGACCAGTGGCGTAACAAGGGGGTGGTCACCCCCCCCCCCACACACACACTTGCCGAAAAAATTTTAACATAGTCCATATATTTTTTTTAATTTTTACAATATGATTGTGTCTTTTAACACAAACTTTAAAGACTATATCTATAACCCAAATTGAAGGAAGTCTGTGTACAGTACAGCACTGGGCCACTCCCCTGAGCGCGCCACTGAAGGTTTGTTGGTGGAAATACGGCCTATTATCTACACTAGGGATCTAGGCTGAAGAAGGGAGGGGTGCCCTCTGTGGGGGGTCTTTCTAAGAAGTCTACGCCGATGTAGGATGCCGAGAAACATATTCTCATAAATGAAACATCAAACTATTTGATGAGAATAAAAAAGAAAACTCAAGATACCTTATTAATCGCCGATCCACTAAATGTCTATAGGAAATTTTTGAATGAAAATATGATTTTCCAAAACAGTTCCAATTAACAGATAATATTTTCACTCGCTTCAAGTCATATCACAAATCATAGCTTAGGAAAACTTTAGAGTTACCTTCCACAGAGAATTAAAACTCTACTCATCAAATGGCATTCGTTTTATTTTATGTAATTTCATTTAATAAAGGAAAATGTTTGAAAAATAAATCAGGAAAATCCTACTCACATTTAACACCAAATCGTAAAGCCGGTAAAAATACCGAAAACAAAACCTTTAGTAGAACGAGTCGAAAACAGCAGCGCAAATGCAAGGCTAACTGGGATCTTCCCCGGCTATCCAAACAGGTAGAAAAATCCGAATACGCAGCAGTTGGCATTCTCTCCTCCGTCGCGCTGGTGTTATGCTCGCCAAAGAGCGATTTCAAGGGCCAGTCCATACAATTAAATGGGCATGAAAACTGTCAAAAATGCTTGATTTTTAATATTTTTTTGTTTAAATAGAATGTATCTTTATCTATAAATATTTTGAAACGTTTCTTCATCCATGCACATATTAAAAAAAAATTTAAGAAATTGTTAGTTGGCTAATGCTTTTAGGAGATTCTTCTACATTTAATAAATTAATAATAAATAAATATATTAATTTATGTTTTATTTGAATCTTCAAAAGACTGTAATACTTTTTAAAGACATGTTTTTCGTAACTACCAGAGCCCGATCAAGCCAAAAGTGGGCCCAGGGCCAAGTACTCAATCGGGCCCTACCCCGTCCTTTTTATACTTGTAAAAAAATTTTATTAAATTATTATGCAGTTCAGTATATTACATAAACATATAAATCAGGACTAATACACATTCATTGCTAATTTGCTAAGTTTAGAATACAAACTTTTGGCCTCATGGTGGGTTACTGGAGTTCTGGTCTGGTGGCGGGTTTTCATTTTCAGAAAAACTTAACAGTAAGTTTTTGATCAAAAGATAATTTTTGCGAAGAGTTCTAGTTGCTTCTGCTTCAGCAGACCATCTAGCATAGCTGCCAACCTTCCAAGAAAAAAATAAGGAACACAGCACGTGCTCATAAAATCAGAAATAAGGAACAAAGTGTGTGATCATGAAATGTATGATTAAATATACAATTAAAGATCTTACATTAACAAAATTAAATTATCATGTGTAGAGAGATGATGTGCATATATAAGCATTAATTTATAAAAATAAAATATACTTAACTTAGCTCAGTTTCTACAATACACTTAAATGTTTAAAGTAATAAATACTTGAAAGAATAATAAGATAAATATCATTCAATTAAATTTATTGACTTGTCTACAAGGATAAATGATTTACCAAAAGCTAAATATGTACACAATTTTCCTTTTTTCTTATAATTTTTAAAAATTTTTACACAGAAGCTGAAAAACGGAACATTTTGGCTTAAAAACGTATTTACGGAACAAAGCTCAATAAACGGAACGAATCCGTATAAAACGGAACACTTGGCAGCTATGATCTAGTATTAGCTAATGAGCTAATGACTAGTATTAGCTAATGATTTACTAATGATTTTACCACTGTCGGCTAGTGTGGGTTAACAATGTAGCGCGGCCATAGTGTAGGCTAATAAAAAATATTTTTAAAAATAAATTATATATTCCACTGTGGTTTTTTTTATAATAATAAAGTGTGCCAATTTTCGTTAAGTAATATTTTAAGAAATATTTGTACATTTTACCCTAATAGTGATCGGCCCCTGGGCCTGGGCCCAGTCGGCCCGTGCGTTAATCAGGCCCTGGTAACTACTACATATTTTAATATATTAATACAGCATTCTCCCTATACGTAAAAAACACTCAAAATACTGGGGTTAAACGATAAAATAAAAAATAAAAACTTTGTGAAAAAAACACACATAAAATGTAATTTATAATACGTTACGATCGTTTCGACCAAAAAATTCTTTTGGTCTTCATCAGACAGAGACGCAGTGGCGTAGCCAGAGCAGCCCTCCCCCGAAATGAGACCCTTTACTTAGCTTACAATTCGAGATTTAGCTTTAAATTTGATACCAAGCCCACCCCGAAATAAAATCCTGGCTATGCCACTGCGCGAGACGAAGGTCTTTGTATGATGAAGACCGAAAGAATTTTTTGGTCGAAACGATCGTAACGTATTATAAGTTACATTATTGTGTGTTTTGTTCGCAAAGTTTTTATTTTATTCGCCCTATACTTCCATGTATACGTATGTTCGTGTCAGTGACGTAGCCAAGGGGAGCATAGGGGGTCACAACCCCACCTCCCCTCCAATGAGGAATTTTTTGCCATACAAATGAAGATCAGTGAATACTGTGGCCTCTCAAAAAGTCAGGTTTGAAAAATCCTACAAGAATCAGGCGCTTATCCATACCGACCAACGCCACAGCAGGTTTTACTGGACGGGGATGCCGAGCGTCGCTATGCATGGTGCAACTTCGTTACGAATCAGATAGAGGTCCGGCCAACATTTCTGGCAGATGTAGTGTGGACGGACGAGGCATGCTTTTCACAGAATGGCATGTACAATAGGCAACATACCCATTACTGGACGCTCTTTTTTATGTTCGACATCAAGTGTGGTTTGGTACTAACGTTTAGTTCGCAATTTACAGTAGCAAGTTGATCAGTCCAATATTTTAAGATGGTACCTTAACAGGCGCACAGTATTTACAGCTGCTGCAGAACGTAATGCCCGATTTTGTGGAGAACCTGCCGGTGTTTAATCTTATGAATATATGGTTTCATTATGACGGAGCACCTGCTCACAAGACATCTGCAGTGAAGCAGTACCCAGAGGCGCAGAGAGCCAAGTCGGGGCCCCGGGGATAAAATCTTTGGGGTCCCTTTGCTATCCAGAAATCATTTTGATGTCGTATTAGATCAATCATTTATTCCTTATTAAAATTATTAATCATTTAAAGAAACTTTAAATTAATAGTAATTGGAAAATAATTAATTGCATGAAAATTATTAATTAAAAAGAGTATTATACTTTAATAAACATGTATGCTCTAAAAAATACCAACATTTTGTTTTGAAGGTTTCGTCACCTCCATCGAGAAACTGCAATTGAAACGTTAACATTTTTGCATGGCATGTTTCCTCAGTATTGAAAAAAATAATATTTTTATTCATACTTCCATGAAAGCAGGCAGCCAAAAAAATTTCAGAAGGCCAATAAAGTGGAAATTTCAAAATTTCTCATAGAAAGTTTTGATCTTTAATATTTTGTTAAGGAAAATTCAAAATTTCGGAGGTTGAGTGGGCCCATAGTCTCTCCTCTGGTTATACCCTTTCTTCCACTATTTAACAATGTGTCTCGGGAAAAAAATGATTTCTTGTTAAATAAATCTTTTCTACTTTTATTCATGGCAAACTGTTGAATAACACCGTCACTGTCTACTTTTCTTGCAAAAGAAGACTCAATCACTAACAATCCTCGTTTTTGTCAAGTTGGTGGTTTATGCTCCAGCTGGCTTTTGTAATTTCATCAAAAATTAATTTGAAACATCAGAGGATATAATCTGAATTTGGATTTTATTTTACAAAATTGACAACACACAATTAAGTATCATATAAACAGCAAGAGCTGTAGGCCCTTCACAAGCTGAGGCCCTGGGGATTTTTCCCCTGCTCCCCCTCCCTCTCTGCGCCACTGGCAGTACCTCGTCACGGAATTCGGGAACCAAATAATTGGGTATGGCGGTTTCGAAGAAAGGCCTCTACGTTCGGCTGATCTGACTCCACTGGACTTTTTTTGTTATGGGGATACCCAAAACAGAAAGGATATGCGACCCCTCCACAAACATTGCAGGAACTTAAACGACGCATTACGGACGCTTGTGCCGATGTGCCCCCCTCTATGCTCCAATGCGTGCAATGTGAAATTCAAATGAGGATCCAAATGTGCATTGCAGCTGACGGTGCGAAGTTTGAACATCTTAAAATAATAGTATATTGTTATAAATATTTGTTTTGTTCTTTCTTCGATTTTTTTTTCACCTTCGCAGAGTAGGGAATCACGAAAATATACAAATGCACGTTTTAACCGTTCTGTTTTTCACATCCATGCCAATGAGGTGCCTTTTCGTTCTAAATCGATAACCCGTAATTCATTGTCTCGTACAGTTTACGAGATACGAAAGCTAACTCCGGGTTTTTCATCAGGTGGCGCTGTGAGCGGTCTCATTCGGTAGCGCATATCCAATTTACTATATCTAGACACCACGTTTATAAAAATAGCAGCAGCCGTTCCGAAATTAAGGGGGTGACAAGGGACTTTAGTGGGCATACTGTATGCTACACTTTTTTTTTTTTTTTTTTTTTTTTGGCTATATGCCACATAAGTAGGGCCCTATAAAATATGCAAAAATGCGGAATTTTGCAATTCTCCGCATAAACTACAACTTTTCGCATAACACCGAATTTTTCGGTAAATTTTTTATTTAAATTTTTCTCAACATACTTTCTTCTAAAACCTCTTGAATGTTTATTATTGTCCAAAAATGGACGTCTCCAAAAAGCCAGAACCTAAGTTTTCAGAACCTGGTTTCATATTCATGAAAGTGGCTCAAGTGTTTGACCCAGAAAAATTGTCCGACATACATGTTGATGTCTTATGTTTTGATGAACAATATTCCAAGGGTATTTCAAGGAATGCTCCGCTGAAAACTTAGTAAGATTTCGGAATTCAGAGGTTGTTTCACAGAGGTTTCCTGGAAAAACAGCAATTCCCTGGAGGAAACGCAAAGCAAAGTTAGTACTCTCAGTTTTACGCAATTCCGTAGATCACATATGGGCAACCTCCGGCCAGCGGGCCAAATGTGGCCCGTGGAAAATATCAAAACCCTATATAAGCCATTCAAAATCTCATATAAATCCCTATTATATGGCCCGCGACTTTTTGTTTAGTTAGTTTTAAGGCGCCAGTTGTAAAATGCGCGCCTGTTACAACTTGCGTTTAGGATGTTAACTATTAACATCCTAAAGTTTGTCCTGCTACTTTTCAAATGTTGCCCCCCTGCTGCAGACTGAAAGAGCAGTTTCATGTTACGGCCAAATATTTACAAAACAAGGGCACAATTTGAAGGAATCATCGATTGCAGGACTAACATCTCTTTATTTTAATAAACTTTAGAGAAAAAGTGAGACTCACATACTTATTTGTTTTTTTTTTAATGAAAATTAAAATATTGCTTTTTTTTAACATAGTTATTTCCTTACTCATACTCGAATTGGAGCGAAATATAACAATAAGGGAGTAGGGGAATTCTCCGAAAAAAGAGGAAGCTGGGGGGGGTGGATTCTAAGAAGAAAGACGAAGCCAGGAGGGAATTCTCAGAAAAAAGACTACTTAAAGAGCACTTTTGAGAAAATACCGGCAGGTTTCCATGGAAACGGATCGCTCCCCAATGTATCGTTTTTTTCACTCTTTGGGTTTAAGCGTGTACGCATTAATTTAATACATTTCTATAAATACCGCATAATTTCAGAAAACTACCGCACCGATGCCGAATAATTCCGAAAAAATTTCCGCATATTTTGCAGGGCCCTACACATAAGTATATTTTTTTTCTCCATGATCCCTTGAGATCCCACATTGAAATTTTACAGAGAGCTTTTAAAAATAGTGGGGAAGTAGCACTTTTTTTAATTACTGATATTAAAATTTTAAATAACAATTTAAATTTTTAAAAATTAATTAAAAACTTACTGATACTGTCGTATTACACATCTTTAAAGCCTGTGATTTTCTGAATATAAAAAAACAATTATTTTTTAAATATTTTAATTCTACATTAATTTACAAGGTTTATGTGCAGCACAGTGCAACAAATTTAAAATTGTCTGGATTTTTATGCTCTTGTCATACTAAAATAAAAATAAACAAATATAAATTTCAGACTTTCTTTCATAGTACTTAAAATGAAAATAATTGAAAATACAGTGGGACCCTGATCTATCGTTCCCGTATTGATCGTTTTATTTCTGTTGTCCCTGCACAAGTTGTATTTAAATAACGTCAAAGAAACCCGCATTTATCGTTCGTCAAAAAATCCTTTTCCCGCTTTCACCGTTGTAAAATATTTCTCCTGACCGAAGTGAAATCGAAATTCAGATGGATCCATATGGCATACAAACTTAATTATTTTCTGGTATGATTTCTTGGGTTGATGATGGTGTAGAAGAAGAGTTGTTACATGAAGCAGAGCATGTGGTATGAAATTTAGTGATATTTACTTTGATATAGACGTATCTTAAGAATGGAAGAAATGTGTGGTGATGCAAAAAATAAAAGTAATAGCGGAGAAGCGGAGAATAATGTTCATGCCGATGAGACTGAGCTTACACTAGTGCCAAGTTACGCAATTACAGTATTTGAAATTGTATGAACTTTTATGTACAAACATGAAAACACGGAAAAGGCAAGAAAAATATTGTAAATCTTTAAAATTTTCGTTTAATTAAAAAAATTAAGGAGAAACCCAGTGTAAAATTACTGATGTTTTAGAAATAAATATCATTTAATTTTCTACAACCCCAATTTGTTTCTTATTCAGTTTGGTTACAAATTTAGTATTTTTGGTAAACTGTATACATCATATGTGCGTACAAAAACATTATTTTCTTCTTATTTTGACTTTAACCCGCATTCTTCGTTTTCCCGCATGCATCGTTTTTTTTCTACGCACCCCTTGAAAAACGATAGATCGAGGTTCTACTGTAGTAAGGAAAAAATCACTGGATCACTTGACATGATCCAGCAGATATATGAAAATATGGTTTAAAGCTTTTTTTTTCCACGTGTCAAATGCTTCTTATCTACACACTAGAGATGAGTTCGGGCTCATTTTTTGAAGCCCGAGCCCGAAGACTTTTAATCCGAGCCCGAGCAATATTATTAAAGTTGGAGCCCGAGCCCGAAATTTCAGCTAAAGACAAATAAAATTAACTACTTCATTAATAGGATACAATAATTTTTGGAGCTTCACACACCTTCTAGTCCCCCGTGCCGCTATTTTTTGAAATAAATATGTCTATTTATCCCATGAATCACTTTTTAAAATCTGTTTCAAGGAGTATGTTCAACAAAGGAGAAATTTTTCACGAGCCCGAGCCCGAACGCAATCGTGAATTACTGAGCCCGAGCCCGTCTCATCTCTACTACACACCACAAACTTAACTTTCTTCGTGTGCGGCAGTGTTTTTTCAAGGCTTTTTTTATCCGAGAAAGATTTCTTATCACACACATCATACTTGTAAGGTTTCTCTCCTGTGTGAGTGATAAGATGGCTATTCAAGCTACTTTTTCCAGTGAAGGCTTTCTGACACACATCACGCACGAAAGGCTTCTCCCCTGTATGGGTACAATGATGTCTTTTCAGAGCACTTTGACGAGAAAACCCTCTTTGACACACGTCACACATGTGGGGTTTCGGGTTTCTCTCCTGTGTGAGTGAGAATATGTCTATCCAAGGTATTTTTGAAAGGGAATGCTTTCTGACACACATCACAGAGGAAAGGTTTCTCCCCTGTATGGGTAAGATGATGTATTTTTAGGGTACATTGCCGAGAAAACACTTTTTGACACACATCGCAGATGTGGGGTTTCTCTCCTGTGTGAGTGAGAAGATGTCTATCCAAGGTATGTTTGAAAAGGAATGCTTTATGACCAGACTTCGTGCCGATTACAATCGACTGTAATCGATGACTAAAAAATTATTTTTAAAAATGCTATGATAAATTGCATTATTATAGAATTCTTTTCATATTTGATTTCTTTAACATCAAGATTACTGCTATTTTACTAAATTAACATTCATTAGTCATAATCTTTTTGGAAATTGTTTGTAATCATAATCCTATCATTTCTTGTAATCGATTACAGATGATGGTGTAATCGCACGAAGTCTGTTTGTGACATATATCACACACGAAAGGTTTCTTCCCTGTATGGATACGATGATGTCTTATTAGACCACTTCGGTCAGAAAACACTTTTGGACACACATCGCACACGTGGGGTTTCTCTCCTGTGTGAGTGAGGCGATGTCTATTCAATTTATGTTTTGCAGGGAATGCTTTGTGACACACATCACACATGTAAGGTTTATCTTCTGAGTGGTTACGAAGATGTATTTTTAACTGGTACTTATCAAAGAATGCTTTTTCGCAAATACTGCAGGTGAAACATTTCTCCCTTGCGTGGATACGACGAAGATGCACCATTAGACTATGTTGTGAAGAAAATATTTTCTGACACACACCACACTCAAGTGTTTTCGAGTCCGTAGAAGCACAAGAGCCATTTGCTTTATGTGGCTGCCGAGACATTTTTGCTTGGCATGAATCACTTACATAGATTTTTTTCAACTATGGTAGTCCAGCAATGGTTAGCAGAAACATGACCATGTGAAATACAAAGCTCTGCTATAATAAAAAGTATCTTTTTAGATCTTTAAATACCAGCAATATAACTATCACGGCAGTAAAAATTAGTGATGCAACGGATATCAATTTGGCCGGATACCGGATATCCGGCAGCAGTATGTTTTCTTTTTTCTCAGTTTAATTTACACTAGTTTTCTTATATATAATAAGGTAATAGCTTAATAATCTATTTTCTCATAATCTCTCTCTTCTCTAAAATTTCAAATCACTTAATTCAAAAATCAGAAATTTTTTGGGCATTTTTTCCATGAAATTAATACCAGTTCTATTGCAATTAAAGTTGATACAAATAACAACATGAATCAGCTCTCCTTCAAGAGTCAGGTTACAAAATCAGTTATTGAAAGAAAAACAACTCCACTCAACTATTGGAAAATCGAAGTAACAAATTTCCCTACTTCATCAAAATTAGGGAAAGGAAACTTTTTTCACCAACTACCAGTACTACAGCAAGTAGACTTCTTATAAGCAGGGTCAATTTATGGGGGGGGGGGGGAGGTAACCGAATTCTAACAAAGATTGCAAAACAGGTAACGCTTTTGCACCAATAATTTACCAATCTTAAAAAAAGATAGACATGCTTAATTTTTTTTTCCAGTTTTCTATACGATAAAAATGTATTCTAAAAAGTATTAAAAAATATTTTCACAAAACTGTTTTTTCTCATTTTTTATTATTGCAGTTTTTAGAATTTATTCTTATTATTTTTATTTATGTTATTTCTCAGTATATAATTTTAGGCCGGATATTTTTAATATCCGGGTACTGCCAATTATCCTGCATGTTGGCCGGAAGCAGTATGTTCGCCGGATATCCGTTGCATCCCTAGTAAAAATAATACATATTTCCCTGCTCTTTATTTAATTTATCTTTTCTTCTTTTTCCTGAGATTGTATAAATAAGGAAGTTTGCAACTTTGATAAGAAAGTTAGCAAAGTATTTCAGCAAAAATTTTTTTATGGTGCAAATTAATGTGCTTTGCAATATTTTTTGACATTATGTCTTGTTTTATCTCTCCCCCCCCCCTTTATTGAAAATTGTACGAAAAATGCGTCCCAAAAAAGCGACATAATTTTACATATATTTAAATACTTAAGTCACAACAGCTTTAATCTATTGTTACAATATTTCGCAAGCTGTAAAATATGCATTTTTTATATATATTTAAATACTATTAGTTCAAAACAGCTTTAATCTATTGTTACAATATTTCATAAGCTGTAGAATATCCATCACATGTATTTTTCTATAAATAAGTTACAATCATAAAAATTTCAACATACGGTTACCAGGCGAAATACACAAAAGATGGCAATAATATATAACTCGGCTGTTCGAGCCTCGTCAGGGGGAGACCCCCCCCTAATTTTTTAGTTTCATTATTGCCATATTAAAACGATGTTGATTGACTATGCCATTTTATCTCTCATCTTTTGTGTATTTCGCCTGGTAACTCTAGGTTGAAATTTTTATGATTGTAACCTATTTATAGAAAAATACATGGGATGCATATTCTACAGCTTACGAAATATTGTAACAATAAATTAAAGCTGTTGTGCACATTTTTCAGACAATTTTCAATAAAGGGGGAGAGAGATAAAATGACATAGTCATTAATATATATTAATTTCAGTATTACTGATCAAAATATAAGAATTGTGTATCCCATGCATGTTGATTGATTTTCTGAATTGGATCTTGAATGAAAATTTTTCTTCTTTTTTCAATGCACTTTTTACTTTTTTTTCAAAGAATAGCAGGCCAATTATTTTTTCAAAAGCGTATTTCACAAGAAGTGTAAGAAACAGTTCCTCGAACAGAAAATTCGCAGCTTGAAAATCAATCATGCACCTTTCTCGAATTCACAATACATTTCCACTGTCATATTCGAAAAAAAATTAATAATCTCAGACTTATGAGAGCAAAATAGAGCCAACCTATAAAAATGTGAAGATTGAGACTACGTGTATTACAAAATTTTAAAAGCACAAGCACTGCAATCTGAAAATTAAAAAAAAAAGTACTAATGATACAAAAAATGATATATCACTGATCAAAAATGGTAGCATTTAAAAAAATCAAAGCAACACTTTAATAGTCCTTAAGTGTGCGATACTTTTTAAAACATTTTGGTAACATGTAAAGGAATCCTACATTCTTTACATTGCCAGAGATGCTCAACTCTAATTTTATTCCTGTAGCATACATGGAGGAAGCAAAATTTCAGATCAAAATACACTCTGAGAAAAAAAAATCTGGGGTGACTCCACTCTACTTTCCGAACACTTAATCTTTACTAAGCGCTTGAATAAATTTAATTCATCTCAACTGAATGCAGGTTTCAAATGCTAGAGCACTTCAAATAAGTTGCATTTATAGGACATAATGTATAAAAATTCTTTTTTGGTGTCCTGTACAGAAACTCTACGCCATGCACACACTAAAACTTATGCAGTATGTAAGACAGTGGCATACAATATGCTCTCCTAATTTGAGTTTAATCGAATGCACCATTTAGACACTAGCTCACTTTAATGATTTGCATCCGTAGACCATAACGTGTAAGAATTATTTTTGCAACCCCGTGAACAAACTACAGTCAACTCCGGTTATAGTGAACCTCTGGGGACCATTAAATTTCGTCCACTACATCTGAAGTGTTCCCAAGGTGAGTAAAGATATTGTATGTGAATCGGAGCCGAAGGTTCACTATATCCGGAGTTGACTGTATCAGCTCTACACATAACAAAATCTATACAGGTTGCATTACCATGAAGAATCATATATAGTACTCAATTACTCACTCATTCGAATGCACTGTTTAAATGTTTAGATATCCAAAAGAGCAAGCAAAATTTGCATTAACATTTACGTAAATTTTACTAGCCCTTTTGTATAGCGTGACGCAAAAGATAAATTAATGAAATAAATTCATTTGAATACATAGTATAGATTCAGTGAAAGTGTGATATATTTGACAGTGTATTTGATGATTAAAAACATTGCTTGAAAGCGTAAATCTTCTGTTGAAAATAAAGCAAAAGTAACTGTAATGGAATTTAAAATCAAATCTTATAAAGTCACATCAGGACATCACTCAAAATTTGATATCATTATTTTTAAGACCCATATTTAGAATTCATACAGCCATAAAGTAAAATGCTGCGTCACAATTTTTTTAAGGGTTTTTGTCTGAGAATATATCATTTCTTTTTAGGGATATGAACAGAAGATAATAAAAATAAATAAAAGTAAAACCAGTCAAATTTTTCCTTGCAGTTCAATGTGGAATGAAAGCAATGAAAATTTGTACTGTTTTCATAATGAACATCTGAACATTTTGGTTTGTAATGTGGGTCCCCGGGAGATAAATAAAAATTTATAAAGCTCTGTTACTCCCTATTGTCCACAAAAGGTGGGGGTATCACCGTCACCAACGAAACAGCTCATTGCTGCCCACTTTGTTCAGAAATAAAAATTTAAATCTAGCTACTAAGTAGATCTATAAAAATTAACTATACAGCTTCAGTATGCTATACTAATTTTATTATGCTTTTTCAAAAAATAAGATGCAAATATCTTTACTGTTCCTCGGCCATAAACACTTAGAAATTATAGTATCATCTGCTTTAACGGTGTTATTCGAAAAAATCATGTGATTTTGGTACATAATTACAGATAAACTAATTATGCCAGGCACTTCAAAATTTTGAAACTGTCTCTTTACAAGCTGTATTACAAACTGCGAAGACAAGCCAATCTGTATCGGTTTCAAAACTTTTAGAAAAAATTCTTAAAAATCGGAAATTTTCCCAAAGCGCGTCACTCTTCGAAAAATCTGGCAGCTCAGATCCATGTTTAAGAATTTTTTCTGAAAATTTCACAAAAGCCACAGCGTTTTCGCTTATCGCAGTGTATAAAGCAGCTTATGAAGAACCGTCTGGAATTTATTGGAGACCATGGTGCTATTAGTTTATTTCAATTTGTGTACCAAGACTAAAAACAGAGTTCTTTTTTTTCGAAGAACAGCCTTAAATCAATGTTTTTTCGAACTACAGCTGTATATTGACCCTCGAATGTATTTTCAGCATGATGAAATATTGCACCTGATAATGTATAATTTTTATTACAAAATGTTATTTTACTTCGTGTAACTTCAGAGAGTAACAACTTTGCATTTTTCTGCATGTTCAAATTTATTAATTGCAGTGAAAAAATTAAGACATTTTGTGTATTTTCAATTTTAGTTCTATTAGTTAAGACGTTAAGGTTATTACAATTAGGGCACATTACTTCTTTACTTAGATCTGAATTCCAACTATTAAAATTATATTCAAGTAACTCCTGAAATTGCAATTTGTTATTACCTATTGGGATTGTCAGTTTTCCTATTTCTGTTTTACATACTTCTTCTTTTACATATCCAGAGTTTTGACATTTATAGCAATTTTCAGTGTCAAACGACAAATAGTCTTTTAAATAACTGTATTTATCAAGAAGTAATTGCAAAAATTCAGTGCTATCCTATTGCTGTTTAATATCAAACTCATCACTATGAAACTGTAATTGTAATTGATAGCAATCTAAAGCAGCATTGAGTGCGAGACTTGAAAAATCTGAACATAGGTTTTTCAATTCTGAATGAGGGGACAACTTTATTGCAGAATTTATACATTCTATATTAAAAAGACATTGCAAGATTGAATTGGCGTAACAAGAAACATTATGTGGATTAATAAAACCATAAAACCAACTTAATAATGCATTTCAATATCTTGATTACACAATAATTTATCAAAATCTTCTAATTCATTCTCTATTGGCTCTACAAAATTAGCAATATTTAAGTTATCATTATCATCGTGACTTCTTGAAAGCGTTTGTTTTTCCTTTAGTTTCAATTTTTGCTTCCAAATTAATTTTAGCCTGTTGTATTTGTTCTAAGCGTTCATGATACTTCATTGGTTCCAGTAAATTATCCTTGCAATGAATATAAGACTCTCTACCCTAACAGCACAGATGGTCACAAAACAGTCGCTGTAACGTCACAACTGTCACAGGACTATCACAAACTAGTTACATTGTGACTTGTGAGTGATGCGACTCCACTGTGTGGTCACTGCGAACCGTTCTTTGTGACCAGTCACCAGGTGACGTCACTGTGAAGTCACCCTGTGACTACTGTGTGATCGGTCACTAAGTGATCACTTTGTGAAGTCACTGCGGGACTGATTTGTGACTGCCAGTTGTTGTGACTGTTCTTTGCGACTTAGCAAACAAACTTATTTGTAATCGCATTTTTTTTGAGTGATACCTTATTTCAAATATTTAATGAGCAAATTCTAAAATACTTTCATACTGTGTAGAAGTGTTTTCCGTACACCCAAAGGCAGGGTCACAGTTAAGATTTTTTTTTTTTTTTTTTTTTTTTGGACGGGGGAGGGAGTGTAAGGGGAAGAGTTCATATTGTGCTTTCAAATATTTTAGTACTAAAAACTAAAATAAAACTAATGAGTTCAGTATGCTATAAAAATGTTCGCTACATCCACAGTGAAACCCCCACCCTGTATATGAGTTCCTATGTACAGAATATGAATTTTATCTTCTTATAAAATTCATATTCTGCATTCATTATTTTTATAATTCATATTAATTTTTCACAATTTTGCTAAACTTTTCCTGAAAAAAAATACTTGAAAATTTTTTCTACGCTAAGCCCCTTTTAAAATCTACCGTCATGCAATAGTCAAATAGAAAGCAATGGGTTCACCTTTACGCTGCGCTGTTTCGTTGCTCTTGAATTAAATGTTTTGATTTACCGCGGGGCCTCACATGGAAACTAGATACGCAGACCAGACGGCTAGCCCACGAAATTCTTGTGTGCTCAGTTACTTCTCCCGCGTCGAGTTTACAAGCCTCGATTTGTTATCGCGGATTTGGCTACATTAATTCAGATTATTTATATGGATGTATTTTTTTTATGCGTTTGAAGACAGAAAATAAAAAATTGCTTGTCTATTTTAATAAGAGGTATGTATAAGTGTCATTATATATGTTTCTTTTCAAAGGATCTTTTAATAGTTTATTGGAAATTTCAGGGGCTGCCCGATACGGTAAAGTAAGCATCGCATCGAGATGCTGTCTTTGAAGGGGCGCAATATCGAGCTCAAAACGTGGAAAATGTATAAAAGGAGAGCCTTTTTTATGTTTGCAGGGGAGCACCACGTACCTTAGGGTCGCTCCTGGAAAATTTTACAAAATTGCTGCTACCTCGTACTCCAAGGGGCATAAAATAGATCTAATAAACTTTTAAGTTGTGAGTTGCCCTCTTTTCAGTGGAAAAATAGATAATATGGTATAGCATAGTAATGCAAAGAAAAAATTCGAAATAACTAAAAGTTTCGAACAATATATATTCTCGCAGAAAAAAGTGATAAATAAAAAAATTCTAGGAATCGACAAAAAATTCGCATTATCCAAATTTCACGGAAGAATAGTACGCACGTTTTGGGTGGTACAAAGGGTCCACCCTTCTTTTCAGGAGCGTGGCGAAGGAGGGTCGACCTTTTGTACCATCCGAAACGTGCATACTGTTTATATGATTTTTGTTTAAGTGAGTTTATAATAACATTCTATATGCATATAAGCAATTAACAGCGTTTCCATGCTTAACCTTTTCACTCTCATTATTGAAAATAGGGATGGACGCGAGACGAGACAGAGATTTACATCTTTTTTGCGAGACGAGACACATATTTTTAACATTACGATATAGGGATTTTTGCGAGACGAGACAAAGGTTTTAGGCTATTTTGCGAGACGGCTATTTTTCGTCTCGCGTCCATCCCTAATTGAAAAGATTCAGTGGAGAATACTATCCTGGGACCTTAGTCGGAAGACTTTTTAAGGGGTTCTAATGGGCATTCACGTTACATCTGGAGAAAACCGACCAAAACTCCAGATTATTAGATCAACAGCTCCTCGAATTGATCCGAAACCGGGACCTTCACACTTCAGTATTCATTATACAATATTCAGACTCTTTTGTTTACATATATTTGATAAATTTTCTGACCCTTATTATCGCATGGGCAAATCGGGACTTTGCCCAGGGTCCCCGGTTCGAAAGTGCCCCCAGTTTCAAATGTTGCTCTGAAATATTCTTTTATATGTCAAAATTTTATGAAAAAGAAAACAAATTTTATAGATGGGGACCCCCAAATTCATCAATGCCCGGGGCCCCTGTTGATCATAATCTGGCCCTGTAAATATTAGCTTAATTTTATAAGCTACGTTAGGGCAAAATGAACAGTGTGTAATTATATTCAAATTCCTTACAAACATAAAATAAGAAGCACTTCACTTTCCAGAACAATTGAGAAAAACAAAAATCACAGCAAAAGGAAAACAATTTAAATATAGTAAAATTTAATATAACAGCTATTAAGGCAAATTTTAAGCTGAATAATTACAATATATATGTATATATATATAATGCACATAAAATACGAAACACGAAGTTAATATGGTGCGGGTGGGGTGGGGGGACCGCTCTAGTTATGCTTTTAAAATTGGCAAGTTTGGCGCATTTCCGGTGCAGCAACCATTCTCCTTTTCTTTTTGTCTTTAATTTCGGTTGCAGACGTTGAGCAACGAGAGAGTTATAATTGATGAATTATGAAGCAAGTACATTTTTTAGGATACAATTTTTCCGATTTCTCATTGAACTTTCGTAAAGTTTAATTGCTTTGGTTAATTGTTAAGCTGTTCAAGACAACTAATTTGGTTTCTTCGTTTGGAGCAATATAAGAATAGCATTTGCTTTAATGTTGAAACCCTATTAGTTTTGATACAACATTGATTCTGCAAATTACTTGGATAACACTATTACAGGTAAATTTTTACTTTCACTGTTTTTAATATACATAATCTCATAGCGTATTTTAATGTATAAAATTATTTTCTTCCATAAAATTTGAGTTATGTAGTTATGCGACAGATATAGATGTAGAAATCTCTATTTTGAATAGCTAACATAAGAAAAATCATTTGATCTAAACAACCTGTACAATACATAGCAAAATGTTACCCTAAAGTTAGGTGTGTGTGTGCATAACCATAGTACAGCTTTTTTATTATTTATGTTGTGTTTGACTGCTGCGATCTTGCTAGCTGAATCAATCTATGGCTGCATTCATATCTTGTTACAATTATTCGACTTCTTTGTGACTTAAAATGTAAGTATACATATTAGTATTATGAAATGTTTGTTTTTACTTTTTTAATTCACCATTATCTGGAATTTTCTAGTTATGTTTATCTTGTCAACATGGTCCTGTTGACTCCTTAGGCAGATAGCCCTCGTGTAACCAATCTAAAAAGCATGTTTGATGCATAACTAAACTAGAATGTCCCACATTTTAATAACGTACAAAACTTAAAATACCGTTATAACGAAATTTTAGGGACCTCAAACGCTTTCTCTTAACTTACTTTGAAAACTAATAATTGCTTGTCTTTCAAAATAGTCCCATACGAGTAATGTCGTGACGATGGTTGCGGTTGCGACACTTTTGTGATATCGGAGTCGCCATTGTGACCACTATGTACCGGCACATTTCAGTTGCAGTGTGATCGCGACTACGCTGTGACGGCGCATTGTAGTCACATCTGTGACCGCGACCGCTCTGTGTCGTCACTAAAGGGTAACAGCGGCAACCGTCGTCGCAGTTGTGACTACTCTGCGGGGTCGCATTGTGACGTCACCGTGGGTGGACATAGGGACTGTGGCGTGACTAAACGGCGTCGTCACAGCGACTCTTTGTGACTCTTAATGTCACTGTTTCGCGTGGTCACTTTTTAGTCACGGGTGAAAGTTGTGCTATTAGGGTATATGTGCTGAAATGATCTTTTAGTTCAGAAATAGTTCTCCATGGTCTAAACAAGATTAATAAACAAAAATAATATTTTTCTGACTCTTGTTTACAGTTGAAATTGTAATGGTTTATTAAATAGGGCATTTTTCTTTTACGTAAATGTTTTTCCTCATATTCACAAGAAATCAGTTTTAGAATAAGGTTTTCTGTCTACAATATCATACCATCTAGAAAAATGAAAAAGAACTTGAAGAAAGATTTTCAAGTTCTTTTGGCCTTAGTGGGTAATGAGTACCTATCCAACTTGAACAATATATATCGGTTGCATTGTTACCTAATTTCAGTAGTTCAATTTTGATTTTTAATTTACGTGATCGGTGGATATTTACATCTCGCATCTGTTCCAAATAATGGGTGTAACAATAAAGTGTCAGAGGTTTCTAAAGCTCCACATTCCCTATTTGATAATGTTCACAAAGCAAAATTCCATAAACAATTGTATAAAGGTTTTGTAGAAGAAAAATCACTAAAATCATCAGATGCAAATGATTTTTCAGCTTTTGTTTGACATTTTGTTATGTATGTAGTTAAAGATGCTGACTTTTCACCAATAAACTGAATATCTACATTACCCCACCAGGCATGCAATAAAACTGCAGTACAATCATTGATGTATAATTCATCTTTATGTGGCAAATTATACAAACGAGTTTTTGTTAACTTTCTTCGACCTATTACTGCATCAGCAACTTCATTAATATGTAAATAATCAGAAATTTCACGTGGAAAACTAAACCTACAAACTCTTATTGTTTTATTCTTAACCTTTTTAGCACACATACAATAAGAATTATGTTTTGGATTTCATATTTCATAACACAACCATGAAGTTGTGGAAAATTACTTTCACTGGGAATTTTGCAAGTTAAACATTTATTTATGTATTCAGCAATAGAATGAAAACTTTTCTTAATATCGGGGCATCCTCAATCCATTACAATAAATGAAAATGTTGTAATCCACGGGATTGATACTCACGGCGCCAAGCAATGTTCAACTATATCTAATGGACCATCACAAGAAGCTATAAAATCTAGCACAGCTCCAAATGTATTTTCATGAAATATGAAGTATTTAATAGGTCCAATGCTATTAAATGAGATAATGGTTTATCTTTTATTTTGTATTTGTTGGTACTAGATATGTTTGTAAATCTTCCCAATGATATTCACTTGGACTTAATGTTAAAAAGAAATTAGCAGGACCATAGTTCTTCACCATACAGTTCGTCTGTAGGAATGAGGATATGCTCATTCAAACGTACTTTATGAGGGTATGCTTTCTTACACGCATCGCATACATAGAGTTTCTTCTCTGTATGTGTGAGACTATGTCTATTGAAGTTCAGTTTCCAAGAGAATTCTTTATTACAAGCATCACACGCATATGGTTTCTTCTTTGTATGCATGCGAAGATGTATATTCAAGTGATCTTGATGATGAAATGATGTATTACACATATCACAGGCATGTGACACAGGCGTCATAGAATTATTGCAGTTAAAGAGTGGAATTCCTAATTTTTTCTGCTGGGGGACGTTTGTCATTTAAGATTCCTAATTATTACTGTTTTAACAAGGAGTGGGGTGAACCATGGCAACTTGCAGTTCTTTGCTCTATTAAGATGATTAGAAAAAGAAATGATTTAAGTTTCATCTATCGTGTCTTGAAAAAATCTAACTTCTTAACAGTAAAACTTTTCAAGGCAACTGGAATATGTGAAAAGGTGAAGAATGTAAATGCAGTGATGAAGGAATCGTTAAAGTACAGGAAAAATCTGAAAATAAATAAAGAAATAAATAGTGATAGTAAAAGAGAACTAGCTTTTAAATTGAAAACAGATAATATAGATGATTTTTGCGTGTTAAATAAAAACACATAATTTTATTTACCCCTTTGAGGTGCAAGCATTTACAGATAAATATAACCAACTGGATAGACTGGCCAGCACTGAAAAATTGCAGTCATTGTCATCAATCCATTAAATTATCAACTAGACTATTGAACCGAACGCCTTGAAATTTTGCACAAATATGTAAATAGATACAGTTTAAATCACTTCTAAGTAAGATTTGAAAAAAATCTAGATTTTCCCCAAATTTTAGCTATTCCTATTTTCAGTTCTTTTGCATTCTGAAAGTAAAACATTTAAATCATTTGAGTGACACAGACTTGGGTATTGCTATTTATGTCATTTTAATGTCAGGCCAGGCTTTGAAGAGAAAATTGTGATTCCAGGTTGTTTGAGGTTACTTCTAAAGATTACCCAGTTTAACTTTTTCTCACAAAAATGATTTACTTTACATAAAACATTTATATAAGAGTTGCAGTTTCAAGCAAATCAATGCGCAAAGTATTTTCTGCAAACACACTTCCAGAAAGATTTTTTAGAGGAGCATTCAATTCCAATGACAGGAATAAGAATTTTGAAAATGCGAAAAAATTCTTCGAGTGCATTAGTGGAAAGTTTTCTCATTGGAAAAATTTTGATTTGCTAAAAATAGCCCACAAGGATTAATGTATTGAGAATTTAAATCTCATTATTTTAGTTTGGATATTATGTGTATTTCCTCTTTCAAAAATATATCTTTCCAGTCATCCCTAACGTATAGGAGCAATAAAATACAATCTCATTCTACAACAAATATATGTAGCTGTGAAAAAACTCAAAGGTATATAGAATAGATCTTTTTACTGCCCCAGACAACCATGTAAAATGGATAACAATCTAACATGGAATGTTTCATAATTACATCTGCAGTATTGAAAATTCATTGTTTATATTAAAAAATACTTTTACACATACCATTAATAAAGAAAGTCAATTGTAATTCAGTAAATAATAAAAATCCATGGAACTTATCACAACTTATATAGCAGCTTCTATAACAACTTATAAAACAGTGCAAGAGAAAAAACAGATTTTCGTTTTTTTAATCTGATTTAATTTTTTTAGAATCCCATTTTTCATTAGCACTGAGGTTTTTTTTTATTAACCCTTTCATTCCTGATAAAATAGTTTTTCTCCAAATTAAATAATTTCCCTTTGATAAGAGATGAAACTTGTAATTAAAAAAACAAAAAAAATCCTGACTATTAAATTTTTGAGGAAAATTGTGTTTTTTTCCTCCATGTGCACAAATTAAGACATCCATCAATAACAGCATAGACAATTTTTTATATCCTCAATTGTAGATGCAAAGTCTTAAATATTCATTTAATGTATTTATTTAACTAAAAAAAATCGAATTCATATAATATACCATGCAACTTAAGCAAATGGATTATTGATTCGTTCCAATAAAAAAAAAAAAAATTCAGCCTTAAATTGCTACAAATGCTAGAATAAGAATGAACAATACTAAAAGAAGAAAACTATTTCAGCAGATGAAGCCACATTTTATTTGGTAGATAAAATGGATTTCTAGTCCAATGAATTCTAAAGTTTTATTAATTTTCATCCACATTAACAGAAATTTTTTGATTAGATAGAGGGACACAAACTCTTCCAAAATTACGCACACTAATGGCTTGTTCATATCTTACTTTTAAATTAATGTTTCTTTTTTTTTTTTTTTTTTCCTTCTTCTTTTAATCAACTGATTTAAAAATATTGATCTTCCTAAAACTCTTTCTCGCATACATCCTATAAGAAAAGTTTCTACCCTGCATAAAATATCTCTTCCAATCTATTTTTAAACAGAATGTTTCTTTAACATACAGCATGTGTCCGAAAAGTTTGGTGAATATTGTCATAAAAGAAAGGAAACAGGAGTTACAAACAATGCCTTTATTAGCTTTCAAAGTAATCACTGTTAGTTATAACACTCATATGACATCAGTTGTCAGATAAAGTTTTTAGCTTTCAAAGTAATCACTGTTAGTTATAACACTCTTATGACATCAGTTGTCAGATAAATAAAGTTTTTATCCAACATGAGATCAAAGGTACGCATTCAAGTTTCCTTCCTGAGTAAATGCTTTTTATAAGGGATCAACTTGCAGAGATGAGGGCCCAGGGCAAAAGCTTCATAGGAGGCCTCCCCCTCCACCCCCCCTTCTTATGAAAACTTTCTTATACCATACAAAGCAGCTTTCATACGCCATACAAAGAAGGATATTATAACAGAATTTTTTTTTTAATGGAAGGACACTTGCTCATCAAGCATTAGCCACTACTAAGGCATGAATCCCTGGCCATTTTATTATGGTAGCACCCAACGGGCAGCCACAGTTTCCCACTATGAAGGGACAGACAAGTTAACACCCATTTCTATTCTGGGATTTGAACCCAGACCCAATGCGTGATAGAATGGTTCTTTAGCCACTACACCACTTGGGCAGCCCTAACATAAAAATGGCCATTGAATCAAGATGCAATAGTTTGATTACAACTAGTAATATGTAGGATAATATTACAATCATACATAGCTACCAACTATTATGGAATGCAATAACCACTTCTTTTAAACAATAACTTTTGGCATAAAATATAGCAAAATTTTTGTACTACGTGAATGAGCTGGTTACTATTTTGAAAAAATATGAAAAAAAAATACTGTTTACAAAAAGTGGTTAACTATATTCCATAGTAGTTGACATCTATGATTATATTATTTAATTTTCAATCACTCATTTCATTCCACATTTTTCAAGTAACATCTTATGAAATATTTTTGTATATTTTCCAATAATGCTTATATCTGAGCATTTATTAATAGTGGTATAGATCTTCAGTTCACTGAGGAAGCTACAATGCGCACCGGTTATAACAGACCTGGGATATAAAGTACTATCGGTTATAATGTACCTAGAAGCCAGGTCCCGATTGAAGTCCTATATATATAATGTTATTTAACTTCGGTTAAAACGTACTTAACAAAAGTATGTACTTCGGCTATACGTACTTTTTATACCAAAGCCAAAAATAAAATTTTGCTTTTCTTAAGAATTTTATTTCCTTTTTCTTGGAAATTTCAGTACCTTCAAAAACACTCATTGTCAGTTTTCAGATTCTTTAGCGAGATGAATTGCGGATGAATGGAGGGAGTGAACTTTTATCCTTTTCGCCTTCTAGGTAGGGCTAAGAACAAGACCCATGTTTTTTATATAACATTCATCAATGTAAATACCTCCTGAAAAGCCCTATCTATAATGATTCTGATGATAGTGAAGAAGAAACAGAGGAGCCTATACCAAGCATACCCGACACATTAAATGCTGCAAAAACATTTATCACGATTTTTTGAATGTCGCATTGATGATGCAGAGACTACAAAAGTCTAGTATAGATATCCTAAACGGTATTTTTAACGTAGCATCTGCCCATTTAAAACAAAAGAAAATTACAAATCATTTATCTCAATAAAAATTGTAATAAAGAATTTTCTCTGTTTAATTTAAATTTTAAAAAATCAGACCTGCTTAAAACACATATTACAATGAAATAGCCCGCCTTTTTTTTTTTTTTTTTTTTTTGTAATATTGAATCTTAACAGCGGTACTGCTTATAACATACTACTTTTTTAGGTCCCATGAGAGTATATTATAACCGGTGTCTACTGTATTTTTTTTTTTTGTTTGATATGTTCCAAACTGAAAATCAGCTGCATGGTTTCCTCATGATTAGCGTACATCACTACATGTACATCACACCTAAATGATAAGTTAGTGTTGAATAACTGCCTGAGATTATACAGTTTAGCTAAGTAAAAGTGTGACTATAATGCAAGCACAATGAAACAGTAACAGAGTAATTATTATTAATAGGGATACACCAAATAACATATTTTGCCAAACAATGAATACCGAATATTCGGTTAAAATTCTAACCTAATTTTGGTTAAAATTTTTTAAACTTATTAAACTTTGATTGCAATGATTAATTTAATTAGACTGTTTTTAAACAATATTTAATATTTTATACAGTGTAAAACTTCAGAAATTAAAATGCTGCAAAATTTAATGTCCAAGTATTTACTTTATATCAGGATATTTATATTAAAAAAATAGCAGTTATTTTATTCTAATTTTTCTTTCCATAGTTCCTGGGCGCCTTGCGCCCTCAACTATGCTCATGAAGCTATTTTGACAGGGATTATGCAAGAATGGTTACAGTACCACAAAATCAGTGAAAAGTGGAGGGGGGGGGGGGGACACAAAATACATACTCATAAAAGAAATAGAAAATACCTAAGTGATTGCTTGAGTTCATGTACACTGAAAAAATATTAACAATAAATAAACACTAGATGTATGGAATACATAGTGTAAACACTGGGATACGGAACAAGTTACAAAAATGAAAACAACTCTTGGGAGGCACCTAAGTGCTCTCCGCCGGTAAATAACAACAAAGTCTGAAATATTTTTTGGATTATGAAAATTTTCTAATTTTTTTTTTGACACATGAAAAAACACTCCTTGCGGCTGGCACTACAATAATAAAAATGGGCTATTTCTAAAAACAGAGCTAGACCCTCTCAACTAGTGGCCACAGTGGTTACTGCTGCACTTTTGATAGAAAAAAAGGGGAGTGTTCCCTACGACCACACAGTGGGCGGGACACAGGTGAGGCTAAAATCTGGGTTGATCTAGACTTGAAACCCTCTCAAGTACTGCTTGCAGATTTACTGCTGCACTTTGGAAATTAAAAAACACTGATACTTTCAAGTTAAAAATAGGTAAAATTAATAAAGGCAGATTAAATATAAGTAGAAATTACGGTGCCAGCACGCGGCCTACGTCTATTTGTCATATCATGGGCGTCGTACATAGGTAATTGATTTAAAGCTTCGTTATTAATACTAGGGATATTTTCAAAAAAGTTAAGATTAAGCATTTTAATAAAGTTAGGTAAAGTGGGAATATTAATTTCTCTGTAGATGTGGGTGTTTCGAACATAGTAAGGGATAATAAAAGCATATAAAACATTATTTAATACGGCGGATTAATTAGTTAAAATTTTTTATTTGGGAATATCTTATTCCCCCGTACATGATATATATTTCGGTTACACACATAACCATCTTCAGTCGTTTCTGGATCTCTCACTAGAAAGAAGCCGCCATTAGTGAGAGATCCAGAAACGACTGAAGATGGTTATGTGTGTAACCGAAATATATATCATGTACGGGGGAATAAGGTATTCCCAAATAAAAAATTTTAACTAAATAGTAAGGGATGTCTGCTATTTGCCTGATTACCCCATTTTGGGCCTGACATAATTTTATTAAGTTTGATTTAGCTGCACACGACCATGATTGACAACTATACGTAAGAATTGGTCTAAGAAAGAAACAGTAAACGAGACACTTGTTATTAAAAGATAATGCACTATTTCGAGCCAGTAGGGGGAAAAGAATATTTTTAGCCGCTCGGAATTTATTAATAGAGTTTCTGATGTGTTGTTTAAAAGTGAGTTTGGAGTCTAAAGTGACTCCTAGGTATTTACAAGTTTCAGACCATGGCAGGGGGGTGTTATTAAAAATAATCTGATATTTGCTTCTGGTATTGGGAGTAATGTTAGAAAACATAACTGCTTCTGTCTTGTCAATGTTTACTGCTATTTTCCATTTATTGAGCCAGAGGCTAATGAGTTTTAGGTGTTTATTTAGAAAATTAATGGCATACTTGATATTTCTAGTAGAAGTGAAAATAGCATCATCGGCAAAAAAGGCAGTGTTTGTATGAGGATGAGTGGGGAAATCATTAATATAGATGTTAAAAAGAGTAGGGGAAAGTACAGAGCCTTGTGGTAATCCACTTAAACAATAATGAAGATGTGAGAGCTCATTTTTCACTTTAACCCTAAAGTTTCTATTGGTGATGTAGGTGTTAATTAAATGGATAAGAGCAGGAGGAAAGTTATAATTAATGAGTTTAAAAATTAGTCCTTTTAACCAAATCTTATCATATGCTTTTGCTACATCAAGGAAAACTGCTGGGGTGTGTTGCTTAAGTGATTTGCCAGTGGTTATTTTTTCAACAAGTCTGTAAACCTGATGCGGAGCAGATAGGTGGGGGCGAAAGCCAAACTGATTGGGAGTAATCAGATTATTGTTGTTAATATGACTGTTGACTAGTTGGAGGATAAAGTACTCAGCAATTTTGCTTAATGAGTTTAATAAACTAATAGGTCTGTAGGAGCTGGCAATATCTGGAGGTTTCTTAGGTTTTTGAATAGGGACTATTATTGCAGTTTTCCAATCCCTGGGAAAGTATGAAAATTTAATAATGGCATTAATGAGGTTGGTAAATTTGATAATTAAGAGTAAGATTTTTAATGGCGAGATCCGAGATTCCGCTGATTCCAGGGGATTTATTATTTTTAATAATTTTAATCTTATTGAGAACATCTAGCACAGTAATTTGAATATCTATTGGAGCTGGGGGCTGTGCTAGGAAGGAATCAACAGTAGTATTTACTTCCGTTTCAGTGTTTGTATCTCTTAAATTGTTGAGTTGGAACTGTGTATCAAGATGGTCAGCGATAGTATCAGCTTTTTCTCTGTCCGAATACGCAAAGGAGTTATCTCTTTTAATAGGTGGTAATGGGTTAAACTTTCGTCTGAGTTTTTTGGTTAATTTCCAGAGGGAATTGTCTTCCGTGGAAAGTGAGTCGAGATAACTCGCCCAACGTTGCTGCCTGTACTGGAATAAGAAATCTTTGAGTTTTTGTTAGGCCCTGTTCATGATTGTTTTATCAGCAGGACTTCGCGTATTCTGCCAAGTTTTACGTGCTCTATTTTTATTATTAATGAGGAAGCGGATATAAGGATCTTTGGAATAGTGATAATTACTAGGAGATTCAGTAGTAGCTTCGTTAAATGAATTAATAATACTATTGGTGAGATTTTCAGTGAATTGGTCTATTGAAGTACGATCATTGATTTCGTAGTTATGGTCGTTGTTTATTTCCAGATTTTCTCTGAACTTAGCCCAATCTGTTCTTTTAATAATTTTGACCGTCTGGGGTATCAATTTCGATGGGGTTATGGTCAGAGCTAAGTTCTGGGAGGGAATGAATTTCTTTAGTATAGTTAAAACCGTAAAAAAGGCCAAAATCGGTGGTGCTACTACTATAAGCAGAAAAATGGGTGGGTTGATTTGGAAAAATAATATCCGCTTGTGGAGAGTTGGACAGATAATTTACGATGATATTACCAAGACCATTATTGGTACGACAGTTCCAATACCTATGACGGGCATTAAAATCCCCAATTAAAAAGCAGTTAGTGTCTAGATTTAGCAGTGTTTCAACTTCTGCAAACACACTAAGATCCGGTTCGTGATTAGGAAGGTACACTGAAATGAAAGTAAGGGGGGGGGGGTTCCCAGGAATAACTATGGTGATGCCTGTAGCATTGATATGAGTAAGATGAGGAAGGGAAACAGGGTGAAAATTAAAATTATTTTTAACACATACAGCGGTTCCCCTAATTGGGCGGCTGCTGTTTATGTTAATGTAATCAGTACGAATGATGGAGTAATTAGGTAGCTTAAGTGTCATACCAGGTCTGAGGTGTGTTTCTTGGAGTAAAATCAAGTTTGGGGAGTGCTCGTTTACAAATTCCCTGAACTCAAGCATCTTGTCTTGGATCCCGTTACAGTTCCAGGAAATAATCGAGAAAGCTCTGTCTCTCATGATGTGGGGATAATATTGAGCTTTGAGAGACCAGTAAGAAGAACGTTAATTTTATTGTGTGGCTCCTGTTGCATTAGGGCCAGGGTATTTTTGAATGTATCTATAATAACTTTAGGATTTCCTCCCAGAGACTTCAAAATTTCGCCGGCCAGTTTGTTGATTTCTGAGATCGCGGAGAGAGCTTCGAAGGGTGACGCTGATTGGTTGGTAGAAGTATTGGGGGTGATCCGCTGTCCAGGTATATAAGCCGCCGCTTGGGCAAAAGTTTTAGTTGAGCCGCTTGCTCCGGAGGGAGCAGACGTGGCTATAGTAGCTCTCAGATTCTCACAATTCCTCGGGGGGGGGGGGGGGGGGCTGGGGGCGCGTGGTTTTAGTTTTGTTTTCCGGGAATTTTGGACATCTACGGTAACTGGCCGTGCGATTGCCTGCACAGTTAGCGCATATTATTTTTTCTTGGGGGATTTTTCCTTGGTTATTTTTCTGCAGGGGGCATTCTACGCTTAAATGCATACTGGAACATTTAACACATCTGGGGGGCATCTTGCAATTGTCACTGGAGTGATGGAAAAATTGACATCTGTGACATTGAAGTGTGCGGGTTGGTCTACGATAATTTTCTATTGTAATTTTGAAGTAGTAAATGGAGTCTAATTTTTCTGGGAGAGATCGATTAATGTTATTGTCCGGGAGCGTAATTTGGAAAAGGGGCTTGGGTAGTTTCGTTTTCAAACTGTGCATCTGGACGCATTTAGAAGTAGTGAAACCTTTTTGTTGGAGATCTGTCAAAATATCATCTGTTTTAAAGTCCTTAGGGAGGCCGCGAATGACAAATTTGATCTTAGGGAGGGATTGATCACCAAGGGTAAAGTGGCCTATTCCAGTCTGGTCGATTTCCTCTAGAATTATTCTGTAAGATTCTGGAGTCTCTGGGAAGATACGAAGAAAGGGGTATGCTGGAACTGCTTTAAACTGATGCTGGGATCCAATTTTGTTTTGTAACTCTTGCATAAATGCAACCGGATTATCCGGGTAAGTTACATTGATGGGTCTAACCTTCCTTTTGGGAGGTTCAGTGGCGCCATCTGTTTTTCCTGATTGCAAGTTATTCTCGCCAAGGTTTACTTCAGGAAGAATGCTGTACGGGTTTACTAGAGATTTGCTGGAAACAGCATTAGGTTTTTTGCTGGTAACGTTGGTTTGTGAGGTGGTTTTCCTTTTTAAAGGGGCAATAGTGGGGTACTGCAACTCATTCAAAACATAATTACCCTGGGCTGAGCTGCTTGCTTCAGGTGTGTTGTGAGATCTGGCATTATTCTTTTTCCTTTCTTTTTCAAAAAGGAACACTGTGTTTTCGTGAGCAGCGCGTAGTTCGCGCATTTCTTCTGCCATTTTAATCAGCTTTTCATATAGCTCGTTTACTTGTTCGCGTTCACGATTAATATATTCTTTAAGTTTAATATTTTGTCCGGAGTGGGCATCATAAATAAATGAGTCTTCCTCAGAGCAGGTGGGGAGAACACTGGTGTCCATTTTATTCTCCATTTCGCAATCGTTAATCGACAGTCCGCCTAATACCAATACCTAGCTGTGAAAACAGCTGTTTTTGGCTCACTGTGATTACTTCCTCCTCATCTCGCGACTCGGAGGGAACTCGATGAATGATGTTGATTGATGAATAGCAGTTAATTGATCTTACATATTTATGAATACTTAATATGAGTATTTTTTCTGGTTATGTTTCATATTTAAATTAAAATTAGTAATAGTAAAGTTAAAGTAATGTGTTACAGGATTTAAGAAAAAGTGAAAAGTAACAAAAGTTAACATTTACGTGTTTTCTCTTACATTAAAATAACTTTGAATGTGGTACTAGTAAGTATCAATTTGAATTAATTTTTTACATTATGGAACCTTTTATCTGGAAACCAGTTATCCAGAATCATTTTTCAATCAATTAAATTCCTATTTTCTCCGAAAAAAAGCAAAAAATGAGTTTTTTTTATATTTTTTTCTTTAGTTCTACAGCTAGAATTTATAAAGTAAGCAATCTGGTAAGGTACTTTATTTTTTTAGTGTGTGACTAAGTTTTCAAGAAGTTATCATACATTTACTACTTTCTTTCTAAATATGATTGTTATTTATCTTAATCATATTAAGAGTTTTTTTATATTATTTTTCTCGTATATTAACAATTAATGTTTAATTCTAATCAAAAATAGAGAGTAACATATGCTACCAATCAAATCAGTAGATGTCATGTTAATCCCTAACCAGTTATCCAGAATACACCAGGTCTCAACCATTCCGGATAACAGGTTCTATACTTTCTATGGTTATGGTACTATACTAATAACTTTCATTTGTGGTATATAAAAAATCCTTAATTACTAATATTTTTCTCATAAAATTAGCTTCTCTGTCTCTTTATTTTAAATTAAAATCAAAATTTGCAAATTTTTAAACTTAAAGGATAATTTGGGAAACCCCCCCCCTTTTTGTTGGGGGCCTGAGCACTTTCCCTGAATGCCCAGCTGGAAATCAGTCCTTGCTTTGATAAAAATGTTTCTTCACTGAATGCATGTGATAAGATGTCTACTTAAGGTGCCTTCTCGGGAGAAAGTTTTTTTACAAATATCACACTCATATGGTTTATTCGCTACATGAGTACGCAAATGTCTTTGCAAGTGTCCTTCCTGCGAAAATGGTTTATAACATATGTCACATGCATATGGCTTCTCTCCAGTATGAATGCGAAGATGTCTGTTTAAGCTTATTTTATGAAAGAAAGATTTCTTACATATGTCACAAACGTGAGGTTTCTCACCTGCATGCATGAGGAGATGTGTATTCAAGCTTAATTTGTGATTAAATGCTTTTCCACACATGTCACACGCGTAAGGTTTCTCACCTGTATGAGTTCGAATATGTCTCTTTAAGGTCACTTCCTGAGAAAATAACCTATTACAAATGTCGCATACGTAAGGCTTCTCTCCAGTATGTATGCGAAGATGCTTTCTCAAGCCTCCTTGAAGCCTGAAACCCTTTTTGCAAAAATCACACAAGAAAGGTTTTTCCCCTGTATGGGTTCGAATATGCGCATTCAAGCTCTCTTTATGAGAAAATGCTTTATTACATACGTCACACGCATACGGCTTCTCTCCTGTATGGGCTCGAAGATGCACATTTAAGCTTTCTTTTTGAGAGAATGCTTTATTGCAAATATCGCACACGTAAGGCTTCTTCCCTGTATGCATTAGAAGATGTCGATTCAAGCTTATTTTACGATTGAATGGTTTATTGCATACATCACACACATGAGGTTTCTCTCCTGAATGAATGCGACGATGTGCATTCAAGTTACCTTGCTCAGTGAATGCTTTCCCACAAATCTCACACACACAAGGCTTCTCCCCTGTATGAGTGCGACGATGTCTGCTCAAGGTTACTTTATGACCGAATGCTTTATTACACACATCACACACAAAAGGTTTTTCCCCTGTGTGAGTGCGTAGATGTGAAAACAAGTGCACTTCCTGAGCGAATGCTTTGTTACAAGTATCACACACATAAGGTTTCTCCCCCGAATGAATGCGAAGATGTCTAGTCAAGTGTCCTGCCCGTGAGAATGTTTTATTACAAATATCACACAGATGAGGTTTCTCTCCTGCATGTGTGCGAAGATGCATCTTCAAATTTCTTTCTTTGGAGAATGTTTTATTACAAATATCACACAGATAAGGTTTCTCTCCTGCATGTGTGCAAAGATGTATCTTCAAAATTCTTTCCTTGGAGAATGTTTCATTACAAATATCACACAGATGAGGTTTCTCTCCTGTATGTGTGTGAAGATGCGTCTTCAAATTTCTTTCCTTGGAGAATGCTTTGTTAGGAACATCACACGGAAAATGTTTTCCACTCAAGAGAATACAACGATGCTTTTTCAAGGCTTTTTGTGTACAAAAATTTCTTTGACACACACTGCAATCAAAAATTTTTTTGCCTGCAAGAGTAGAACTATCTTTGAAATGAGACTGCGGAGACATTGTTTCTTGAGGAGCCTCAATTTTACAAATTTTCGCATCCATGGAGAGCAGTAATAATTATTGAATGTAAATAGTGGAATACCTAATTCTTTTCCAGCAGCGGATGTATATCATTGTTTTCTAAATATTAGCACTTTAACAAAGGGTGGAGGAATCATGGTTATCATAAAATTTTGCAGTTCTGTGTTTTATTGAGATAATGAAATAATAATAATAGCAATCTATCATATCTTGAAAATATAACTGGTGACTAATAAAATTTTCAAAAGCAAACTGGAATATAAGAAAATCTGAAGAATTTGAATGCAATTGTTAAAAGCACAGGAAAATTCAGCAATCTGTAAATAAATAAACAAACAAACAAATAATGATAGTGACAGACAACTAGTTTTCAAATTGAAATAAAAAATAATATCTTTTAGCTTTAAATATACAAAACAATGATCATTTTGGTGAAAAGATGTGACTATTATCACAGCATTCTAACAGTTAAAATGTTAGGTTAGTCGTTTTCTAAAATATCAAATCACCAGAACTTTAGTATTACTGAAAACTGATAAATTATTTATTATTAGAGTACAGTAGAGGCTAATGAAACAAAGGTCTAATAGGACAGGGGTAAAATCGTATTGAAAATATTTTAAAGGAAATGCATCAAAACCTGTCTAATGTTATCAGCTTCGAGAAAAACAAAGCTGGTCACCCTATAAAGGTGGTTACTAGAATGAAGGCGATAAAATGTGATCACTGTAAAGTGAAATTCCACAAAAACAATCACAAACAGTCAATATAGATAGCTTGTCTCTTTACCAAGGTGGTTACTTTTAGTAGGTTTCACAGTATTATGTTGTGCCTATATAGCAACTCCAAAACTGCTATCGTTAGCCCTCACACTGACAAGCCTGTGTTTAGCTCTGTTACTGAAAAATGCCTGCTAAAGAGGCGAAGGTGATTATAATTGCTTACACAAAACTGCTTTTAGTCATTGGCTCTATTCATTTCTCAAACAAGCAAGACAGAGTTAATGAAGTTGTAGCTTCTCCCTTTCAGAAAGCAGAGCCAATTAGCTGTCACAATCAAGAGATGTCCACAGTAGTCCGTGAGTGTAGGGCCACAGTAGCCCGGTTGGGAGAGGCATCAATCTCATAGCTGAAAGGTTGTGAATTCGATCCTGGAACCAAATATCCCAGTTGGGATAGGCATCAATCTCGTAGCTGAAAGGTTGTGGACTCGAATCCTGGAACCAACTATCCCAGTTGGGATAGGCATCGTTCTCGTAGCTGAAAGGTTGTGGACTCAATCCTGGAACCAACCAAAGACCACCGTGCTCACTAATGATGACTGAGGCACTGTAAATACTTTGTTGTCACAATGTTCTCCATTTCCATGCGAAAATGATACCTCTGGGGATGGCAAAACTAAGCCTTAGGGTCTTCTGCTTGGTATTAAGAAGTCCTTCTAATGATTGGTAGTGCTGATGCTCCTGTGGCAGAAACAAAACGATCATCGACAGACAAGTTTCAAGTTACAAAGTTGAAAAATGTGCTGAAGACCACTTTCATGTACTTGAAATTTTCAGTTAACTCATGTTATTTTCATGTTTAAATGCACCCACATCTTTGTGTGTGCATGCACACATAAATATATATAGTGCTGCAGAAAAATTTTTGTATTTCTGCAGCTTGTTGCCACCTATCAGCTTCTGAATGAGGTAAAAATGAACTCTTTGAAAGTTTCTGGTAGAAATCAACATCCTTGGCAGATACTGCCAGCTATCGAACTAATCTGGATTCGTGGTTGGTACAAAATGCCATAAAAGCAGAAGTACCTAAGGCCCCAATACCCCTGAGAACAAGACAGACAGACAGACAGACAAGACAGATCTAAAGTGTCCACTGTTCAACCCCTTACTACATTATTTTCAATACTTTCTCAGGATTGCCAATGTTTTTATTTTCGATGGTTATGGATGAGAGAGGCATGATATTCTTATCTACTTAATTTAAGATGGAAGATTTATCAAAGAAAGATGAATGGAATGATATTTTATCCCCTCCAACATAAAAGGAAAAAGAAATAAAACCCTGGATTCCTTGCAATGGGGAAATTGGATTTATTCCTAAACCTTCAATTCAGAAAAGTTGCGACGTAAACTTAACCCTTTGCACTAGTAAATAAATGCATAATTCTCTAATGCTTAGTAAATATCTGCAATAACTAGAAACAAACTGAAGTAGAAAGGTCAGATAATGATCACACTAAGCAATTATTTAGGTACTTGCGTATTATCCCAGCAGTCCCCCAAGACGAGGGACTTTTTGCCAAGATAAATGCCGGATATATGAAATTACTGATGATTCCGAATACGATTGGCAACAGTTTGCCAGCATATTTGACGAAAAATAGTTTGGCAAGAATGAGAACCGGGATAATACGTAAGTACCATTATTTGAAACCAAGGTACTTACGTATTATCCTGGCGGTCATTCTTGCCAAACTATTTTTTTTTTTGCCAAATGTGCTGGCAAACTGTAGCCAATTGTATTCTAAACCATCAGTAATTTCATGTGTCCGGCATTTATCTTGGATAAAAATTGCTCATCTTGAGGGACTGGCAGGATAATATGTAAGTACAAAACAGGTAATTAAAAACAGTGGGCATTGCCACATTCATGCCAACTAAAACTTTTGCTAAAGCAGCGAAGTCTAGAATTATGATTGTTTAGTAATTCAAAACTGCATAGCCTCCAACTATGCAAAATATAACTAACCACTTTTTTTTAAACAGGAATCTGCGGTTTAAAAAAAAAAAAAAATCTGAGTTCAGTGGCAACATTGTTACTACTTTAAAAAAAAAATATTTTTTTAATGTACTGTTCATATCCATAAAAGGGTTAGTTATATTCAGGAGTAGTTGGCAGCTATGCAACTGGGCAATTAAAAAACATAACACCCCACATTTGAGTATCAACAGTTAAATCCTTTTGAGTCTCCCACCACCACCCACTGAAAGTGTAATGTGCGATATCACCTTTTTAAATCGTTGTGTCAGCTGAAACAAACATTCAAGGGACACTTTTGGGTTACGCGAACGAATTGATAACAGATGAAATAAAGAAGTGGTGGCTATCTAAGAACCATTTCAATGCGAACCCGTTTCACAACAGCACACTCAAACATAAATAGATATATACTTCAGGAAAATTTTTTTCCCGACAACAAGCTATTTAGACCTTTTCTAAATCCAAAATAACAACAAAGCTTTTTAAATTTACAGGAATAAATTAGCTTCTTGAAACTTTTTGAAGAGACGTTGTAATCCCCTACCACAGTGAAATGAAAATTTAAGTCCTCAAATGATATTCGTTTTGAAAACTTAAAAAGGAGAGTTATACTCACAATCACCGGCAAAAGTTGATAAAACTTCACATGATGAATAAAGTGACCATTTTCTTAACGAACCAAGCACACGCAGATAGATAGGGACAGAGTTATTTATTAATGATTAAGGCTGGGGGGTGGGGGAATCATTCACCATTTATTAATGATTAAGGCTGGGGGAATCATTCACCTTTACCCGTTACTCCTTAGAGACAGTTTTGACAAGTGCTCTAGTTTGTCAAGAGCTGTGAGCTCTACATTAGCTACTGGAGAGCGGGAGAGATCGGTTTTAACGTGCCACTTTTTCCACAAGTTTCCCTTTAGTTTCAGTTTCTGAAATAGTACGTTCTCCGAAAATGCTTTATAATCGCTTTATGGTAAAAATTATTGCGCTTCACCTTCTGACTGACATACAGGGGCGGATGCAGAAAAAACAGCTGGGGAGGGGGTCGCCATTAGAATGATATACATTGATTTCCCCAATACTCTTTCTCCCAATATACCGTAAAATACCAGAAAAACGCGCCCCCCCCCATCTTCAAGGAAATCGGGATCTATGGGGGCGGATAAACAAGCCCCCATAGGCCAAAAAGGCCGTTCAAGCGCTCCCTATATCTTCAAGTAAAGCTAGATTCACTGTCCGTTCCGTACCACTAAGATGCCGAGATGACGTCACTCAGCAAAGCCAGGCGTGAATACAAGGGGAGTGCGGTGGGGGGGGGCGATCGCCCCTCCTGGGTGAAGTCCAAAAACCTGTTATAATCTGTTAAAATATATTATGAAAGTATAACGAAAATTAAGTAGCCTTTTTCTAAGGAGTACATGGCGGGTACTACTCCCTGTCCTTTTTTTAATCATCGCTCATATATGGATTTTATCAGTAATATAATTAATTACATTAATTGGCCATAATTGATTATATTAATTAATTATAAAATGATTTTGCGCATTCTATCCCCTTGTTTCAAGTACAAAATCGCCTCTCCTTGATTAATTTCTGGATCCGCCCCTGAGCAAAGCAGAGAGCCAGTGGTGGGAAAAACTACTTTTTTTTTGTAGCGAACTACAACTACTTTTCGCTACAAAAAAAAAGTAGTTTTTCCCACCACTGGTTTTTTGTAGCGAACAACAACTACTTTTCAGTCGCCCAGGTGGTGTAGTGGCTAGAGAACCATTCTATCACGCCGTGGGTCCGGATTCGAATCCCGGCTTGGACATGGATGTTAACTTGTCCGTCCCTTCATAGGGGGTAGTGCTGTCCGCCCACTGGGTGCTCGCATAATAAAATGGACAGTAACTAGGGCCGTTGATGGCAAAGGCTTGTGGCCAGTGCCTGCCCATTAGGGAGAAAGAAAAAAACTACTTTTCGAAAAATGTAGTTAACTATAAGTACTTTTTGACAAATGTAGTTAGCTACACGACAAATTTTGCTAAAATATTCCGTTTGTATTACATTCATATTTAAAGATACTGATATCCTAATGAGAGAAAACTATTGCTCCAGTAAACAACTACGAGGAGAGTATTTGAGGGGGGTGGCGGGGCCCCCTCGAAAACTCTAAATTTATTATTAAAAAGGCGCTATTTTGAAACATTTCTACTTTAGAACAATAAAGTTTAAAATACCAAATCGTCCCGCCCCTCCCCGAAAGGGAAGCCTATATATAACTACTGCTAAGTATTCAAGTATTGCTGAAACTAATTAAGTTTTTATACCTCTATGATAAAAATAAATTGGGGAAGTGAGCTCTGAAAGCATGAAGAAAATCATGAGAACCAAAAATGTTTTTTAAAAAAATCTTGGATATCTGAAAGGGGGGGGGGGCGGAAATGGCCCGTTTTGAGAGCCCTTTCATGTTGTACAAACATTTTAGCTTCTTGAGCACAAAACAAAATTAATGAATATAAAGGCCTTTTTTCATGACTTACCAAATTAGTGATTTATGACGAATGACCCGTGTGAACCATGTAACATTGTATATTTTAATTAAGAACATCATATATGATATGAATTTTATAAAATAATGAAAACAATTACTAATTAAATTCATGATATATCTATTTAAAGCATTACATTAAAAAAATCCTCTGTATATGTTAAAGAAATTTTAAAAGTTATAACCATCAACACAACTTTTTCTTCTTTGTTTTAGGCATAAAAGAATTGTATGGAATCATATTGTTATTTTAAGTTGTTGTTATAAGTCTCTAAGGATTTTACTACACTGTGTGGACACTACACTGTATTTAAGGGAGCAGTTAAAAAAGACCAAAGAAAATCAATGATGTTACAAAAGCATACTATTTACAGATATGTAAAAATTCTTTTTGAAAGCAAAAAATGCTCACTTTTATGCACAGAAATAGATATTTTAAAAACTCAAACCTTATATACATTCTAATTTTCAAAATAAGTCAATTTTTATAGTCTAAACTTGATTCATCTGGGGAGTGCACATGCCCCCTCTGAATACGCCAATGGGCCTTGCCTTAATATGAAGTTAAATGCAGCTACTTTTTCTTTTACACTCTCAGTCAAACTAGACATCAATGCAAATGCAAGTTGTTCTAATTCTGATTCCTCTCTGACATTCCCAAATTATCACACTGGCAAAGAGGGGGGAGGGGAGCAATAGCCCGGGCTCCCAAATATCCCGATAATATAGGTTAGAAATTCATATATATTAAAATGATAATAATAATTTTTAAAAAAAAACTGAATTTCCTTTATAATAGTTATTATTGTCCATCACTTGATCAACAGGGAGACATTTTTTGAATGGTAAACACGATTTGATCAAAGTACAGTAAACTGAAATGCCATTTTTTACCCCGAGTACCAGTGCTTTGTGTTTTATGTTTTAAAGAAGAAAAGAAAATTACGAATTTTTTGTCGGGCCAGGAAAATTTTCTAGCATGCCAAACTTGAGCACCTTCTAGAAATGACCATCCCCGAGTTAATGTCCATAAGAGATAATAATACAAACGGGTAAAATATTAAAATAAAAATTATTCTTGGCTATATATTCTTGCTCAAGTATATGTACATAATTTTAAAATTCAATGCTGGAAGTTTTGAAAATGTTTTATGCTGCAAAAACGCAATAGTGGTCAAAAATATGCAGACCCTAATTATACTTAGATGGGGCCCCTGGGCAAGAGATTATTTTGGGCCTCTATACTATTACAGGCATTTTAACTTGTTTTTGATTGTTTTCTATTTTCCCAGAATAAAAATAAAACATTTAAAAATAATTCTAAAATTGAATTAAAAATTAACCATGTATTTATACTCATTTAGAACAAGACTATGCATTTAAAATTGATTTTAATATTTTTTTAATCCATTTGTATTATAAGCGTATGTGTGCGCTAAGTTTTGCATGCCAGAAAATTTACTTATAAAAGAAAATTTCATTTTTTTTTTTTAATGAAAAATTTTGAAATTTTATTTTCTTCCACGTAATATTTTGTGATAAGAAATTATGGCCATGCGTTTTCAAAAAAAAACTTTTAATTTCTTATTTGTTGATCCATACGTCTTAGAAACCATTATCATTGAGTTAGAAGAACGGAAAATAAGTCTTGAAGTCTTTTTATTGTTACATATTTATGATATAGGTATTATATAGGAAATTTAGCTTAAAAAATTATTATTGCAGCATATATAAATTTAATACAATAAATCGAGAGATTTGGGAGGCCCTTATTTTTCAGGGGACCCAGGCTATTGCCGCATGATAATCAGACTCTGAAAATATGTTAAAATGCTTGGTATGGTACAGTAGGTTCCGTGCTCGTAGCGTACGTGCTCATAGCGTACACCCCATCAAGGGTGCTTGTAGCGTACATATGGTGCTCGTAGCGTACATCTTCCTCGCCACCTGTTTTCACCACAGTAATAATTGAAAAGAAGAAATATAAAGGCATATCCGGCTAAATATAGATCTACTTTAGTAGCGGCCATTTTAGTCCACAAAATCGTAGATTTCATTACTACTATTTATTTTTCACCAAATAAGGTGAAGTTTAAATCAAGTCAAGCTAAAAGTCATTGTAAATTTTGTTTTTATTTAAAGAACTGTTTTACGGCTGATTCCCAATTATAATTAAGCGTTTAAAATAAAAAATTGTATCTAGCGTTGTATATTTCAAAATTTCTTTTAGCATGTTCGAATACTGTATAGAGCTTCAAATATTAAAAACAGTGTTGGCTGTAAACCATTAAAGTAAAACAAAAGATATCTCGGACCCCCCCCCCCCCAAAAAAAAAAAAAATAAATAAAAATAAAGGTGTTCTTGCAATATAAATGAGGAGAGGGAAAGGCTTGGGAAAAAACATTGGTTAGCTCAAAAATTCATATATATATATTTTTTTTCACCTAACCCATAAGACAATTACGTATTATTAGATTCATGAAAGTCTCAGACGGTACAATACAAAAATTTTAAATACTTGTTAATATCGGTGCAGTGGCGGACTCTTTCAAGTACCAAGCAAGGGATGATATGATATAATATTAATTATTAATAAAAATAATGAATATATATTAATCATTTTATAATAACTTGTTTAACAAATGCAATTAACGGAGTAACAACTGAATAATTAATAAAGTATTAATTAACAGTATCATAGGCGCATCCACGGATGGGGCTATGGGGCTAAAGCCCCCAAAGCGACCCGAAGATTTAGATCTGAACCCCCTAAAATCCCTTCCCCCGAAGATTTAGATCTGAAAAGCTTCGAACATTGTTACAAAAGAATTAAAATATTTTATGTTTTAAAAATTGTCTTTAAATGTTTAAAAATTGTCTTAAAATACTTTTAAAAAGGACGTTGGTTTTTAAATATTTGCAGTTAGTGTGACACATGTAATACAGTAATTTTTTACAATAGTGTTTAATACAGTAATTTATTGGTTACAGTGTCAATGAAAATATCAGATAATTGTTTATGACTTTATAACATGGTACGTTGATGGTGAGCTTGTGTTGTACGAGCAATTCATACAGAAAGTTTCGACGTTATGAGGGATTTATAACCGAAGTCACAATAACCGAATTCAAAATATTGTTTTTCAATAAAGTATTTGTAGTTCTAGCCCCCCTTTAATCAAAATCCTGGATGAGCCACTGAACAGTATTAATAATTAATAAACATTAGTATGACAGAGTTTAAATAGCAATATATTTTTAAATGATGCTTTTTTATCATTTTAAGAGGTTTCTAGTATAATACATTATGTACACAGATTGCTTACACACCTTTAAACAAGAGAACAACAACGTTAAACGATCAGCATGTTCAAAATCCTCATTGCTTTCAATAGGATGACCAGCAACTCAATTTTCTTGCTAAAGAAGGTGGTTTTTCCCCCCCATATATTATTGTTTTCTAAACTACGATTTTGTGGACTAAAATGGCCGCTACTAAAGTAGGTCTACATTTAGTCGGATTTGCTGTGGTGAAAACGAAAACAGGTGGCGGGGGAGATGTACGCTACGAGCACCATATGTACGCTACAAGCACCCTTAATGGGGTGTACGCTATAAGCACGTACGCTACAAACACGACACCGTACAGTAAAGGGGGCCCCGAAGTAACCCAATACCCCGGGACCCCATCTAAATATGATCAACTCTGGATCTCTCTTTCCCTCTTCTTTTCGTGTCCTCTTTCTGACAGTGACGTGGCATTCGTGATTCGCCATTCGTTCGAGATAGGGTCGTGATGAGATGAGCGTGACACAGCAGAGTGAAGACGCGTGTGAGGGAGCTCCGTCGGCCAGCCGACAAAAGTCCTTATCAGGACTGGTAATCGGTACAGGCGAACCGGCGGGGTATCCTGAGGAGTTACTCCTGAATAAGCGTTATTTATATGATGCCTTTATGAGTCTGCCTCCACGTCACATCTTTAGCGGAAATTGGAGAGCGTTCGACAATTTCGTCCGTATCATGGGTGAAGAAGCTGAGCAGGTAGCCGAAGTGATTGCCCGCCACAAAGCCCTCCAGTTCGAGAGAACAAAAGCGGAACAACATCCTGAAACGCCACCGACGAACCCAGCTCCTAAACGTTCTTCTCCCTGTGATGAAGAAAACAATGATGCCAACGATGGTTTCTCCTTGCCTAAAAGATGTGCCAAGTCCAAACCAGCGCCGGAGACAGATAAGTACTCTTTCGATGTTGGCTTTAGTACCCCCAACCAATTTGAGCTCTTAAGCACACTAGATTCTCACGAAATAGCAATGGAACAGGAGACTCCTATCTCACCTCCGCCGATAAAAGTAAACCCCAACGTCAGACCCAAGCCATTAATCGTCCCCAACCCTCCAGATATGCATGCCATTACCCAGCTCATCAATGAAAATACAGACGCTAACTTCCATGCTGCTACCCAGAAATCCTCCCTCAAAATTTTCCCGTCAGACTTTAAAAGTAAGCATAAAATCACTGACCTATTCCAGAAAAACTCTATTCATTTCTTCAGCAATTTGGACATCACCCCTCCCCTTAAAGTTGTCATTAAAGGACTCCCCCTCTCTACCCCAACAGAACGTATCGCCGAAGCACTTAACTGCATTAAATATCCTGTCGTTCGTGTAAATCAACTAAAAAGCAAACGCGAAAAACCCCCCTCCCCATTTTTCAAATCCAGCTCCAAAACAACCCCCAAGGACAGGAAATCTACAAACTTGAAAAGCTTCTCTCATTTCAAATTAAAATTGAAAAATTCAGACCCCCCAGGAAAGCCGTTCAGTGTTTCCGCTGCAACGGCTTTTTTCATTACGCAAAACATTGTTCCATGCCCCCCCGTTGTGTGGTGTGTGGCGACCCCCCACGAGCATTTTAATTGCCCCATTAAACAAAATAACAAAAACAACGAAGTAAAGCAACCCCCTACCTGCTGCAACTGTTCCTTAAACCACCCCGCTAGCTACAAAGGATGTAAAAAATTCCCCGATAACCCCCAAAAACAACTTCCTCAAAAAAACTCTCAACCCCCCCTCCCTTCTTCCAAAAAATATGCCAGTTATGCACAGGCTGTTTCAAATAATTGCACCCCCTCCCCCCAACAAACTATTTTGCAGGACTTAGCGGATCTCACTAAAGAGATCGGAGTCTCGTTGATTGAGCTAGTAAGTAAATTAAAAGTAATTCTTAATCAAATCAAGCAACTTAACTCCCATCAAGAAAAACTTCTATTTTTTCTAAATTTTGTCGTCAACGGGGACAGCACTGTTAGCAGTGACTGAACCATTGTTGACACGTAACTTGCAAAGTAAACTAACTTCTTCCCCTTTTAAATTTTTCCTAAATTTTCTTTTTTCAATAACTTAATTTTAATTTTTTAATCACTAAATTTCTCTAAATTTTTACAACTGTTAGTGAATGAGAGTTGTGGGGTTAATTTTCCCCGGGTACTCTCCAGCCAACATGTACTTATCTGACAGTGATTTTACAAATACTGAGAAATATAAAAAGGATGTACAAGGTCATGCTTCAGGCAAAGCAAACCCCCTACCCCTTCTCTTGTCCTGTTCCCTCACTTGTGTGCGTGTGGTGTGTGCCGCCTAGAAGGAGGGGGGGGGAGTGTTCCCTTCAAGCATCAATTCCAGTTCTATGCTTGGAGTCAGAAGAAAGAGTAATTGCACCTCGTGATCAATCGCCGGAAGTGATGACTCGGCAAAAGTAGCTTAAAAAGTAGTTTCCAAAACGCGGTACAAACTACTGATTTTTGTAGAGCACTACTACACTACTTACACCACTCATTGTTTTTTATAAAGTCAGCACGCTAGCACTACACAACTACTAATAAAAAAGTAGTGACTACTGTAGTTTCGTTACTTGTAGCGCGCTACTTCCCACCGTGCAGCAACCATAGTTCAGCGTCATACAGTGCGTCCCAAAAGTTTATAGACAAGCGTATTTTTGGATTTAAGAGTGAATCAAACAAGTAAGAAATACGAAAGAAATTATGCAAATATGTATAGACGCAACAGAAATATTGGACAACAGAATGCTTGAAGTACTTCAAACAGTCATAAATTAAATATACAAAAATAAAAACGAAATAATGCTGTCCCAAAAATATATAGACAACCGGTGTTAATTGTTGATTGAAGAACTGATCTCCAAATTTGCATGTTTCAAAGTAATGTACTGGTCATTCAATAGCTTTTTGAGATAAAAGAAAAGCTGTCTTTCATCGACTGATTGTAAAGATACCTCGCAACGTGCAGTTTTCCGAAACTGAAATTGCCCAAATCTTGCTCGTGTTTGGGTGCTCCTGGAATGAAAGTTGTAGATATTGCAAGAAAACTTGGACGCAGTACGGCTGGTATTTATCGAATTCTGTCAAAAGGTGAAAGCAAAATCTCACACTGGTTGACCGAAGAAAACAACTAAACGGCAAGACAGAGAGATCTTCAGGTTAGGTTCAACCCAGAACTTGTCTGTACGGTTAATTTCTAGAGAAGTGACCATTCCTTTATCAAAATCCACGGCGCATCGACGGCTGCAGGTAAGAAATTGCTTGCTTATCGCAAAATGCTACATTCACCAAACTTGACAAAAAGGCATATCAAGACGCTCGTGTTCAGTGGGCTCGAAAGCATATGAGCTGGGCAGATGAATAGTTGAGTGTTCTGTTCAGTGATGAAAAGAAGTTCAATTTAGATGGCACCGATGGATGGATATATTACTGGCACGATATTCACAAAGAACCGCAAACTTTTTTCAGGAGACAGCAAGGAGAGGGTACACTCATGGTATGGGGAGCATTTTCTTATAATGGAACTACCGATTTTGTTTTTTAAAGGGTCGTCAGTGTTCCGAAGATTACCAGAAAATGCTTGAAGTACAGTTACTCCCATTCGGAAAGTTTCTAGGGGGGGGGGGACAATTGGATATATCAGCAAGACAATTGCTCCATTCATGTCTCAAACTCCACAATACAATGGTTTAGAAGGAACCAAGTAGCTGCTATGAAATGGCCAGCCCTCCTAAGTCCTGACCTGAACCCAGTGGAGAACCTTTGGGGAATATTACCTAGAGACGTATATGCCAATAGGTGTCATTTTGCAACAGTTCACGATCTAAAGCTGCAAATTGAAAGAATGGGTTTTCTCTAAAGCCAGAATCTCTTCAAACTCTTATTTCGAGTATGCATGATCGAGTTTTTGAAGTGATTAGAAAGAAAATGGCTAAAAATTTGAATGTTAAAGAAAAAAAAAATTAGTTGTCAATAAACTTTTGGGACACTATATTTTCATTTTTAGTTTTTATCGCTAAGTCTGCGATTGTGTGATACTATTTTTGTATAATATTATTATTGCCTTGATGTTATGTATAATTAAAAATGCTTTTTGAAATACTTATTCATCTTTTTCAATTGTAAAATGAAAAAAAAATTGTCTATAAACTTTTGGGACGCACTGTATGTATTAAAAGCATATCATAATACATGCCTCTTCCCTTATTCCATTTAGTTGGAAAGTGTATCATTATTCATAAGTGCGATTAAACAAAATTCAAATAGACATTTCTAACATCCCTTTTCTGGATCTAATACAATAGAAGTAGAATGGGAAAAATATGCACAGACAATGCACAATTCGAACTGAATCAAAGTTTCAAAAACTTAGTTTTAATTTGTTTGTTTGTGTAACATGTATTTCTGATTTGTGTGCTTGGCCCGAAGTCTGCTCATAAATCCATGTCAGAAGGAAAAACTAATTCAGGTGTATTCTTTATACAGGCATAGCAGAAAATAATTTGAATTTATTTATTAAAAACTGTGTATTCTATAAGTTTGTGGCATCTGTCGACTGTTCTGTAAAATAAAAACTCAATTGTATTCTTTTTTTGATAAAAGATAGTTTTTTGGATATTGTAGTAAGAGTGGGGTTTTTTGCGCGGTAAGAAGTAGTCTATATGTTAATCCAGAACTTTAACTGTCTTTATTACAAATTTCATCGAAATCCGTCGAACCGTTTCGGCTTGAAAGAGCATGCATACAAAAATTGATATTTATAATATTAGTAGGATGTTTCAAAAGAAAGCAATTTATTATAACGCTTTAAAAATTAATAAAAATAATAATTTTTAAAGTTATGCACTCAAGAGATAAAGTCCAATTGATAGCTTTTCACGTATGTTCTGTGAAATATGCAAAAAATGTTTTTGTGTCTGCATATTTAAAGTTATTATGACAATCCACAAAGTTATTGCAGCTATTTAAGCTGCGTATATTTTAAAGATTTATATCCATGTTATTTTTGCGTCTCATCACAGTCCACGCCTCTTTTTTTTTTTTTCTTTAAGTAAATTTTGGTTCTTTTTGTATATTTTTATAATTTAACTCTTCCTGTTATATATTACTAGTAAATAAGTACTTATTAAATAAATGGGTAGTTTAGTTTTCTCATATTTCATAATAATAGCCCAAAAATGTGATTTCAATAACTCATTTGTAACCATGAGTATGTTGATAATACATAAATTATAACAATTTCATTGTTCTACCAAAAAGAGGTAATTATATTCTATTTCCCTACATTATTTTTTAAAATAATAACCTTTATTTTTACAAAATATTTAAATCATAGATTTTATTTTAATTAATGATTATCGATACCTTTGTACATATTTTCTAGAAAAAATAATTACTTTTACTACTGCTGTGGAAAATTTAGTCATCATCAGAGGTATCAGTAAAGATACTAAATATATTAATGACAGCTCGACACTAACTAGCTGGCTTAGTGAATATAAACTTTTACGCTATCTGAATGCCCACGACTTGTTCAATAAGCTGAAAAAGGACATTTCAAACGGAAATTAAACCACGAATTTAAAAATAAAAATGCAAATTATTTCATAGCAATACTATGCTAAAGGCCTGCCAGATGATGCAACAGAGCCATCTGTCGATCGAATTGGCATTAGATATGTTTTCGCGGAGGGAATCACATTACCAATGGTCTGAGTTCGGAATCTAAGTCCCAGGGGCGTAGCCACCCCCATGAGAAATTTTTTGCGATACAAAATGTATATTCTTCACCCCCTTATCATACACATGTATGCATATATGTGAGTTGCAGTAGTCGTAACCCCCCCATGAAAATTTCCTGGCTACGCCCCTGTGACAGAAAAATGAAACTATTCTAGTGCCACAAAGGTTTGTGGCCACCAAAACCGGCGCCAGGCGAGAAATTTTACAAGACATGCAGACGGCAAAGTGTTAATATTTAATTTTTAGAAGATTTTAAATAAAACACAACACAAATATGTCTATTTAAGTGTCTTTCCTGTAGACAACTTTATTACAATTATTATGCTTTATTACAAATATAAATGCTTTATTACAACATTATTATGCTTTATTACAAAAATCACACGCATGGTTTCTCCTCTGTATGAGTATGATGACGTATTTTCAAGCTTACTTATGACTGAATGCTTTTTATTCAGGGCCGTAACCAGGATGAAATGTTAGGTAGGGCTTTGAATCTAGTTTGGGGGGGCGGAACAAATATAAATATTAGTAGGCGGAAAGGGGGGGGGGTTCAATTTGCGCATTTTTTTTCCCCTAGGGTATTTGCTTCAAAAAACACCGTGTTTTTAAAATATTTAACATTCATTATGTTAATAATTTTTTCATTGAGATTCCATTAAAAATATCCAAATGATATTTTGCGGGAATGCAGTATTAGATGTCGGTTAGAGTAATTTTTTGTACAACAATAATTCACAAGACGTAGTTACTAGTTAATTGTGCCTTTTGCAATCCATTAAATGCTATCCAATAATAATAAACTCTGTAAAATAAAAAAAAAAATGTTAACAATTAGACAACAACAACAATTAAATTCAGTAAATTAAAAATTTACTGGAAAGTGCATTTATTTTTCATTTTAAATATATAATTGTAAAGATAAAATTGTAAGGAACTTAAAAGGAAACCGGCAGTTTCGTGTACTCGGAAAAATCCGAAAACCGATGCTACATGCAGCCTAGAGCAGCAAAATAATTAACCGTATGTATAGAAATCTGGAAACCGTATGTATAGAAATCTGGCCATTGTGATGAGAAATTCGCCCAAAACAATGGGTATATTTTATGCTGTAAAATTTAGCGATGGTTAAAAATCAGTCGTTTCTAGAATTTCGTATTTATTTGTAAATTTACAAAGAAATTTGAAAATCTTAGGGGGGGCTGAAAGCCGGCTAGGTAGGGCTCAGCCCCCGTAGCCCCCCCTCTGGTTACGGCCCTGTTTTTATTACAAATATTTCACATGCATTATTTCTCCTTTCTATGGTGGAAAGATGTCTATTCAAGTGTTCTTTCTGTGAGAATGCTTGGCTACAAAAATTGCATACATAAGGTTTCTCTCCTGTGTGAATACGAAGATGTTTATTCAAGTGACTTTCCTGCAAGAAGGCTTTATTACAAAAATTACATACATAAGGTTTTTCTTCTGTATGAATGCGGAGATGTCTATTTAAGCATCCTTTCAGAGAGAATGCTTTATTACAAATGTCACACGTATGAGGCTTCTCTCCTGTATGGATACGAAGATGTCTATTGAAATTTATTTTATAAGTGAATGTTTTTTTACAAATGTCACACATATAAGGTCTCTCTCCAGTGTGTGCGCGAAGATGTTGATTCAAGTTTGCTTTTTGTTTGAATTCTTTTCTACACACATCACATGCATAAGGTTTCTTCCCTACATGAATGACGAAAAGATGTGTATCCAAACTTGTCTTGTAAGCAAATGCTGTTTTACAAATGTCGCATACGTAAGGTTTCTCCCCAGTATGCATGTGAAGGTGGTCATTCAGAGTGTTTTTTTGAGCGAACGCTTTCTTACACACTTCACAAACATAAGGTTTCTCCCCTGTATGGATGCGAAGGTGTCTATTTAAGTTTTTTTCCACAGAGAATGCTCTATTACAAATGATACACATGTAAGGTTTTTCCCCAGTATGTGTACGAAGATGTCTATGGTAGCTTACTTTATAAAGGAATTTTTTATTACAAATGCCACATGTGTAAGGCTTCTCGCTCGTATGGGTGCGAAGATGTGAATTTAATCTTCCTTTCTGGGAAAAAGGTTTACTACACACATGACATGCATTTGGCTTCTCACTTGTATGCAAGCAAAGATGCGTATTCAAGTGCCTTTCCTGAGAGAACACTTTATTACAAATATCACATGCGTAAGGTTTCTGACCTATGTGAAAATAAAGATGTTCCTTCAAGGTTTGCTGGGTGGAAAAATTTCCTTGACACACATTGCACTTGAAAGATTTATTACCCTCAAGATTACAGGACCCATCATTAGACTGAGAATTCTGAATGAATGTTTCTTGAGAAGTATTATTTGTGCAGTGTTTTACATCCATGGAGAACAGCAAAAGCAGTAGATAACTAGTGGCATACAAAATTCTTTGGCCGAAGAGGAAAGTAGTACCATTTATATTTTCTAAGTATCAAGATGTAAATAAGGACCACAACAACATAAACTTTCACAATTTTAAGTTTCTTTCAGATGAAAATGTGATAGTAAGTATTTTTGCCTTGATGTTTATGATGCAAGATGTTTTTAACAAGAAATATAGGTATTCCGCGCTTTAAAAAAATGATGACAAAGAAAATAAAAATTAAATTAAGTGGTAACTATTCTGTTTGCCAGTTTTAGTTTAGTTTTCTGTCATATCCAGGAAAAATGTAACATCTGAAAGATGAAACTTTTCAAGGTAAGCTAGAATTATACGAAAATCTGAAGATACAATCAAGGAGAAATTACTAAAGCACCAGAAATTTCTGTAATCTGAAAATAAATAAAACACGATGAGAAAAGGAATTTAGCACATAAATAGAGAAAAAGAGATGATAAACTAAAATAATAATTGAGTCATTCAACGGTCACTTTCGTTACATTTAGACCCAGCATTTTAACTGTTTAACATACAATCAGGCACGTATCCAGAAAAACATTTTGGAGGGGTCCAAATGGTAACAAAGGCAACCTTTTCTAAAAAAAAAACACTATATCATTATCATTCTCGTAACAAAAATCAAAATTTGGGGGGGGGACCCCCCTTAAATACGTCCTTGCATGCAATGTCCTGATTATACTATACCAGCAGGGTTGATTATGATAAATTTTAGTATAATGGATCAAATCCTTTATATCTACTGTGGTTTTGGATTTTTAAATTTGTATAAAAAAATTAAATGTCATGGTCACTTACGTTACAAAAAAAAAAAAAAATCTGATGTGTCCAACACATGACTTCCTTGCACGTCTATTAGAACAAAAATATTTTCGACGCACTTCCTCTAAACTTATTTGTTTGAAAGAGATAAAATATCAATAATAGTAAGATTTAGCGATTTCTAGCCAAATATTTCGATATCGCCAAGCTGAGTTCAATTTGAAAGATTTCCTTCTGACACTTTATTTGGCGATATTTCACCAAAAGCCGACAAACTCGAGATAGTCTGCGAGATTTTGGGGATAGCCAAAGTAGTCATTGACCACAGGCTTTCAATGAATTGAATGCATTCATACACCTCAATGTATTTAAAGTCATTTGGCAAACCCTGTAAATAAATTCTCAGTTGAATGCTGTCAAAAAAGATATTGAAAACAGTTAGATATTACAATAGTTCTAAATACAAAAGTTCAAAATTCTACGGGTTAAAGTTTTACAGTTATACAAAATACGAAATAATTTTTGGCGCCTAATTTGGCGATATTTCGGCGAAACTCGTCAATTTCTACGACATTTGGCGAGATTTTAAGCATGAACCAAACAATGCCAGATTATCGCCAAATATGGCGATATTTCGCCAAAACTCGCCAAGAACGATAACAAATGGCGATACTTTGGGCATGGACCAAATAACTGAATATCGCCAAATTTGGCGATATTTCGCCAAAACTCGCCAAGGCCGAGGACAGACGGCGAGATTTTGGGCATGTACCAAACAATGACCGTCTACAGTTGTATTATATTGAAGATGTCCATAGACATTAAAGTACTGAAATTCTTTTCGGTGGTTCAGTAAATAAACTCTCCAGTAGATTGGAACCAAAAATCGAGATGCACAACTAGATGTTACAACAATCTTATATATGAAATTTCATAATATTTTTTGAGATTTGAGAGTTAAATATGCACACACGTACACCAAAAGTCGCCAAGCTTGGCGACTTTTGGATAGTTCTTGAGGGAGTCACGTGACCGTGGTCGGACCATTACCTAACTTATGTGGTAGGACGGCATTGTGCTTGAAATGGATGAATGCCCCTAAAATTGCCATTGACCATAATGTATTGGAAATCTTTTGAGTGTTCCTGTAGCTGAACTATAAATGATAAAGACACTTTTTTTAATGGAGAAATTCATTTTCTAACTCTTTACAGCATATATCACTTCTGTGTCGTTTGAAATAGCCCAATACCTCTAAAAAACGCTTTGATGAATTTCGGCCCATAGAGCGTAATGTATTTAGAATCTTTTGGGCGGTTCTGTAGATAAACTATCCAGTCGAATGGAACCGAAAGGGGAGGTGCACAACTAGATGTTACAATGTTCCTAAATATAAAGTTTCAACATTCTACGCCTAATAGTTTTTGAGATATGCGAGTTTAATGAATTTCGGCCCATTGAGCGTAATGTATTTCGAATGTTTTGGGCAGTCATGTAGATAAACTATCCAGTCGAATGGAACCAAAAGGGGAGGTGCACAACTAGATGTTACAAATATCCAAAATATGAAGTTTCGACATTCTACGCTTAATAGCTTTTGAGTTAAGCGAGTTTAATGAATTTCGGCCCATAGAGCGTAATGTATTTCGAATCTTTTGGGCGGTCCTGTACATAAACTATCCATTCGATTGTCACCAAAAGGGGAGGTGCACAACTAGATCATAGAACAATCCTAAATATCAAATCTCAACATTCTACGACCAATAGTTTTTGAGATATGCGAGTTACATACATACATACGTACGTACGTACGTACGAACGTACAGACGGCATGGAAAAACTGGCCACAATAGACTCGCCGCTGGTCAAAATGAGTTGCAGACGCATTAATATGATCGTGCATGATAGCCTACGATGAGATGCATCGAAAAATTTTTTTTAATTCAATTTAGAGGTAGTCAAAATCGGTTTTTTTGTCGAAATTTGGCCCCCAAAATTTTTCGGGATCACATTACTTCCTTATACTACGTACAAGGAAGTAAAAAATTTTTGTTAAACTGAAGATAATTATTTTATTTCTGTTCTGTTATTCAGGTTCACAAATTTTAAATATGATGGATAACTATTCAGAGAATCAAAAAACATTTTTATCCATATAATGAGATTTCAATGGACTCGGCAAAAAATTAGTATTTAGACACTTATGTTACTAGTCAAAATTAATTAAAAATATATAGTATAAACTTTAAGTAATGTTCATACTGTAAAATTTACAGTGTTGCAAAACAATTTCAGGTAGTACACAAATATGTCTATATGTTAAAAAAAAAATTTGAAATTTTATTTTTTTCTGGCCCTTTTAGCATGGAATGACCCAATTTACAATATTGGGGGGGGGGGATTAAATATAGTAGAAATAAAAAAGTACAGATATGCATTTATAACTAAAAAACTTTTAAATCACCCCAGGCCATGGAATTGCCTCTCACCATTGGTGAGAATTTTTACATTGGCTAAAGAAAATTCTGTTTAATTATGGATTGAGTCCTAACAGAGCAAAAAAATGTTGACAGAGGTATAAGATGGAAAAACTTCCAAAGAAGAAAGTCGCCAAGATATGCGGTAATTTATTTCAATCTGCCATTTAAGTTAACGATCTTTTGTTTATGTAATACTGATAAAAATTCATACATTTCAATGAGCTGGTGTCATTTGTTAGTACAAAGACACTCATTTGTGGTTTAAATGAATATTTCATCTGAAAATTGAAATAAGTACAAACATTTTCATTTTCTTTTTAAAAATTATTATCAGTATAATAGTAGTATTTTAAATAGATTTTACCACCATTCTTTAATTGCATTTAATATTGTAAAAAGTTGGCTTTTTTGATGATGTAGAGATTACCACATAAATTTGGATAAATAAGAAAGTAGATGTTGCTTTGCTGTACAATTATCAATGGCATAGCATAGGGGAGAGGGGTGGGGCACTCGCCCTGGGCGGCAAAATCCCAATCGTTGGCTTATTTTAAAGTAATTAAAATGACATTTTTAAAAATCCTATATATATGTATGTATGTATATTAATATCAGACATATGGAAATTCAAGCAATTTTTTCGTTAACTCTTTCGCTTTTCGTTTATATTATCATGTTTTTTCTTCCTTCATCGTTTTTATTCAGTGTAACAAGTTGGCCTCTTTGATGATATAAAGGATGCCACATAAATTTGGATAAATAAGAAAGTAGATGTTGCTTTGCTGTACTATTATCAGTGCCGTAGTGTAGGGGAGGGCAGAGGGGATGCACGCCCGGAGCAACAAAATCCCTATCGTTGACTTATTTTAAAGCAATTAAAATGGCATTTTTAAAATGTTATATAAAGGTATGTGTGAATATTAATATTGGACAAACAGAAATTCAAGCATTTTTTTAAAATTAACTATTTCACTTTTTATTTATATTATTATGTTTTTCCTTCCTTCGTCTTTATTTCATCATTTTACCTTGCAGCTGCATTTCTGTTCTGCAATTGTCTTCACCTGTAAATGGGGATTATGGTTTCGTTTTCGTCTGTAAGCAAAGACAGCTTGATATAGTAAGCATCCCATGGGGGCACCATCTTCAAAGGGGCGCTATTTCAAAAGGGTTTTCTTTGTGAGAAAGTAAAAGGGGGTACCTTTTTTACAACTGCATGGTTGGCCAACTACTTTAACCCCCCCCCCCCCCCAAAAAAAAATCATACGTTTAATAATCAATAGGGTTTTATGAGTATTAAACTAGCAATATGCTACAACCAAATCTTAACTTTTCAAATCTACAGAAGCTTTTGTTGTCTTATTAACCCATTTCTGCCTGGATATTTTTGCGACTTTCTTCGATTTTTACTGAACAGAAATAATAGATATATTTCTGATGTCAACTTCTTGAACAAGGGATGATTTCTTTTAAAATCATTATGCATAAAAATCGAAATATCAACATCCTACTTAGTCATGTTAAAATATTTTGTAGAGTTGATGCTCAGTACTCATTAGAGATGAGTTCGGGCTCATTTTTTGAAGCCCGAGCAATATTATTTAAACCGGAGCCCGAGCCCGAAATTTCAGCTAAAGAAAAAAAAAAATTCAATTACTTCATTGATAGAATACAATAAATTTTGCCGTTTATGCAAATTAAAGACAAATATAGTTGCAAACTCTCAATGCACTTTCTAATTCTTTATATCCATGTTTATCAAATAATGTCGGATCTCATGACTAACTAAGTAATATAAGCCGCCGTTCTGAAATACCCAAAGAGCTTCACGCACCTTCTAGGCGCCCTTGCCCAGTGGCGGATCCAGAAATTCTCTTTTGGGAGGGGCTAAAGTTTGAAAAACGCTTATTTCACAGAAACAAAATATGCAATAAAGCAAAATTTTAGTCTTAACCAATGTAAAAACTTTTGGGAGGGGCTAAGTGATTAAAAAAGGTCACTTAACATATTCAAAGTACATAATGAAGCAGAATGTTACCCTTTAGCAACCCCTTTTGGGGGGGGGTGAAGCCCCGTAGCCCCTCCCCTGAATCCGCTAGTGCGCCGTGGTGCCACTATTTTTTTATAAGTACTTTTATATTCCTCATGAATGACTTTTTAAAATCTGTTTCAAGGAGTATGTTGAATAAAGAAGAAATTTTTCACGAGCCCGAGCCCGAATGCAGTTGTGAATTACAGAGCCCGAGCCCGGTTCGGGCCCGGGCTCGGGCTCGGGCTGAGCCCGTCTCATCTCTAGTACTCATGAATAAAGGCTAGGAAAAATAAATAACGTTTTTGACTAATAGCGAAAATGCCGTCCCAAAAAAGGGACACTAGGCATAAATTGGTTAAGACAGTTGTTTGAAGAGATTATGCGGCTTTGCTACACAAATACGAGTAACTTTGACAGACACTTGAAAAATTGTAGGATGTCTCTTCACTAGCTGCATTAGACACTGTTACAAATAATAAACTTCTGCCAGTTATGAAACTTTCAGAAAAAAAAAATTATATCGTAACATGAGGGCATTCCGTGTCTTGCAGTGGCCTAGTTGCTAAGCTAGAAACCCACAAAAACACAGAGAGTGAGGCAGCACCAACTTGGAAAGTATTTTGGAGTGTGAAATCCTCTTTAGGCTAGGTTACTGTCTGCTAATGGGATTTCAGGTGCTAGGTTTCTCATTTTGATCAAAATTAGACCACTCAGAGGAACAATACCGGTCTGGCTAATAAGTACAGTTATAATGAAATGACCAACATCTGCAGTCCTATTTACTCTTTATTTACTATTTTAACAAATTTATTTACTCTTTAAACAAAATATAATTATAGAAAATAAGAAAGTCATAAAAAAGAAACAAACAAAAAAAAATGTTGATCAAACAATCTTTTTTTAATGAGTATATTCTAAAAAGCACTTGACTAAAACCAATATGAAAAGATCACGAATCTGTACATATACAAATGTATAAAAGATTTTTGCTAACACTGTCGAATAAATGATACTGAAATAAAAATACAGTTTCAATACACAAAAATCAAAAAGTATATTCTAAAATCACTATAACGTCACTATCATGATAGACTAAGCCCTTTTCCACTCGGCTTTAGCTCAGTACAAATATAACATTCATTACATTAAAATTGCAGATCATCTTTAATTTGAACACTAAGCAAACAGATATTCTAAATTACATACACACGCGCGCGCACACACACACAAAAAAAAAAAATAAATAAATAAAAAAAAATATGGAGTCACTCCCCCTCGACTTTCCGAACGCTTATTATTAAGATCATTACCAACAAGGGCGTAGCCAAGGGGGGGGGATGGGGGGTCACAACCCCCTCCATGAGAATTTTTTTGCCATATAAAATGTATATTCTTCACTCCCTTATCACACACACGTATACATATATGTGAGTTGCAGTAGTCATAACCCCCCCTATGAAAAATTTCTGGCTACACCACTGATTACCAAGCATTTAAATAAATTTTAATCGATGAATAATTCAAACATATATACCAAATTGAAGCTCAATCGAATGCGCCGTTTAAACGCTAGCGCACTTTCAAGAATTCCTCCCCATATGCCATAATGTAAAAGAAATCTTTGTCGTAGCCCAGTAGGAAAACTATAAGTCCTATACACACCAAAATCAATACCGGTCTTATGACGGTGGTTTATAACATATATACCTAATTTGAGCTCAATCGAATGTATCGTTTAAACGCTAGCGCACTTTCAAGAATTTCCCCCATAGGCCATAATGTAAAACTAATCTTTGTCGTAGCACTGTAGAAAAACTATTAAGTCCTATGAACATCAAAATCAATACCGGTCATGCGACGGTGGTTTATAACATATATATCCAATTTGAGCTCAATCGAATATCCCGTTTAGGAGCTATCGTGTTCACTCACATACACACATACACACATACATACATACATACATCTCGTAAAAATAGCATAAATGAATTCAGAAGACCTCAAAAGTGTCAATACACCAAAATCTCGAAGTCGAATTTTTTCATGATTACAATACTTTCCTTGCATGGTACATGTTCGGAAAGTAAAAAAAAAAAAATCTGGAGTGACTCCACTCGACTTTCCGAACACTTACGATTAAGATCATTACCAATCATTTAAATAAATTTTAATCGATGAATAATTCAAATATATATACCAAATTGAAGCTCAATCGAATGCACCGTTTAAACGCTAGCGCAATTTCAAGAATTTCGTGCCATAGGCCGTAATGTAAAAGAAATCTTTGTCGTAGCCCTGTAGAAAAACAATAAGTCCTATACACACCAAAATCAATACAGGTATTGCGACGGTGGTTTATAATATATATACCCAATTTGAGCTCAATCGAATGTACCGTTTAAACGCTAGCGCATTTTCCAGAATTTTCCCCCATATGCCATAATGTAAAAGAAATTTTTGTCGTAGCCCTGTAGAAACACTATAAGTCCTATACACACCAAAATCAATGCAGGTCTTGCGACGGTGGTTTATAACATATATACCCAATTTGAGCACAATCGAATGTACCGTTTAAACGCTAGCGCACTTTCAAGAATTTCTCCCCATAGGCCATAATGTAAAAGAAATCTTTGTTTTAGCCCTGTAGAAAAACTATAAGTCCTATACACATCAAAATCAATACTGGTCTTACGATGGTGGTTTATAACATCTATACCTAATTTGAGCTCAATCGAATGCACTGTTTAAACGCTAGCGCACTTTCCAGAATTTTCCCCCATAGGCCATAATGTAAAAGAAATCTTTGTCGTAGCCCTGTAGAAAAACTATAAGTCCTATACACACCAAAATCAATACCGGTCTTGCGACGGTGGTTTATAACATATATACCCAATTTGAGCTCAATCGCATGCCCCGTTCAGGAGCTATCGTGTTCACTCACATACACACAAACACACATACACACATACATCTCGTAAAAAGAGCATAAATGAATTCAGAAGACCCCAAAACGTGTAAATTCACCAAAATCTCGAATTCGAATTTTTTCATGATTACAATACTTTCCTTACATGGTACATGTTCGGAAAGTAAAAAGAAAAGAAAACCTACATAACGAATATATTTTACACTCTTCCAGACTGCGATCAGTGCTAACACATACATTCATTAGATTTTTTTTATTACATCCCACAATGAAATATCTCTTTAAGCAGAAGTCGATCCAGTAATTTTATCCAGTGTCCCATTTTTGTGAAATTTGCTTATTCTTATGAATTTGAATGCTTATCTTTGTGAATTTCAACACTTATTTTTGCGAATTTTCTATAAAAGTAACTTTTTTTTTTGTTAAAATAATTGCTAATGAAGAGCTATTTTAATCAATTCTATTTTTGTGAAGGTGCTGATTTAATCGATTCTAATTTTATGAAGGGGCCGTAAAACGTACCCGATTTTCTTCTGCATCGACCCCTGCTTTAAGTGAGATTTGTTTTTTATGTAGTTATATTTAAAAAAATAAACTGAACAAGAACATTATACTCACATTTACAAATAAACTTTCATCAAATAAAATATGATACAGCGATGGATTTGTCGACTCCATTAATATCTATGTAAACAAAAACGATTCGTTCAATTAGTCTTCAAAGATGTCGAAGTTTCTTTTACAAATATCTGGCAACAAATACAACCCCCACTGTTAACGGACGTAAGAACGTGATATGAGTGACAAACTCCAGGCTATACTCCATTTGGAGTAAGGACTACATGGAGAGCGGATAACAATTTCTGACTGTGATCACTATCACTGTATAACTTCTAATTGACAGCCAATTCCTCAAATTCCGCCCACCCTCTCGTATTAAACTCAACGACAGTAGAAGAGGTTGGTAACAAATTATAATTATCATTAAATACTTCCAAACATAATCAGGGACGTACCCAGAAAAAAAAATCGGGGAGGGTCCAAAAATTTCGGAGGGGGGGTCCGAACGATGGAAAAGGTAGAATTTTTCGCAAAAAGACTTCATCATTATTATTTTGTTAGCAAAAAGTGAAATTTCGGAGGGGGTCCGGACCACCCCCCTGGGTACGTCCTTGAACATAATAAGGGGATGCCGCTGGGACCAGATTTTTGAAAAAAGAATTGGGGACAAAGCAGCGTTGCGTCCCAATTCTGAAACAAAAATTGAGATTTTATAAATTCAATCCTTTTCTCAAAATAGCTTCAATTTATGCAGCTAGAGCATTATTAACATTCATAAAAGAGAGGAAACATGATAAATTTCTTTTTAAATTGAGTAGAAATAACTGTTTTAATTAAAATTTTGTCCCCAATTATTGTTTTACATTTTGGGTACATTTGGGTGGTTCAGTTTTGCGAATAAATAATTCTTTTGTTGAAAAACATGCAGTTTGAAAGACATGTGTGAAGCTTTTTACATTCACGATTATATCATTAATAATTTATTATAAAAAATTATGTATGCGAAAATCACATGAGGATTCTGGCTTGTACTGGGATACTCTTTGGGCCTGTAATGTAATGAACGCGTTAAGGAAGAAGGGGAACTTTGGACGTATTAAACCCAAAAAAGGTTGCTAGAATCATTAGTTTAAATTCTTAATGATTTCAGAACGTAATATGCTGCTGAAAAATCAAATTCGAAGCTCTGCTTAATCAATTCAATTCATTGCAATCACCCAACAACTTTAATTTAACACTATGCATTCCGGCAACACCACAGTGGTGACACAACGTGGTACCATTTATTTGATTACTAAACCAGTTTCTGGCACAAATGCTGTAATTCTCACACAAAATAAAACTCTTCCACAGACAAAAAACTCAGTGGAAACTTATGAGGAAAATCGTAAATAAGTCTGTCAAGACTCAACAATGAAGAATTTACACACAGCATTCAAAAGCGAAGTCAAATATAGATTTATAAAACACAATTCACAGCGTAATATAGATAAAACAGCATTCACAGCATAATTCCTCAATAACCAAGTAACATTAACCATTGGAGTGAATTGGATGAGCAACATGTTCTGTCATTGCGGATCCAGAGGAGGGACACATGCCTTTCCAGGCGAACTAAGTTTGTACTAGAAAATATTGATTTTTTTTTTTAATGAATTTATAAGAATAAAAAGAGACAAAATAATTTTTCTCTGCGTCTGCCACTGCCTATTCTAGAAAATCATTTCAAATAAGTGATATCTGATTTTTTTTTTCTTTTTTTTTTTAGGCGTGCGGATGAGAGAGCAATTACCCCTGGTAAATTATGCCTATGGCATTAAACAATCAAATTTTAAGGAACTTTTCCTGAGCAGTTTACTGCTTTGCATGTTTTAACCCATTTATGCCTAGCGTCCCTTTTTTGGGACGGCATTATCGCTATCATTCGAAAACGTTATTTATTTTTCCTAGCCTTTATTCGCGAGTATTGAACCTCAATTCCACAAAATATTTTAATATGGCAAGTAGGATGTTGACATTTCAATTTTATACATAACGATGTTAAATGAAATCATCCCTTGTTCAAAAAGTTGACATCAGAAATTTATCAATTACTTCTGGTGTTAGCAAAAATCGAAGAAAGTCGCAAAAATATCCAGGCACGAATGGGTTAAGCTTTGTGTTTGTTATTATTACCTGAAAATTTGAATGAGTTTTTTACAGCAATATTCCTCAAACCCCATTACTCCCCTCAGGTAACCCAAATGCCTGCTTTGGCTCCTCTCCAAGACAGCAAGAAAAATGTATTGATCAAATGTCATGATTATCCTTGTATTGGTATGGTGAATACCATTTTCTCTGCTAACCTTTGAAGTAACTTGCTCTGGAGAGTTTACTCATGTATTTAATGTTTGGTGAATAGGGCTATTAACGATGGAAGAGACTCTAGTTTTTTAAAATGCATGTCATCGTTCAAATTGTAGTTCTCTTTGATTGCATTATGCAGAATTTATGCTTAATGCATTTAATGGCAAAAATTAAACACAGACAATCATAATTTTGAAAATAGCTTGGACTATTTTAGAGGAGAAAGATTTCATTTCAATTCAAACTTTTAAGAATATTTTTTCTGTAAAAACCAATCTATTAATAAAAAGTTGCTCCACTTGTATTGTGTATTAAGGCAAAGATACTTAAGGGCTATCTGTCTAGGGAGACGGTGCCTTGGGTAGATACACTATGCATATAAGTGTTAAATCTAGTAACTCCAAGGTAATTTTTCCCAACAGACTGAATACCACAGAATTAGCCAAATAAGAAAACACTAAGATTATTAAGCAGCTGCCAATGACTCAACTATACTAATTTCAACAATAATAATGAAATATTAGTTTCTAAAGGGAAATATTTCTACGTATCTATTCATAAAACTATACAAATGACGCATGTAAAAGTGCACTTAATGTAGAACATGTTAAATGTTTTAATCATGTTGAATAAGGTGAACTACTTTAATCAACAGAGGACAATATAAATAGTCATCAAAGTATAATCAGAAAGATATGCCATCATAACAACATGTGATATTTAATAACATGTCAAATGCACGATAGACACGCTGGATGGGGTACTAAATTTGAGTAATGACATTAAAAATATATAAATTTATCAGCATAAAAAACTTTTAGGCATATTACAGCATACTGTATTTTTAAAAAAGTGAATAATATCACTCAGGAATCATTAAACATTGGGAGTAAACAAAATGGTTTAAACTAAGCTTTTTTAATCACCTGGTTTAAATTAGACAACCCTAGGCATAGTTAATTAATTGCAAGGAATGACTTAATTTTTTTCAAAAAATTAAAATGATAAATTCAATTATACTATATCCAGTAAGCAATAATGCAATTCTATGTCAAACTAAAAAAATCAGTTGCAACTAAAGAAAAAAACCTTTAGAATTTTTCTCCTTCATTAAAAATATGCCAAACAACAAACAAATTGTTATTAATGTTTGTTTCTTTTTTGCCCCCTACCTTCAGGAAACAAAAATGCCTCATTCAAACAATAGTTAGAAAAGAATCAAACATTTCTTAGTATAACCGATTAAAAATTATTTTAGCAGATTGATTTATTAAAAGAAAACACCCACAAACAAACAACTATAATCAGGAAAAAAAACAAACAGAAGGCAAGGTATCATATAAAAAACTTGCTTTATAAGAGAATGCAATTTTTTAAACACATTCATACACTTATGCTTTCTTTCAAGTATGGGTGTGAAGACAAGCTTTCTCTTATATGAGGATGTTTTATTACAAATATCACACACACAGTTTCTTGCTATATGCATTCAAAAATGTACATTCAAGTTCACTTCATAAGAGAATGCTTTATTACAAACAGCATACATGTAGGGTTCCTACCCTGTATGGATGCGAAGATGTCTATTCAAGTTTCCCTCCAGAGAGAATGCTTTTCTGCACACATCACATACGAAAGGTTTTTCATTTGTATGGGTACGAAGATGACTATTCAGGGTTCTTTCATGAAAGAATGCTTTATTGCAGACATAACATGCATGAGATTTTCCCCTTGTATGAGTATGAAGATATCTATTTAAGTTTCCATCCTAAGAGAATGCTTTATCACAAAAATCACATACTTAAGGTTTTTCCCTTGCATGGGTTCGAAGATGTTTATTCAAGGTTCCTTTATGAGGGAATGTTTTATTACAAAAAATATCATATACAACAGGTTTTTTTCCTTGTATGGGTACAAAGATGTTTATACAAGGTTCCTGTATGAAAGAATGCTTTATTACAGCTGTCACATGCATAAGATTTCTCTCCCGCGCACAAAGATGTGCATTCAAGTTTCCTTCTTCAGAGAATGCTTTATCACAAAAATCACACCCATAAAGTTTTTCCCCTGTATGAATGCAAAGATGTCTTTTCAAGGTATACTTTATGAAAGAATGCTTTATTACAAAAATCACATGCATAAGGTTTCTCTTCGGTACGTATACGAAGATGTACATTCAAGTTTCCTTCTTGAGTGAATGCTTTATAACAAATATTACAAGCATAAGGTTTCTCTCCTGTATGTGTGCGAAGATGTTCCTTTCTGCCTTTTTTCTGAGAGAATGTTTATTATAAATATCACAAACATAAGATTTCTCTTCCATATGCATATAAAGATGTGCATTCAAGTGAATTTTAAGAGAGAATGCTTTATTACAAAAATCACATACATAAGTTTTTTTTCCTGTATGAATGTGAAGATGCCTTTTTAAGTTTACTTTATGATAGAATGTTTTATTACAAATATCACATGCATAAGGTTTCTCGCCTGTGTGAGTACAAAGATGACTCTTCAATTTTTGCTGTATAGAAAAACTTTGACACACACTGCCCCCAAAAGATTTCTTGCTTTCAGAAGTAGAACTGCCTTTAAAATAAGGATTCTGAGATATGTTTTTTTGAGAAGCTTCACTTGTGCAATGTTTTACATCCATGGAGAGTATCAATAATTATAGAAGATAAATTTTGATAAATTATTTTCTGTTAGAACAAGTATATCATTAAAATGTTATACTTATAATATCTTTTTTAAAAAGAGGGGGGTGGCAAATCTTTGTATAAAATTTTGCAGTTCTTCATTTCATTGAGATAATAAGCAAAACTGATGAATGTTTAATCTACCAAATTTCAAAAATATATAGCTTGTGAACAATAAAACTTTTCAAAGCAAACTGAAACTACAAAATCTGAAGAATAGTAAGGTAATGGTAAAGAGATTGTAGTACTGGAAGATTCAGCAATCTGTAAATAAATAAAATTGTAAAAGAGAAATGGCTGTCAACTTAAAGATAAAAAATAAAAGAATAGATTATTAAGATGCTATTAATTTCACACTGCAACAGTTAAAATGTTGAGGTATCATATTTCCTAAATAACAAATCACAAGTAATTTATTAACATTCGGAACTTATAAATGTTTAATTTTTTTATTTGTGGTCATTTAATATCTGTTAAAAAACTGAAATGTTCTAAAAAAAATCCATACTGTACATCATTTTCTTAACACAATAAACATCATTTAAAAAAATTCAAGTAGTTAACAAATAGTGAGTTTCTTGATCATACATATTGCCCAATTTAAATACTTTATACTGTAGCATAAGCAGTGTCAGGCTAACAGGATCAGATTTTGATAAAATTTTGATCTAAACCTTTTGAGAAAGAAACTATCACCAAGTTCTATAATTAAAAAACTCTTTATTATTTTTATATTACCCTTTCTAATGAAAATTTTACATTGCAGTTAAACAAGTTCCGCTTGTACTGAATAAACTAGATTTGCAATTTGAAAAATATTTGCTTCTTATATAAAGAACAGGCACTCAACTAGTATTTAGTATTTATTACATAAAAGATATGAGTAAGTTAATATTTTTATTATTTATTTATCTATTTAGTGTTTACCTCTTTGCCAGCTATTTCCCTCATGATGGGATACCTTAAAATATTATTTTGACTTTTTAATTTGAATTTAAATTGTCTTAAAGATAGTAAAATGTAAATCAATATGACATTTTAGAAAATGATAAGGAAATACAGTACAAACACCTGAAAGATCACCACTCATTAAGTTTTATTTCTGGCTATAGCCTCAGAGAAAGCTTTCATACACTACTGAGGTATCACCGCTATATATATATAACTATTCATGTTTACTGTATGATTTTTTATTTTATTTTTTTTTTTTTTTTTGTGTGCACAGCACTCAGACAAGGCTTCTCAGCTGCATAAGTGAAGATTTCCATTCAAGTTATTTGCCTGAGAGAACTTGAGAGAATGTTTTATTATAAATATCACACATGTGAGGTTTCTTCCCTATATGGATGCAAAGATTTTTATTCAAACTTACTTTATGAGACAGTAGTGCTCTTGTACACTTACCACATATGTAAGGTCTTTGTTCCAGTTTGCATGTAAAAATGTTCATTTAGCTTTCTTTCTCTAATGTATTAACAAGAATCACTTATATGTTTCACCCCAATATGAATGTAAAGATGTTTAACCAAGTTTCTCAAGTGATAAAAAGTTTTTTACAATTATCTTGTTTATCCCTTAACTTGTGGTAGTTTCACAATAAAATCACCTAATTCTAGTACTTTCACCATTGGTTGCAAAAACATAAACATTAGTCGAATTTCCAAACTTAGCTTCACAAATAATAGATTTTTCCAGAAAATGCTAACACATAAAGGCTAGTAAATCTATTATTATTATATATATATATACACACACATAGGCAAAGTTCAATATTGTTCATAAAATTAACATCAGAAATTTATTAAACATAACTGGCATCTGCAAAATCTATAAGAACAGGCAAAAATTATTACCCTTCAAATGATTAAGTTTTCTTTCCTGTAGGGGTACGAAGATGTTCATTCCAGCTTTCTGTCAGAGTGAACGTTTCTTCACATATATCACACATGTAAGGTTTCTCTCCTGTATGGATGGGAACATGTCGAATCAGGTTGTTTTTATGAGTGAATGTTCTATTGCAAATATGACACATGAAAGGTTTCTCCCCTGTATAGACGCGAAGATGTGCATTCAAGTTTCCTGTCCGAGAGAATGCTCTATTACAAATATGACACATGTCAAATTTCCAATCACAAATATGACACATTATCAAATGTCATATCATTATCAAATATGACACATGTCACTCATTATGGGTATGAAGATGTTCATTCAAGCTTTCTTTCAGAGTGAACGTTTCTTCGCATATATCACACATGTAAGGTTTCTCTCCTGTATGGATGGGAACATGTCGAATCAGGTTGTTTTTATGAGTGAATGTTCTATTGCAAATATGACACATGAAAGGTTTCTCCCCTGTATGGACGCGAAGATGTGCATTCAAGTTTCCTGTCTGAGAGAATGCTCTATTGCAAATATGACACACGTAAGGCTTCTCTCCCGTATGATTGCGAAGATGTGAATTCAAGCCTGCTTTATGAGCGAATTCTCTTTTGCACACGCTGCACACATACGGTTTCTCCCCTGTATGGGTACGAAGATGTGCACTCAAGTTTTCTTTTTGATGGAATGCCTTATTACAAATATGACACAAGTGAGGCTTCTCTTCCGTATGGATACAAAGGTGCTTTTTCAAGTTCGAACTGAAACAGAACGTTTTATTACAAATGTGACACATGTAAGGTTTCGCTCCTGTATGGACACGGAGATGATTTTTCAAGCTTCCTTTCTGAGAGAATGCTTTATTGCAAGTTTCACACTCATAGGGTTTCTCACCTGTGTGGACACGAAGATGCATCTCAAGTTGCAGCTGCTTAGGAAAAAATTTCTGACACACACTGCACTGAAACCTTCTATTGCCCGCGCGAACACAAGAACTATTTTTGAAATCAGAATGCTGAGAAACAGTTTTTTCAAAAGCATCACTACTAGTACAGTTCTTTACATCCATGGAGAACACGGGTGATTATAGAGAGTAACTAGTTCAAAAGCAGGCTCCTTTCTAATAGAGAAAGAAGCATTATTTGAGTTGTCTAAATTTTAAGATTTTAGCAAGGAATAAGATGACAGAAAATTCCTCAACTGTTTCTTTTTCAGAGTTAAAGTGAAAGAAGCTATATTTTTTGTCTACATAAAGTATTTTGTAGTATTCTTCTATAACATAACTTCTATAAAGTATTTTCTTGTTAAAAAATTATAATGACATGGGGTTTCTCAGTTAAATGATCAGGTTTCATAACATAGTTCCTTATTTGATTTTTAAGTTTAGCCTGTCATAGTCTGAATAATATAATAAATCAATGATGAAACTTTTTAAGGCAGTCTGTTATCTAAGAAAATCTGAAGAATATGAATACAATTATGAAGAAGTTGGTAAAATACAGGAAAGTTCCGTAATCTGTAAAAAAATAAACCAATGAATAATAGTAAAATGGAACTAGCACATTAATTAGATAAAACAGCCATTAACAACTTATAACTATAAAACTAACATGAATTGAAAGTGCTTGCTGTGCTTTGCTATAACAAAATAGAGTAATGTCATTGTTTTAAGTAGTTGTGTTTTTTAGCTTTTGGCAGAAACTTAATTTTCTATTTCTAAAAATAAAATTATAGATTGAATAGGAAAGAAACCGTGAAAATGGAGCAGACTTGCTTTCATACAACAACCACTCCATTATTACTTAAAAACTAACTAACAATAATTACTGAACAAAGCTGAAGGTGGAGTGGAGCTTAATGATTGAATTTAGAAACATTTGTTAACTTCCCAACTATTTATGTAATATTGACCAAATCTGGTGCAGTGGTAAATGGCCATGGTATTTAGATAAAAAGTGAGGTGATGCTGATTGGTCACGCTATTAATGTATAATTCTTCTATTGACATGACAGCCTAAGATGGACCAGAGCCTCCTTGAAAGCCTCTGAAGCAGTTGGACCTTTGGGAACTCAAAATTCTGAAATCCTCATCCACAATCCATCTAAATGTTGTTGACTACCTCATGGTTCAAATCAATCAGAGTCTGTCCATCCTAAGAGAAATAATCAATGAAAACATTCCTCTCTTCCACTTAACAGTGTTAACAGTAGTCTATTATAGAAATAGACCAATAGCAGGGATTGATCCATGATTTTTTTTTTTTTTCCCAGGGTCACAATTTTGTGATTTTCAACATTTATTTCCATGAATTTGCATTCTAATTTTTGCAAAAGTCACTTTTTATCAACACTTTACAGGGATTGATGCATACAAAATCTGGGTCCATGTTATGGCTCCTTCACAAATTTACAATCGATTAAAACAACCTTTCATTGACACTGTACTGCATATTTTAATTTGTTCTGTAAGTTATTTTAAAAGAAAAGTGATTTACACAAAAATTAGTATGAAATTCACAAAAACAGATATTGAAATTGATAAAAATAAACAGCTCTCACAAAAATAAATACAGTAGAATCATTTTACCAGTACCACAACCAGAATTTATATCAGTCTGGCAAATCTTATATAAGGCGCTTTTACTTGTGGGACCATAACTGATTTTGACTTCTCCGTTTTAGTTCCGTGAAAATTTATACAATTATATAAAATTCTAGCTTTAACTGTCATAGACTAACAACTGACAGTTAGCATTTCTTTATTTGTTTTGGGATTCAAATCACCATTAATATGTCCCCTAATTGACCCCATACCCAGCCTGGAAAAATAAAAAAATGAAAATATAAGAGATCCTGTTTTATGACCATAAATTTCAAGTAGCTGCCCTTGTTGATTTTTTTTAAAACTAAATATCCATGAATTTTGATTTTTTAGCTTAAATATTATGCATTTTAACACAAAGTTAGGTCTATAACCCCCTCCTAGAACGAAGTCTGCATATGCCACAGTGCAAGTTTATATGCACATTTTAACTTTTGATATAATAGACTTTCAGATAATATTAACATCGTAAGATAAAAAGTTTTGCTTGAGCCTTTTTTAAATGACCTTTTCTTGAACAAGGATGCATGAGATTTAGTACATACATTTAAACTCTAATATTATAGAATTCCAATTAATAATAACAATGCATATTATTAATTTTACTTATTTCATAATATAAACAACAAATTATGTTTAAAAAAGGGGAATTAATACCTTTTACAAGTCACATATAAACTGAATTAAGCTGCTTGAACACTGAAAGAAATTTGAAGCAAAATTATAAATGCTATTACAAAATACCATTTGTGTCAAAAATTGAAAAAAAAGGAGGTAACCCAGCAAACTTTTGATTAACCGTGAGTAAAGTGACCATCGTTATTAAGTTCAAATGCGGGACACTCATGTGAGCCCGGAAGGAGGGGGGAGGAAGAGGTTAAAAATTTGTGAAAATAACAGTGCTTAAACTTAAAATTAATTTTTAATGCAATTTTATACTTACTAGAGGCTGGCTTTCCGATTAGCTACCGCTTGGCGACTTCCTACTTCTGGCGCGCTTTTGTATCTGGCGACAGCCTTTCTCTCCTGTTTCACTTGGCAACCTCCGGATGGGAATATCGGAAGGGGAAATATCTGTGATTCGGAACCAGAACAGTCTTAGTGAATCAGGTGTATTTGAAATGAATCGGTTCTGTTCGGTACTCGTGATTGCTGTGTCGGGAAACAGGTTTAGTACGAGCATGGTACGAGAAAATGTGTGTCAGGCTCTAGCTTTGTGTGAGATAAATCACTTTCGCCCTGCAAGGATATATGATAACCGTAACTCATCTTCAATCGGTATTAACAGCTATACATATTCAAAATAAACTATATATTTTCTCCATGCTTTTTTTTTTTTTTCGATTATTTTAAAAACCATACACAGTTTTCATAAGTAAGGGGGGGGGGGAAAACTCACCGGGAAGTTGAAAATGTACGGTATATGATGGCATTATTTTTTTATGGCATACACTAATTTAACCACATTAAAGGAATTTTCATTGAGGTATTTTATGTAACGCTCATTTTAATTAATTAATATTTTATTTGATGTATTAGGTATTCTATTTTAAAGTGTTTTTGTCGATTACGTGCTTTTTTTCGATTGCACATAGTAGGAAACAATGTAATTTTGATTAATCATCAATAATTGCACAGAAATGAACTATTAATTTTTATTGCATTTTCTTATAAAATCATTTGAATTTTGATTTTACATAGCAATTCTATCTCCTATAGTGTGAACTTTGTTCGTCTCAGGGGTGCAAGTGCAACTGTGTCTGCCCCACTCCCTCCAGATCCGCCTATGTAGAAAAATAAGTTCTGCGTTTTCTTGCCGCTGAACAGGGTAAGCAATGCATCGAAATAGACGCAGACAGAAACGTCCTCTCCCCATTGTGTTGAGGGTTGGGTTTTTGTTTTCGCACATTAATCTTTTTGTCGGAGGATCTCGAGCGATCATTAAAAAGTCGTAAAATTCACAAGGACAATGTCACTTTACCCCCTGTAGTGACGACTGATGCATGTATACGCACTAAAAACTGGAACTTTTGAAAAAAAAAATTTCACATAAGTGGGATTTTTTTTTTTCAGTTCATATTTACAATTAAATCATTTATGAAAGTGAAAGATCTTTCATTTTGTCCAGTGTCTTAAACTTACGTTTCTTTTTAAATTTAATCAAAGTATTTTAAAATATTATGGATCAAGAAAGAAGATAATTTCTTCTGCAAAAAAGCTTCATTGCATCAAATTTTGAAAAATCAGACCTTCTTTTTCTTTTCTTTTTAAAATAAATAAATAAATATTGTGAGAGTAAAAAATTGTGAGAAAGAAACTTATTCCGTTCCTAAAATTTTTATTATTATTAAATATTTTGTCTGCGTTCCTTGTTTGGAAAACTCGAAAATTAAAAATTTCCAACTATCATTGGTCCCCCCCCCCCCGAAAATAAAATCTTTTTAAACTGTCAATACATATTTTCCAACAAAAATAATTAAAACTTTCCCTTTAAGTTTTGTAAATGTATCACATTCACTTTTTTTTTTTTTTTTTTTTAAATGCTTGACTGTTTTAATACAGATTGATTAAATCGGTGTTCCAAGGTTCAAGTCCCCAATAAAAAAATATTTTGTTTCATTCTCTTTCAATCTGAATCAGATCCCGAGTTCGGGTGCCTTCGCGCTTCTGTTGATCTAACAGTCTGGAGTTTAGGTTTTCTCCAGATGTAACGTGAATATGCGTTAGAACCCCTTAGAAAGTTCTCCTACCAAGGCACCCCCTCCATCCTTGGCAGATCACCCTATCGTAGCGTGCCATAATCACACAAACAAATTCAATCTGAATCATTAGTTTTTTTTTTTTTTTAAGATTTTAAAAATAATACTAATAACAACACACCAATGAAAATTCCAAAAATAAATAAATAAAAATTGATAAAACTAGTATTGAGTTTTATTCAAACATTTATGATGGACCTTTCAACCGGATGAATCAATGCGGATGAATCAAATAATTTAATGCGGATGAATCATTTTTAGATAGTATTATTAATTAGCATATTTTAATAAGTTAAAGACTGATAATAATTGTTTTAGTATTTTTCATAATCAAACAACACTATAGCAATATACAAAACTTTATATTAACTCGTTAATCATTACTTAAGTTTTTTACCGTCCATTATCTGCTAAATAGCAAGTGACAGTCGTAAATGAACACAAAATTAAAGGGAAAGTTTTTTCCTGTCCGACCCGTTCAGCCCCAAGTTACTGTAAAAAAATACGCAAATACTGAGCACGGGAATGTCTTTGATCTCAATAAAACACCGACAGACGAACAATGCGGTGTGAGCACTGCCCCAAGCGAAGAAGGGAACTGAACAATGGGACATGGGACTGCGCTAATATAGTAGGGTCAAATGCTGTCTGCTCCCCCCCCCCCCAAATCCCTGTCATTATTAATCGATTAGAACAGAAAACAAGAATATTACAAGCATAAATTGTACATTTATAAAATAGAATATATTGGCGCACCAATTAATGTTACTTTTTCTGTTAGGCTGATAAAAAAAAAAAAAAATTAAATACTTTGTTGTTGACTTTGTGCGTGGGTAGGGTGGAGGGGTAGAAACGCGCTTCCAAAACCAGATACGAGTAAGACTAACTCTGGTATTTATCATAACTCCTCAAAAAGAAAAACTCCTCTCGCATTTGTTGACAAATGTAGTCCGATGGTGGATAATACGTACGTGGACAGGTTAAAACAAGGAGCAAGATTAAAAAAAGAATGACCCATCTATAATGAAATGCTTCGATCTATTTCTCTACCCCCCCACCCTTACACACACACTACCTCAAATAAGCTACATTAAAGGTTTACATGCGTAAAATTATAATTTTATTGCAACATTTTTAGAATAATCGAATAAATGTGCAGTTTTCTGTAAAATTACATTTAATTTCTGAGTTGTTTTAAAATACTTTCATATATTACGCCCGAGCAGCAGCCGAGAGCATAGCTCTCTCAACTGGGAGACGAAAAGTGCCTGGTTCAAACCCAAGTCGCGTTTCTCGACCTAACTGTTCGGAGTTTTCTGTGGTTTTCTCCGAAACTTTGCGTAAATATGGGGTAGAACTAGAACCTTTTAGAAAGACATCCAAGGACGGCACCTCCCCCCCCCCCTTCAGCTTAGATCCTTAGAGCACATAATCGGACGTAATCCCAAAAAATCGAAACAAAATTATAATATTAGATTTACTTATTTCAGTTTTGTAACTTTATTTAAAATTAATTCAATTAGTAATAGATCAGTCGACGGGGAATCGGGCTGAGGACCATAGAATAATCTGAAAGAAACGGTGGATGAGCACGTTAATCTGTGGGGCCGTATATCGCTTACTTTTTTGGTGAGAGATACTTAAAACTGGGTTAATACATAACATTTAAAGTTATCGTCATTCGAAATTGCTTTGTTTTTCGTTTGGTTGCAGCATGACACATTCTGGTCTTTGTTTTACAAAACAATCAAATTAAATAATTGACAAATTATAATTAATTTAATTAATAAATAGGTATTAGGGATGCAACGGATATCGGGTAAACAAACTGCATCCGGCCAATATGGCAGTAGCCGGATATTACAAATATCCGGCAGCACATCCGGGCTAAAATTATATACAGAGAAATAACATAAATAAACATAATAAATGAATAAATTCTAAAAACTGTAATAATAAAAATGCGAAGAAACAAAGTTTTGTGAAAATATTTTGTTTTCAATACTTATTAGAATGTATTTTTAGCATTATAGAAAAGGAAAAAAATTAGGTACTATCTTTTTTTAAGATTGGAGTAAATTATTACTGGAAGAAATTATCCATCTTTGTACGAATTCGGTTACCATTTTTTCCACCATAAATTGGTGAGAACACTGCTTATGAGAATAGTGTACTTGTTGTAGTACTGCTGGCTGGTGAGAAAATCTCTGCCCCCCCCCCTAATTTTGATAAAAGTATGGAAAATTGTTACATTGATTTTCTAACAGTTGAAAGGAGATGTCTTTCTTTCAAAAACTGATCTTTTAAGATACTTATGTAAATCTGGAGGGAGAACATCCATGACATTGTTATTTGAGAAACAGAAAAAAAAAACACGCTAATCGAGACTGTTTATTTATTTATGGGAAGGGGGGCGGGGGGGAGTACACATCATCCTTTGAAAAATGTATCAATCTTTATTTAACCTCGCGCTGATAAAGTAATTTTTATTTCTAAATTGTGAGGACAGGATGATTTGATGTATTAAAACACAACCAGGGTTTCAGTGGCGAATCCAAATGGAGGGCTATGGGGCGATTACTATTTCAGCCTTTACCTGAGCACACTTGAATCAAAAACTTTGCTGAATATTTAGGGAATTAATCCACCATTGAACCTATGTTTACCATGCTCGCTCTCATTTTTTTAAAGGACGGAGCGGAAAGGACTCACTTTTCGTGACCAGTGTTCCTACCTGCATGTGTGTCTTTGATTGCTCAGATAGAGACCACCCTTGCGAGATAAACAGGTTAAACCTGGGTTCAATAGTTAAAAAAGAAAAACGGCTGGCCCATTTGTAATAAAATGCTTGGATACATTTATCGCTGTTCCCCTCTTGAAACTTTTCACTGAATTCGACAGGGGGGGGGGGGTTCTTCAAATGATTAAAATAGACTTTAAGATGTAGAGTACTTACCGTCAAAACTACTTTGGCTTATATTTGGGGATGGGGTTGGGGAGGACGAAACAAATCATAACAAAGTTAAAAATACTGAAACAATTATGAGGGAGTTGTCGGAGGACGATTAAGAGAAACGTTCCCTCGGCCGCTCACATGACGTATAGTGTACAAAAGGTATTTGAGAAAAACTGACGGACAACTGGAATACACAAAAAAGCTGCACTTTATTGTAGGTATCTTCACAAAACAGTTATTAAAGAAACAAGTGCAATTACGCACCGTACATTGCTTCATAAAAAATAACACCAGGAACATATCTAATTGTTCTGGCCACACGGCATGCCGGAGTTCCATAAAAAAAAAAAAAAAAAAAACGCAACCTCCTCTTACGGAGAGCAATCCAGAAGTCTTGTCAAATCTTCCTACAAAAACTGCCAGCAGGACGCCAAGAAGAAACTCAAAAAGGCCGTTGATTTTGCAAACGGATGCAATATAATCTATTTTTAGCACACCGGTCTGAAGAGACGCAGAACAAAAAGAATAGTGCATACAGGGAAAAGTAAATATACAGATTTAAAAGACGAAATGGCAGAAAATGAAAACAAAAGTGATTTAGAATTCTTGAATTTGGATAGATTACATTAAAGAAAGCCAAAGTAAATGATTTTTAAATTAGATATGTGATCTTCATCACAACAATGATTACAAAAACCTTTCCAATACAATCTTTCTGGTGCACACAATATGTAACGCAGTGGGGGCGGGGGATATCGGAATATATATTCCCAAATTTTTAAATTACTAAGCATAAGCGTTATATCGTACAAAATTCCATCTATTGATACACGAATATACTTCATTTCTCCTCGAGACATTTTTTTCTGGCTACGCGCCTGATGCAATGAATAATTAACCTGCATCCTTCCATCGTTGTAAAGAATTCGACAGCAGTGAATCCACTCCCATGCATATCGTTGCTTACCGGCCTAGGTCTTTGATTACTTCTACTATGGCATATGACTACAAGACGTATTCCAGGAAGCAATGATGGTCACAGAAAAGGAATCGCGGCCGCGTCTATGCAAGGATGAAGCTAACAGGTTATAGCAAATAAGACGCTAAATTTTTTGTTTAATTAACTACTGTAGCGCTTAGTATATGTCAAATATTTTGTTTGCCTCAGCAAACGATATTTTCGACGGAAAGCATTTTGTTAGAAATTTTAGTTATTATACTAACTGCTTTTAACTGAGACACGCATTTTTTGTTCTTGTCAAAAAGGCTTAACTGTAAAGGGGGGGGGGTGTTCTTAAAAATACTAGGCTTACAAACTGTTTTGTTAAGGAACTATACAAGAATATCGTACTGTATCTTGAAAATAATAAAGAAATTGTTAAATTATTTTCATTATTATAAATTTAATACATTAATCCTTTAACACAGTGTTTACTAGAACGCGACCGAGAAACTCGCATTTTTCTTTTCTTTTCCTCTCATTAAAAAATTATTACTGTGAGAAATTCTCGCCCTTACAAATTGGTTTCATTCTGCACAAAATTATTGCCTCTCGAAAGATTTGGACCCTTAAAAAAAAAAAAAAAAAAAAAAGTTGCGCATGCTTCCATTTTTCATAAAGTGGCGTAAAATCCTCGCAGTTTGATTTTTATTGCATGTGCTGGCCTGCAGACTTGTAGGCCCAGTTACATGCTATAAAAATAACTAAAATTCATAAATACTCTGATTTGGGATGTTTACCGGAGGCAAGTGAAAGTACCCACTTATAAATACCTTACCCACTGGGTATTTACCCAACTCGCATCTATAGTGAGAAATTCTCACTCATTTTTTTCCCACAATGAAAACCCTGTTATATGTCATTGGCTTTTTTTTTTTTTTTAAGAACGTGTACTAAAATTGCAAAAATTAGCAAAGAACATCGGTATCTTCAGTAATACTACTTCTCACTCACCATAACAGAGAAGAAGAATATAAAGCCTCACAGATTTAACGAGCACGTTCACCGTGATAAGTTTCATCGTAAGTCCGATACCCTAGTAACTATCTGTTACTACACCAATTATATTATATTTATCCACATGCTTATTTTTCGATGGGCGGAAAAAAGCGCACCCGGAAAAAAACGCCCCGGAAAAAAGCGCACCCGGAAAAAGCGCACAATATTGAAGGGGTTTATTTTTTTGGATGTGAGTGTGTGTGTTTGTGGGGGGGGGGGGGGGCGCTTGAAATAAAAAATGTAAGGAAGGAGTGGGCATCCGAAAGAGCGCCTTTTAGTGAAGTGAATTTTTTTTAAAGTATTCGATTTTTTTGTATCATTTTTACACTAACAACATGCGTCATACTCTGAATGCCCCCTCGCCCCCCCCCAAATAGAAACCCCCACAATTGACTACTGGTTTGTCAATGAGTTTGTCAAGGTCACGTTCACGTTTTGTCAAGAAGCACAAACAATGAAATAGCCCCGGGAGAAGAGTGTAGACAGTGTGAAGGTGTATACTCTCTTTCTTCGTTGCGCGTTGATGAATGATGGATAACACATCCGGTCACTAAAACTCGGGGGTTAAAACGGGGGTTGCGATGGGTGAAGGGGGTTCTTCTGAAATATCCGAATACATCTACAGAATGGATGAAATCATTTTTATCAAAACAAATAGAGGAAAATCTATGGTAGTGCTGAAATGATTGGGGGGGGACGTATCTCCCTATGCTCCCCCCAATTTTGTACCAAAATCAGTTAAACAATAATTTGTTTAAAAATTTAAAACAAACAGATCTCTGTCTAACAGACAACAAACTAATCTGTGTGTGTGTGGGTGGGGGGGGGGGGGCACGTTCCCTCCTCCAAACTTCGTTTTAATTTTTTTTAACATTTGTTTAACGGGTCATTTTAACTGTTTGATTTAAAATGCGAAAAGGAACTCCAGTCTGTGTCTTGACAAAATATTTTTTTTAAGTTCACTGTCAAGGTTGCTTAATTTAAACAGGGTTATTTTTTAAGCGCTTGGTTTAAACAATTTTTCTCATTCCCAATCTGCTGTACTGGTTTAAAATTATTTCTAAAGATTAGGGTTTCTTTAAAATATTTATTTATTTATATTTTATTTTTCAATGGAATACAAGATATTTTATGCAAAAAAAAAGTTTTATTTAGTGAACAAAACTTAATAACTTTTTCCCTTTTCTTAATTGAGTTGCTCTCACAGTTTTACATCAAGTTATAATAACTGTTTTAGTAGATATTTTTTTCTTCTTGTAATTTTTTTCATATATGAAGTTCAATATTCGATAATTTATCCATTTAATTTTCTATATATCGTCATTCTTGCTTATTTCAGCAAGTTTTTTTTTTTTTTTTTAAAGTTTAATGAGTTTTGTAAAGTAGAGAAAGAGCTTTAGAAGATATAAATTTACATTTATAAGCTTAAAAAAGTATTTTGACTTTTGCACTATATCGTATAAAGTACTTGTTTACTATAATTTTATGTACAATCTTGGCGAACAATGCTGACGTGTATAGCAGTGAGCGTTGCACCGCCAACCGCGCGGTGTAGTTGTGACTGGCAACCATAAAGAATACGTGTCTCGTCAGGTTAGCGAATTTGAAATTGTTTCCGTTATTGATCGAAGGAATGTGTTATGTTAACATATGAAAAGAATTTGTGTGTGTTTGTTAGAAATATAGTACGTTATAAGCCGTGAGTGTTGCGGACATTTCTGAGCGGTTTTTAAAAAAAATAGAGGTAAGTGCTCTTTTTTAACGAATCTTTGCAATGTTTAAGGTTTTTAATGTGTATTTTAAATTGATATTTGAAGTGATTATGTTTTCGTAAGTACTATTTACGTGCTATTCTAATCATACTGACTTTATAAGAGGTGTACAACTAGGTTGTTTAATCCACCGATGTTTTTTTGAGTTGAAAACGGCCAGTGTTTGCCCAGTTTACATTAGCTGTACAACTAGGTTGCTTAGTTCACTGTTGTTTTTTTTTAGTTAAAAACGGTCCACTGGTTGCATAGTTTACATAGCTGTACAACTAGGTTGCTGAATCCACTGAGGTTTTTTTAGTAAAAAACGGTCCACTGGTTGCATAGTTTACATAGCTGTACAGCTAGGTTGCTGAATCCACTGAGGTTTTTTTAGTTAAAAACGGGCCACTGGTTGCCTAGTTTAGATAGCTGTACAGCTAGGTTGCTGAATCCACTGAGGTTTTTTTAGTTAAAAACGGGCCACTGGTTGCTCATTTTTAGTGGAATATATGTGCAATATTAATGTGCTGATCGTGGAAAATGGTTGGCGACTGTCGCCATGTTTACATGGGGTGCGCACCGGCTTGTATGATTTTACCCTTTTTTCTAAGGAAGTTTTTTAAATTGACTTATTATTATCATAATTTAATTCTGAAAAAAAGTATGTCTAAAATAAAAGTAGCAATATTTAAATTAAATACTTTATAAAATAAAAATATTTACATGTAAATATACTATATACTTATAAATCATTCATTCTAAGAATTATTATTTAAAACCAAAGAGTTAACAAGATAGATTACCATGAATCTGAATAAACTCTTGCTCTTATAAAAAGAAAACCAGTAATAATAATAAGCCATAGCTGATTACAAATCAGACTGAATGTGATAACATATTACAGAGAACGTGCATGTTAAATCTGTGGAGTCTTAGATTCTTAGGGTTGCCTGTTAGGTGAGAGATGGTACTTAAATTTTTCGAAACTGCTGTAATTTGTCACTGAATCACTAGTTCTGGACTTTGTCTTAAGAATACAAACAAATTGAACAATCAGTTTATTAAAAAAACGCTGAAATTAGTATTATTGTTATTATTACTCCGTTTTTTATTTTCTATTTATTTTTTAATCTGGAGAAGGAGTTTCTTAGAGTCTGTAGGGTCTTCTGTAGAGTGTAGGAGAGTGATACTGTATACTTACAAATCAGGGCAAATACACTAATGTACCCCTGTTTACGCCCTTTGGACACCCACTTGTTTCTCACATATTTTTAAATTCAGCCCCCCCCCTCTTCTCTTCACGAAATACAAACCCATTCAATTCCGGGTGCGCTTTTTTTCCGGTGCGCTTTTTTTCATGATTATTTTTCAGTTTGGATGGTTATTTATATTTAAGCACGCCATGTACTCGTTTATGATGCAAATGTATTTTAAAAAAATATGAGTACATTAAAGTACTCATTTTTAAGTAAATCATTTTTAACAGTGCAGACAACAGAGAAGAAGAACATAAAGCCTCACAGATTTAACGAGTACGTTCACCGTGATAAGTTTCATCGTAAGTCCGATACCTTAGTAACTATCTGTTACTACACCAATGAAAGGACTTCCAAATAATACAAAAAACTATGCAAGTTCAAGAGCATAATATATAACAGATTTTGACTCAAAAGAAAAAAAAAATATATTGAAGAATTTTTCTTCTCAAGTTTATAAATTATCATCGTTAGCCCTCTGAACCTTAGAAGGTAACAGAATAAACTCATAAAGAAAAGAGAGGAGTAAACTTATTATTTTAATATCTAGAATTTTTTTTCTTAAGCATTCTTGAAAGACTCCAAGGAAAATATATTTATAGAAAAGGAATGTTTTTTTCCTTAGACTTGGATTAATGAATTCAGTTATTTCTCATCACCTAAATTCAGTTTAACAAACACATACCAGGGGTCGATTCAGAATTTTTTTGTGAAAAACTGCTTTTTTTGTGTGAATTTTAATACTTAATTTTGTGAATTTCAACACTTATTTTTGTGAAATTTCATACCAATTTTTAATAAAAGTCGCGTTTAAAAAATAATAATTGATAAATCAGATTAAAATGTAGGGTGAAATGCCAATGAAGGGCCGCTTTAATCGATTGCATTTCTGTGAAGGGGCCACAAAATAGACCCAGTTTTCTTCTGCACAGATCCTTGGGTACATAAATCTGCCCCCCCCCCCCAATCTTTATCAAAATCAGCAAAAATGTGTTTTAGAAGTAGAATCTCTTTTCAAAATAATGTGCTAGAGATTGTCCAGAATGTTAATGTCCAAAATAATGTTAAGATTTTATTAATGATCAACTGTATTAGTGACTTTACCCATTCAATGAATATCTTACATTTGTTTACTAGTTGTTAAAATTGAAATCATCAGCTTTCTAATAATGTTATTATTAAACGAATAGTATCCCGCAGTGCCCTAGTCGCTAAGCTCCGTTCCCATAAAAACATGGAAACAAAGAAAAAACATCACATGTACAGGTTTACAGGTGTAAGTTTGTATTGTAATAGGTGAATTTTTGGAAGAAAATATAAAGCAACGAAAGAAATATATTTTTTAAAAGATTTTATTTGTTATTTGATTATTATTTTTGAAAGAAAACTTAAATCAGTTTTATATATAAATAAAAAGTATGTAATAGAAACCTAAAAAAATTTCCGCATACCCATCTTTGTATAAAAACTAACTGTACAGCTAATTTACTACACAAAAACGGACCATTCGGATATGCCAAGAAAGTAAAAATTTGTGTCGGTCTACAACATGTAATCCCAAATTGCGTAATCCATTCAAATTTTGAATAATATTGAATTCACGCACCTCAAAATTCTTGTTATATCTTCGCAATGTAAGAGAGTGAACATGTTAAACCTGGTATTAAGAAGGAGTTTCATCGTGTAGTCGCAACTTGCGTAATCGATTCAAATTTATAATACAGTAAAACCTCGCTATAACGATATTGGATAAATTTTATTTGGTCTTGGTCCCTTAAGTATTGCTGTTGTCAGGTTTTACTGTAATTAATATAGTCGCCCCTATAGCTATTTGTATACTGAACACTATCTCTTTTCATTTACAATAAATAAGGATTTTAGATTAGCTACAGAAACAGTTCCTCTCTTTTCTTTCTCTCTCTCTCTTTTTTTTTTTTTAATAATCAAAAACCTAACAAAACGTGAATTTTTGCCGTACTCTTAATTATGAAAGTTTTTTATTCAACGGATATGTTTGTATAAAAACCAACTATAGAGTTGCTCTGCCGGAAAGAGAAAAGACTAGCAAACGAAACAAAAACGGAACCACTTTCAAATAAACTGATGCAGTTCTTTTAAAAAGCCACTGCATCCTATCCACGACCGAATCATTTTAAAATGAGCTGCATCAGTGTCCGATTCGTTTTAAGCGGACAGCTCTCGTTACGATCAGTCCCAGATCACAATCGCAGACCGGTTTTCCATTCCGACCGAACGGAGAGGCTTGCCAAGTAATACGCTGTCGAAGTGTGACGTCACAGCCGGGTTTTGGGCATCAAAACATTGTGTTCCCATGTTAATTTCCCATAGGGTTTTATAAATTGCTTCATATCTTCAATATTACACAAAAATAAGACATTTCACTCCATTTTTCAACTACAGTGCAGTAAGTTTTATCTCTTGTATGAATATCAAGTAAATTGAATGACTATAAATATGATTAATTCGTCGATAATAGTTGAAATCGTCTAAGCCTAACGATCTGAGAATGTAAATAAACATTGTACATCCGTAATGTCGGCATGTATTAGTTCTAAACTAGTGTTGTATTTTTGGTGTTTTTCAATGTGATAATGAATAATTAGTTGATCACAAATAATAACTAAATGTGTATGAGTTTTGTTTTATAATTTTTTTATGAATTGATCGAGTATTTTTGAAATGTTTTACAATGTATCACTTTGCATGATTACTACTTACAACCCTGTTTAATTTGTATTGAATATGACTATTGCTTATTATAAGTGAAGAAATTGTTGGATATGTGATGAACTAAATAAATTGTTCCCCTATTTATATATTTATTTCTTAATTATAGGAATGAATCAGTGCTTACATGAATTTCTGCTGCATAATTTGAAGAGCAATTATCTAACAGACCCATTGGAAAAGGCATGAATTAATTTTAATAATTCAGTCTTTTTTGATAGATCTGTTGGACACTAAACTGCACTCTCCACTTACTTAAATGAATAATCGTCTAGAATGTAAGTATTTCGCATTAAAAAAAAAAAATATTCTATATTGTTTTAATTTTGTTGTGTTTATTTAAAACAAAACAGTTATATTAGTTTGATTAAATTATTTTAATTGTTCCCAGTAGTTGAAATAAGAAATTGCTTTTGATGTGAATGAGCAGATGTACAAACATATACATCTATGTATACTATTAAATATATATATTGCACTTTTTAAGTGTGTATAGCTTGTTAGTATGCAAATAGCACTTACGACAACATAAAAACATCAAATATCAATTTAAAATTAACATTAAAAACCTCAAAAATTGCAAAGATTCATTTAAAAAAGCACTTACCTTTTTTTTTTTTTTTTTTTAATTAATCGCTCAGAAATGTCCCTAACACCCACCGACTTATAACGTAACACCAGCATGCTTTCTTTTATTTACTTTTAAATTGACACTGCATTTCTAACAAACACAGACACCGGTCGATAACGTAGAACCAACATGCTTTCTTTTATTTACGTTTATATTGACACTGCATTTCTAACAAACACACACACCGGCTGATAACGTAAAACCAGATATTTAATTTTTGTAAGTTATTAATGATGTGTGAAACATGCTTGCAATTATTGTTCTGGTGTCATTTATTTTTTAAAAAAAGGAAAATCTGAAGCCTTTCAGATTTTAAATACGCACCCAAGTGCTATATATTAAAGGGCAATCATAATTTATGTGTCGTCCCTATTTTTCGTCCTTATTCCATTAGGTTGGAAAGTGTATCATTACTCATGAGTGAGCAGTATTTTTCTTCCTTTTTTATAAAACCCATCTTTGGAATCGAAATCTATCTTAAAATCGCCTGTTAAAACTATTTTACAATCTTCGCCAAGTATATTACATCTATACTTCACCGTTTTAAATATTGTTTCAAATGTGCATCATAATCCATGAGTGTGCTGTGTTTATCTTCTTGGGTTGATTCCTACCTTAACGCCTCAACTCTCGCCAAGGTGGCGATCATTAAACATATACAGTAACCATGAAGATTTTGTGTATTTATGTGGCAATCGTAATTTAGAAATAAAATGGCGATTTGGAACAACCTGTAAGTATAGCATTCCGTTACATTTTTAATTATTTTGGGTTGCCAATTAAATGTAGTTTTAATAATTAAGTGTCTTCAAATTCCTTAACTAGTGTGTTTATCACTAATTTGTTCACTTTAGTTTTCATGTTGTTGTTTAGGGAGCGTTGAAACTTGTGCATAACTCCTAGCAGGGGCGTAGCCAGGGGGGGGGGGATATCGGGATATATCCCCCCCCGAAATGTTTGGATTAGTGATGAAATTCCGTCTATTTATACACATATAACTTCATATCCCCCCCCCCCCCCGAAAAATTTTCCTGGCTACGCGCCTGACTCCTAGAGACCCATGATTTCAAAGCTCGCCAAAGTGCGAGGAATTTTTAGGTTGGCGAAAGTAGGGCCGTTAAAATAGGAATCAACTCTTTCTTGAACCATAAAGCACATCTTTGGAATCCAAATCTATCTTAAAATCGCCTACTGATCCTACTGTTTTAAAATCTTTACCTGGCATATTCGAACTATACGCATATTCCAATTATATCTCGTAGACATTTTAAATACTTTTTGGAGTGAGCATCATAATCCATGAGTGTATCGTGTTTTCCTTCTCTGGGTGGAATTCTGCCCCGGTGGTTCACGAAATCGTCGGTTGTTAGCTGTCAACTGGGCAGAACCAGTTGTTTGGTTACCGACTGCGCTAACAACTCCGGAGGAAAACGGGAGGTCTTTTAGCCAATCGCATGAACCCCTTGACGCTCCTCCTTAAAACTCCACCTCAAGGCGGGGCAAAGTTAACGACTGCGAAAAATTAACGACGAGCGGAGAATCCAGCTGTTTGTTCCATAAAACACTTCTTTGGAATAGAAATCTATATTAAAATCGCCTACCAAAACTGTTTAACAATTTTCGCCAGGCATAGTCAAATTACACTTCACCTTTATAAATATCATTAGTGTATCATAATCTATGATGTGTACCGTATTTGTCTTCACTGTTCTATAAAAAACTTCTTTGGAATTAACATCTATATTTAAATCGCTTACTAAAACTATTTTACAATATTCGCCAGGCATTTTGTAACTATACTCAAAATATATTTATAATAAATTGTCGCATTTTGGCACCCAGTTTAGCAATCATTTATCAAAAATGGCAAACCTTGTGCGACTCAACATTTTATTAGTGCCTGCCCCCCCCCCCCTTCACATTATCTGGCAAACACATTTCAAAAATGACTGGATGCGAAAATTGTACCAAAATCGTGTCTACACAAAAAGCAAGGTTGAAATTAATAGCACTCTGGTGCTAAAAACACTTGATAACTAAATACATGTTTAGTGCCGGATATTCGATCGGGCAACCAAAGGAGCTTCGGATATCCGACAAAATCAGTATCCGTTACATCCCTAAAGTTTAAAACAGAATATAAAACTTACCACTGAAAATTGGAAAGTAAACACCCAAAATTAGGGTATTTAACCCTGATTTTGGGTGTTCACTCGAGGTAGAAGTAAATACCTTACCTACTTGGCATTTACCCAAACCACATCTCTAGTGAGAAATTCTCACCCATTTTTTTCCGTAATGAAAAATCTGTGGGACAAGCTTCTGAGGGGAATAGATTAGACAAACAAGAATCAGATACACAATGAAAGACTAAGGAGCAAGATTAATTTATGAAAACAATACAATCACATTTTTCCTTATAAATATGCAGAACAATTACTGATTTTATACTATTCTTTAACACTTTTTAAAAAATTACAGAAGTGCATATTCATTACTGAAAGAGTAAACTGTAACTTATCAGATTTTTTGTATTAGATAAAATAAACAATTAATGCAAGAAATTGAACTGTTAATTGAAAAACAAGGAAATAAATTCATTAGTTTTAAAGTACAAATAAATTTTGTAAAAAGTATAAATACAGATACTGCTGCTTTCAAATGCACAGCAGAATTATACGAGCACTCATTAGGTATTTAAAAAAATAGAATAAACATACAATATATTTACAAACTTGATTTGATGAGTTATCATGCACAGACTTAGCATGGGGTGATCATGATTTATATCTTTGTCCGGCACTTTCCTATAGAAAGGAATAACCCTCTCTTGTAGCTTGTTAACTTGTGCAGATGTTCAGTTTAGCCACAACATCTATATTTCAGGAAACTTTCAGCATCTGATCCTATTTTACAAGCCAAAAAAGTACAAATACAGATACTGCTGCTTTCAAATGCACAGCAGAATTGTATGAGCACTCATTAGGCATTTAAAAAATAGAACAAACAAAATTAATTACACTTACAAAGATGAAACTGAAAAAAAAAAAACAATAATGTTAATAAATTAAAAGCTAAAAGCATTATAAGAATGCTGATATACTCAAAAATATATTAAGTAAACTAGGGTCAGAATCAATTAATGAAGGCACGGATTTACTGTACATGCACATTTATTTGTGATCAACTATTCATTATCACGTTGAAAAACACCAAAAATACAACACTAGTATAGGACTAATACATGCCGACATAACGGATGTACGATGTTTATTTACATTCTCGGATCGTTAGGCTTAGGCGATTTCAACTATTATCGACGAATTAATTATATTTATAGTCATTCAATTTACTTGATATTCATACAAGAGATAAAACTCACTGCACTGTAGTTGAAAAATGGAGTGAAATGTCTTATTTTTGTCTAATATTAAAGATATGAAGCAATTTATAAAACCCTATGGGAAATTAACATGGGAACACAATGTTTTGATGCCCAAAACCCGGCTGTGACGTCACCACTTCGACAGCGTATATGTTAAACCTCCTTGGATTTGGGAGTGCGCCGATGTTCCTCTTTTACGAGCTGGCCTTTACTACATGAATGAAAGTAAGGATATGACGTCCGCTGCTGGCTCAATGGACACAAAAGATTAAGGTGTCCCTTATTTCTTCCTATTTCATTCACTTTATGAATGTTAAACATGCTAATGTTGAATAACTTTAAACTTAGAAGAGCTTTGAATTTGTACAATGTCCCTGACTTTCGTTTCACAATTGGGGACATAACGCTGACATGTACCCAATTCCTTTTTCAAAAAATCTGGAGTTCCAGGTAGAGGTTTCCAACTTGGAGGATGAGACTTGAGAGAGAAACAGTCAAAGAGCAAGTGATAGTGCATGTTTCTAATAAAATCATCTTATTTATTTTCCAAAGCATATCCATCTTCGCTTAAAATGTTTATACAAACTTAACGATAACTAAAGGCCCGTTTACATGGAAAAATGGAATATCCCGGGTAAAAGCAGAGTAAAGGCCCGTTTACATCATAGATTTAGGAATTCCCAGATTGCTCATCCAATGTTCCTAATAGTGTGCTTGCTAAGCCCGTTTACATGTGAAAATGGAAAATCCCGGGATAAAGCGGAGTACAGGGAAAAACTCGCAATGCATCATGGATAAGAGGGGTTGGCTCTGCATTAACCCTCCTTTCGACCAGGAATCTTTCTACCCCGCATTTTTTCCCCTAAGTAGGGAAAGCGGGGTAGAAAGCAGTGTAAGTCCCGGGATTTACTCTGCATTTTTGCACATGTAAACGCGCCCTTTGTTGCCTAAAACGCACCCCATTTCTGCTACTATCATGGCTGCCGTCGATGTAAAATAGAACATTCGTTGCAATACTTCAGAAAAATAAATAAGTTCGAGGGGAAATATTTCGATAGGAGTTCTTTTTAAAATTCAGATCGTTCTAAAATGATTGAAAATACCATTATAATTTGCCATTCTGCGCATGCGCATGCCACTATCATGGCTACCATTTGGAGGTAACAAGTTTTCTCTCGAAAGTCTCAGGTAGAAGCAGAGTGTAGGGAAAAACTCGCAATGCATCATGGGAAAGCGAGGTCATCCTTGCATTAACCCTTCTTTGGACTAGGAATCTTTCTACCTTGCATTTTTTCCTTATGTAGGAAAACGGGGTAGAAAGCAGCGAAAGTTCCGGCATTTACTCCGCATTTGTGTGCACATAAACGGGACCAACGTGCAGCAAGTGTGTTCTCTTAACAACTGGATGAACTGTGATGAGTTGCGTCATCGCGGCACGGAACGGCCAGTATGAATGCTGCTTTTGTTATCCCTTGTTGTAAGATGAGCGAGACAGAATGGTAAAAGGTTGGGAATCGCTGGATTTAGGTGTCCAACTCCAATTTTAGTTTAAAACAGCAAACACAATCGGAGACAAAATTTCATTTATAAAATATTTTTATTTAATAAATAGAAGCTTTAACCCTTTATAAGGCCATGGTAAGAATACTTACCACCTACAGAGATCAATTATCATTAGTGAATTTTCTGATTTTTGTTCAGTTATATTGGACAGGGGCGTAGCCAGGGGGGTGGATATCGGGGTATATCCCCCCCCCGAAATTTTTGGATTAGTGATGAAATTCAGTCTACTTATACACATATCAGTTCATATCCCCCCCCTGAAAAATTTTCCAGGTGCATATCCCCCCCCCCCCCCGAAAAATTTTCCTGGCTACGTGCCTGATATTGGATGTATATTTTTTCCATTTATCTAGATTCTAATTTATATTTGGCTTGTGAACTTTTCTTTCATTCATAATTTTAACCCTTTATAAGGCAAGTTTATGTGCAGAGTCGAAAGTATTTGGGACTTTTCTGGCCCTTTTTTTAGGATTAATTCATATATTTTCCCTCTACTGTAATATCTCACAAGAAAATTGGAGGGACAAGTATCAAACATGGAAATTTTGGAGGAGAATATTAATTATTCACAAAGTCAGAAAACTACCTGCTGCTTGTACATGGAATTAAACACAAAAATATATAATTAAAAGCGATGATTCTTATGCTCAATTTTAGAGTAATTATTCAAGCTTTCTTTAAAATTACGAATGAAAGAAAAGTTCATAAGACAAATATAATTTAGAATCTAGATGTATGGAAAAAATATAGATCCAATATAACTGAACAAAAATCAGAAAATTCACTAATGATAATTGATTTCTGTATTTAATAGACTGTAGGTGGTAAGATTCTTACCACGGCCTTATAAAGGGTTAAAGAAAGCTCGAATAATTACTCGAAAATTGAGCATAAGAATCATCGCTTTTAATTATATATTTTTGCGTTTAATCCCGTGTACAAGCAGCAGGTAGTTTTCCGACTTTGATTTTGTGAATAATTAATGTATTCCCCTGCAAAATTTCTGTTTGTTTAATACTGGTTCTCCAATTTTCACGTGAGATATTACAGTAAAGGGAAAATATATGAATTAATCCTAAAAAAAGGGCCAGAAAAATTCCACATAAACCCGCTTTATAAAGGGTTAAATAAGCTTCCATTGAGTTTTTTAAAATATCCTAAATTTTGTTTTCAGAATTCAAGGAACTGTGCTGATTGATCCCCAAGTCTACTCTATTGATGTTGTGGTGCATGACTCCATTATTCGCTGCTGATAAAGAGTGAATATTTTTCACCGAAAACATGTGTACTGACAATTAATACATTTTTATGAGTGTTATTTTACAGTTTTACTTATTTCATCGTTTAATACCAGTTTTATGTTAACCGTATTTGTAGAAAGGAAAGGCTGTGACTCTGAGTTTGCTCTACAAAACCTGGACGATACCAGTAACTCTTAATGTTAAAATTTGTTTTACAATTTTTTCTTGCCAACAACTCTTGTTTGATTCAGTTTTCGGGTATAGACAGAAAAAGTATCAAAATTTCACACGTGTTGTTAAACTCTGTATTTTTTGTGAGATATCAGAGCTTCAATTCATCAAATATAGTGATACATTAGGCTCTCTCTAAACTGACACCCGTTTAAGTGGATCTCCGCTTTAATCGGCCGCAAGAGCAAAAGCTCAGGAAAAAAGGGGTTTGTACTATGTAGAACAACAATCATCGATTTAAAAACATAATGACAAAATTGTGCAGTAAGTTGTGGAACTTTCAGTCATCAGCAGAAAGAAAAATGTTTGATATTCCCTCCTACTGGTATTTAACTTTCCTAATAAATTACAGCATTTACTATAATGTAGTTCCATCAATTAATTGTATATATTTTTTCATTCTCCGCTTTAACAGGATTTTTGCTTAACTGGCTCACTCTCAGTCCCAATCAGGTTGGTTAAGAGGAATATACTGCAGTGGCGTAGCCAAGGGGGGGGGGGTAGGGGGTTGCAACCCCCCCACGAGGAATTTTTTGCCATAAAAAATGTATATTCTTCACTACCTTATCACACACACGTATACATATATGCTAGCTACAGTAGTCGTGCTCATGGGGTGCAGCCCACCCAATGAAAAATTTCTGGTTATGCCACTGGTCTACTGTATTCACTTTTCGATCTTGCTGGACTATTTTTTTGCGCGTAACACAACACAATATTAAACATATCTATACAGTCTGATTCTTCTATTCATGACCACAATCTAACATATATGCTATGAAAAATGGCCGCATATTTCTTTACAACACAATTTAACTTTCGAATAACTAAAATACATTAGTTTAAACATACTCAGTGCAAGAATTCTACTTCAAACAAAATTCAATTTGGAATAAATAAAAGAGAAGTACAAATAACATTTTTCTAATGAAATTTATTCAACATTGATTTTAATGTGATACAGTAAACTGATTTAACTAAAAAAGACTGCACTTATAGAAAAACAACTAACAAGCAATATATATAAAACAAAAATGTTACAGAAGAATATACACATCTACACATAATAAATATTTTTAAAAATTTCATAAAATACCCCCTCCCCCCAAAAAAAAACAGCTGAAAAGAAAAAGTACATTATTTTATTTATGGTATTCATTGTTACTGTTTTTTAAAATAATAAAGTTTGGGGGGGGGGGGGAGAGAAAGAAAGAAAAGAAACAGGAAAATTGTTTAAAACTTTTCTCTCTTGAACAGAAAAGTTTATTCATTCTAGTAATGCAATTACACAAAATGATTTGTAATTTATTATACTAAAAACATGAAAAATTTCTTTATGAAACTGAAAGATTAGGCTACTGGCTTAGCCAGAAATATATTTTGGGTAGGGATATGAAACACACTGGCCTCCAAAAGTTAAGGAACAACTGTCTCTTTGCACCTAATTTGCAAATGAATGAATGTAGAAACACCAAATTTGGATTAATGCTGTATTAGAAAAAGCTCCCTCAGACCTCACCTGTGGGAGTTTCTTTAATATGTGGGAACGAAACTATCTATTCAAGTATCTTACAAAAGGCATAATTAAAAACATCACAAAAAAAAGATTTCTATTGTCTATGGACATGAAGATCTTTATTGAAGCATTCGCTACAAGTGAAAGGTTTCTCAACTGTTTTGTCTTCTTTTCTCCATACCTCGTACTGTTTTTGAGATAAAAATTCCAAATTTAACAGCCAGGTGGCGCTGTAAGTGGTTTACATGCAGAGCATATGGCAACTTTACTGTTTCTAATGAATAAAGTAGCAGCTGTTCTATAGTTAAGAGGGTAGCAAAGTACTCCAGTGGGCATACTGAGTATACAGGGTTACTGGGAACTCAATGTATTCTTGGTAAGACGTGATAGAGGAGTCAAGATACTACAATTTGAAACCCCATATGTTTTACCGAAAATCAATAATTTTTGAGAAATTTGATTCTTAAACTTTTTTTTATCCTTTCAAATGTTTTGCCTGCACTAAATAAAGCTATGAATTACATGTCTTTTACATGAACATTAATACCTTTTTCGATAGCTGATTAATGGGACATATTTTATTTGTAATTTGTACGCTTACTGCAACAGTTTTTTGAGATAAACAAAATTTTTGAAAAGAAAATATAAATTAAAAAATACATGCAAAATGTGTGAATTTAAATTTCGAAGTATTTTTGCTCTTTTTATGATTACATCAGCTAAGTCAGAGTGTCAGTTATGAAAATAAAATAAATTAAAACACATTTAATCAGTAGATTTTTAAAATTTGTACTTGAATGGCAAATTTTGGGTTATCAAAAAGAAAAAAAAAAGTTTAAGAACCAATTTTCTTTAAAACTATTGATTTTGGGCCATGGACATATCTACCAAACTGGGAAAATTAACACCAGTAAAATTTTGTGCTCATTTCAGTAAATTTCCAGCTCATATCAGTAAAACTAATTTCATTTTTTATTAATAACTAGCCCTCTTGTTACTATACTTATTAAACTAAGTTTATTTCTTGTGTTCTTTAATTTTTACTTTGGGGGGGGGGGGAGGAGTTAAAAACATGAAATTTAAAATATGAATCAGTTTTTATTCTTACGGAATTGGAGCTTTAAATGAAAGAGTACTAAAGGAAAAATATTTACTCTCAAGAAGGAAGGTTAAAGATTGAACTGAAAATCTGAACCTGCCTGCCCTATTTAATGAAGTTTTTTTTTTTTTTTTTTTAAATCTTTCTTTATTCGTTTCCTTGAGAGAGGAGGGGGGTGGTAAAAAATCAAATTCAAAATACAAATTAATTTTTACTAGCACGTCATTGGACATTTAAATTTGCAAGCGTTCAAGAGAAAATATATATTCTCTGGACAAACGGAAAAAGATTAAATTGAAAAATATTGAGAACTTTGAAAATTGCCAAACAATCCGTAAAACTACTCGTCATATCCGTACATCAGTAAATTAACACTAAAATCCGTATATTTTACGGAAAATCCATAAAAGTTGGCAGGTATGCATGGATATAGGGATTAAAATTGTAGCACTTGCTCTGTATTATGTAGAATTACCAGTAACCCTGTACATACATATACAGGGTGTCCCAAAAAGGTTGTAAAAGGCTTTAATTCTTTATCTTTTAGAGATAAGTGGGCAATGTAAACTGAAAAAAATGTTGGAAATAAGACTCCGTTAAGAAGAAAACTCCCCTCACTCATTTACAAAAAGTTACACTTTTTAATACAACCCATGTACCAAAAAATTCCTTATTAGTAAAATGTGCCCCATGTACTAATGTACTGATATACAAAATTTGAAAATCATTCTAAAACACTATCAGAGCTAAGAAGATAAATATATGTTGACCTTAATCACTTTTCAACAGCTCTCGAAGGAAAGCAATAGAACGGAGGAAGCATGGGATAATCACATTTTAGGGGTGGTACAGAAATTATGCAAGAAAACATTTTTTCCATTCTAGAAATAAATTTTAATTCATTCAATCATTCTAGGAATAAATTTTACATTCAAATTCATGTATTCAGCCCCCCCCCCCATCATCTTTATTTAAAGATATCCTCGTTTCATGATGAAAGGTTGAAATTTTGCAATTTACATCTTTAGTGCATGGCACACATTTTACTAACTAGGTTTTTTTTTTTGTATGGGGGATCGATTAAAAATTAAAAAAAAAGTTAATTTTTTGAAAATTAATGAGAGGTATTTTTTCTGAATGGAATAATATTTCTGACCTTATTTTTAACATTTTTTCATTTTACTTTTTCCACTTATCTCTAATAGATAAAGAATTAAAGCCCATTACCACCTTTCTGGGACACCCTGTATAAATGCGCGTTATATAAATTTTCATAAGTTATATTGCAGTTCAGTTTTTGAACATTTAGCCAACCCTGCCCCCCCCAAAAAAAAAATAAATAAAAAAATAAAATAAAATAAAATGCCTCGCTAGGCTACTGCCCTCTCATACATAATTTTTTTTCTCTTTTGTGAGTGTGAAGAGTTATATTCAAGTATCCATTAACCTTTTACAGACCAAATTCAGGATTTCAGATCCAGGAATATTTTTAACTAGCTGCCTCCGGCGACCAGTTGGTTCGCCATCTTAATAAATCTTGTTCGGAGAGAATCCTGTTCCTCACCGGCTTCCTTCGCACTGAAATCTCTCAGATTCTGAATGAAAATTAAACTTAAGATGGTTACAAACACCACAGTAAGTGTCGCCTTCTGCTAATATAAAAAAGACGCCCCTTTTTATGCTCTACTTAGTTTTTGAGTTTGAAATAAAGCCCCTTCGAATCATCCCAGTGTTAGAATTATCTCAAAATCGCACATCAACCATTTTATTTTTTGCCAAATTAAAAAGTTGCACATTTTTGTCTCGGAAAATTTCCAAAACCTATTTTTCTTTTTGAGTATAAAACATTTTATTCCTGCTCTGATTTCACATGCACACGATATTTTAATTAAAAAAAAAAAAAAAAACTTACAAATAATCTAAACAACAACAAAAAAAAAAAATCGTTATTCTTTTATTTTTACATCGAGTCAATCATTTAATCAACTTGCAACCTAAATATGCTTAATCATCGCTTTTTCCACTGCGGGGTTACAAATAAGAAATGGTGAAGAGCAAAAATTAGCCTTTTGCAACACGTTTTTTATCGATATCTCCTAAAATAATTCGAATTTCGAAAAAATTGCTTCAAGGTACGTTGGGACCTGTCCTGGAGAATTTATACAAAATTTGGTAGGTCTACAATCACCCGTTTTGGAGCTACGCGAGGTGCAGACAAACTAACTAACCAACCAAGGTATGTTGGGACCTGTCCTGGGGAAATTTTATACAAAAATTTGGTAGGTCTACCAATCACACCCGTTTTTGGAGGGCTAAAACGCGAGTGCAGCTTATAATTTCAAGTCAATTATAAAGATTTAATGGACATACATCCTTTAGCGTCCGATGGTTTAACTTTTTTAATATAATAATCGCTATTTCTTGAGCCGGAATTCTGGTACGAACGCTTCATGATGAGAAGAAAAAACACGCGGTATGTGTTAACAGCAAACGTCGCATTCACGTGCAGCGAAATAAACAACTTGACCAGTGTTGCCACTCTGAAACTTTTACGAGGCGAAAAAAAATTACTCTGGATCTATGATCCTGAGGGAGAAAAGCTAAATCGCCTCTCTGTTTTCACGCCGCTCAAGTGCTACATGCAGAGTGGCAACGATTATCAATGACGTCATCTGCAGCCGTAGAAGCGGGTTGTAGGCATCCGTCTTGTACCTTCCCGGTCAGGTTTAAGAAATGAAAAGCGAAGCATTGTTTACGCTGCTATTTATGTTGGGAGGGAGGGTTCATGGGCCGTTTTACAAATGAAAAGTAATATGAAGGGTCCGTTTTAACGGTAACATTTTTTGTGAAGGGTCCGTTAACGGACCCAAATTTCGCCTAAACAGACCCCTGATTAGTTTTTTGAATATTTTGTCTTCTAATGCATTAGTTAAAGGATATTAGTCATCTAAATCAGGAAAAAAAAAGTTTCTTTTAATACAATTTTCAGTTTCCAATTAGAAGCATGGGTCATTTCTTACTACACTTTTACATTGGTTTCAGAAACAGAATATAGTGATGGGCAGTTTAAATAATAAATGAAATATTAAGAATTGATGAAAGACTTATTTTTACATTTAAGTAAAGATATGACTTAACTTTGAAGGGGGAGAGGGATGTATCAAGATAGCTATGTAAAAATTTATGAAAATGGCTATTACCATGATTTTTTGTCGTGATTCCCACTCTTGACAAAAATGCAACTTCTATTTTAAAAAAAAGTCATCTTTCAACAATATCTGCTAATTTTTTCAATAAATTTAAAATTTGATCCTCCCAATTGGGAATATTGGCCTGTAAAAGGTTAACATTTTCGCGGGCGGTGCTCTAGCCACCTACTTATGGTGTACATGACAAATTTCAGAAGCATTAATCAATTTTCCTATGTCTATTTCCAGACAATAATGAAATTTGCACAAAATGATAGGAGGTAAAGTGTCATGCATATTTATAAAAATGTTATAGATATTTTACATAAAAATTATCCATGCTTCATTAAATTGACATCAGAAATTTAACTATTACTCCAGGCATCTGGATAGACGAAAAAATACAATAAAAGTTCTTGCGCCGGAAAGGGTTAAGTAACAATGCTTAATTAAAAATATCACACACCTAAGATTTCTTCTCCCTGGCATGCTTCCGAAGATGTGCATTCAAACTTTTTCTATAAAAAAAGGCTTTTTTACACACATCACACACATGAGGTTTTTCTTCCCTGTGCATGCAGAGATGTGCACTGAGGCTTTCTTGATGAGAGCACACTTTTTCACACACGTCACACGTGTACAGTTTCTCTCCAGCATGCCCACTAAGATGATAATTTAAATCTTTTCTATACGTGAACGCCTTATTACAAACGTCGCATTCATAAGGTTTCTCGCCTGTGTGGACGCGAAAGTGCACAGTCAAGTGCGATTTATTGTTAAACGCTTTTTTACAAATGTCGCACACGTAAGGCTTCTCCCCTGTATGGGTGCGGGCGTGTAAATTCAGCGTTCCACGCTTGGGGAACGCCTTGTTACAAACGTCGCACACGTAAGGTTTCTCCCCCGTGTGAGTGCGACAGTGCGCGCTCAAGCTCGCTAGCTGAGCGAATGCTTTGCCACAAATGTCACAGACGTACGGCTTTTCTCCGGTATGAATGCGAAGATGCCTGCTCAAGCTCTGCTTGTACGAGAAAGATTTTTTACAAACATCACACACAAAAGGTTTCTCTCCCATATGGATGTGTAGATGTGCTTTCAAGCCCAACTTGTAGGAGAATGTTTCCTGGCAAATGTCACACATGTATGGTTTATTCCCTGTATGAGTGCGAAGATGAACATTGAAGTTTCCTCTTGCAGTGAATGGTTTATTACATGCTTCACATACGTAAGGTTTCTCGTGTGTGTGGGTATAAATGTGCCTATTCAGGGTATGCTGTTGAGTGAAATTTTTTTGACATACGTTGCACTCAAAAAGTCTTTTGTCTGCACAGTCTTTGATATGAAAACGCTGAGTCAATACTTCTTTAGAAGCACAACTGGAGTTGTTTTCCATATCCATAGGGAGCAGCAATAATAATAGAAGAAATGTGCTAATGAACTTTGTTTCTGTAGAGAAATTCTATTACTGATATTTTCTAAGCGTTAAGACCTTCAACAAGGATCACAGTAACATAAAATTTGTCAACTTTTTCTCTTCTTATTATTCTTATTGAGATAGTATGCAAAAATGATTTTATTTAAGTTACTTTTCCCAAGAAATGTATAACTTTATTTTAAATCATGTAGTTTTGGAAAATATTTCTTTTAAACTTTTTAAGTTTAGTCTGTCACATATTAAATAAATAAATAAAAAAAAATAATGTAAACTGGAATCTTACAACAGTCTGAAGTCAGAAAATACTATCATGAAGAAATTGTGAAACCACAGAAAAGTTCTGCAATCTATAAATAAACAAACACATAATTAATGAAAGTAAAAAGAATTTAACATTTCAATATAAAGTTATCAATGCATGTGTGTGTGTGCGAAAGTATTTAGGAACTACGTAATATATATTTGTTTAAAAAAAATTGCTGAGAAATATATTTTCTTCAAGCTTTACATCTTCAGAAACTTCATTATAAGAAGAAAAAAAATGTATTAAGTTTCTAAAATCAAAAAGCCAGATATTTCTCATACACATATATTCCACATACATTAACAGCAAGAGTTAACATTTCCACTTAATATTAATAACTTAATTAATAGTTAAATTGTGCTCCAAGGAAATTAACGCATAATTGTCTTCATTGGAAGTGTAGTTATGCATAGATCACGAAATTTATTTTGTGATTCTGGAAAGTTTTTATGATCCACCAACCATGGAAATCAAGGAAAAGAGCTGCCACCAATCAAGGAAAACCTGAAATTTTATTTTGACCAAAAAATTTAAGAGAAAATTGCAAATTTTGGCTAAAAACCACGAATATTATATAAAAATCGCCTGTAGTCTGAATTTCTAAATTTTTCATCTGCAGTATGTCTGCAATACTCTAACTATGGCTAGATATAGGTGCGCAAGAGTGGCAGATGCAGAATTATTTCAGGAGAAGGCTTAGTTAAAAAAAAAAAAAAAAAACTAGTAAAATTAATTTATAAATGCAGACATTATGTAACGCTCCATGTTTGTAACAAAAATTTGCATTTTTATCTGGCATTTTCAGCTAAAATAAAATTTTCGGATTATTCAAGATTTGTCAGGTTTTCCTTGACAAATGGAAAACTTGTATATACACCAAAAAAGTCTCCTAGTACTCCAAAGTAATTACATGATCACTATCTATACCAGCATTTCCATGAAAATGTATAATAAATTCTTTGGTGGATAATTTAATTGTTAACATTATATTCCAAATTAAAATGACAACTTTCTTTTGATATCACTGAAGTCAATACATTCATTATAATAATTTGCTGCTTTTCTTAACTTATCATGTATATAACTTAGCAATATCCCATAACTTGAGTTATGTAATGTAAATAAATTACATCCCAAAAACTTGCCACAAGAAATATCAAAATACAAAACATCAGTTAAACCTAAATTTTAATGAAATAAAACTATTCATATCTAAATATTATATAAAGATACTCATAACACTAAAAATTGAAATAATATCCGATTATGCAACAAAAAATACCTTTATTGATCTCATATAGTTTTGAAACTTCTAGCATGGTTAGAAGTTATCTAGATAAATAATGAACATAATGTAATAAACATTCATTTATGCAAATGAATTTTAAGAGCAACATCAGTTAATAAATTATTTAAATATCAAATGATCTCAGGTTCTTCAGCTTGATCAACGTAAAAGAAACAAGAACTGATTTTGAGAACTTGATGGGAGAAAATGGGGACCTGAATCAGGGACGTACCCAGAAAAAAATTTCGGGGTGGGTCCAAAAATTTCGGAGGGGTCCAAATGGTGAAAAAGGCAGAATTTTATACAACAAAACTTCATCATTATTATTTCGTTTACAAAAGCTGAAATTTCAGAGTGGGTCTGGACCCCCTGGACCACCCCCCTGGGTTCGTCCTTGACCTGAATAAAACTTTAAGCTTGATAAATGAAAAAAAAAAAAAAAAAAAATTCCTGAAGCCCAAAACAGGATTAATAAAGATCTGAATTTTAACATTATTAATTGAAATGGATTGAAAAGGGAGTAGGGACAGAAAGAATAATTATTTTCATTTATTTTTGTTTTTTAAATAGTACAAATTTACATAAATATAAATTACAATTATTCAAAAAATTTACGTAGAAATATATTTATCATTACTTGCACAAAGTTTGCTAGCTTATACTAGCACAATACTTTGCACAAAGTAGAGAATGTGTTAAAAATGCTACAAGTGCACTTCTAAGAGTTAATAATGTTTTGAACATACTGTTTGTTTTTAATTTATACAAACAAATTTTTTTATTTTCACTCTACTACCACAAATTTTTTCAGTTTCCCCAAAAGGAATTAAAAAAAAAAAAATACATATTATATATATATATATATATATATATATATACACACATATATATATAAATGTAACAAATAACATTGGTAAAAACTGCAAGAAAGTTTCAAATGCCAAAAACGCATTGAAGTAATTGATGATGCATACATTAGAGGTCTGCATGGGCCCGGACTGAGGCTCGTATCTGGACTTTCAATGCAAGATGAAAATTATTAACGGGCCGGGCCTCTTTGCCAGGGTTTAAGCTGAGCTCAAAAATTTTTTAGCAGGAAATCTAAAATATGAAAAAAAGCTTTAGCAAAATGCTAAAAGGATAATTCGATTTTTCTCTCCGGGAGATAGTGTCTGATCTTCTTTTCCTCTATTGTTTTTTCAGTGGTCTCGAAAAGTATAGATGCACAGGCTTTATATTTCAATTCAATAATTCATGGTAATCAAAGATTGTCCCCACAACCATTCCATAAAGGAAGTTTTTACTTTTATTCCTGTTTCTCTTTTATATTTCAGTTCCAAATTTTTTCGGAATACTTTTGCAAAAAAGCAAAAGCCCATTAATTTCTTCTTAGCATTTTGACAAGTCTTTTCGCATTATGCGACCGCATCTTAAACCTTGCTCCTCGCTTTCCTAAAAGTCGGGCTGGGTCGGGCCAGCCTTTGGCCTTTTTTTTTTTGGGGGCCGAACTGGGCCTTGATTGAAAAAAAAATGTTGCTGACATACATTTTCTAATGCTAAGTGCATGAAATCAAAACCGGAACTCAAATCAAGTACAGAAGCTTTTTTTCTCTACAGATAACATACTCAAAACAAAAGTAAATGCTTACAAAAAAGTTTTCTATTTATCTATGCGTATACTACTAGGAATGTAAGTTAGTAGTGTAAATTTTGTGCATTTGGGCAATATAAAAATTGAATGAATCTCGGTTGGGGGGGGGGGGGAGGAGGTAGTCTGTTTATTTGAGTGTTTTACTATTAATTTTAAACTTTGATTTTAACATTTTACGGGAAATTTCGCTGTACATTTTTCTGCAGAAACATATTTTAGTATTTTGCCTCTTTTGAAGGTTTTATTTTATTTATTTTTTAACGTACCCACAGCCCAGAGCTAGTGCTTTATTTAAGTTCATTTTGTTTGTAATTGCATTTAAATATATCTAGAAATGTTTTAATAAGGCCTTAGATAAGTGTATTGTAGTTTGGGGTTTATTTTTTCTTATATGACTATATGTTTATGTTTGGCGAGAAAACAAAGTCGACAAGGTTAAACGTTGACGAAAAAAAAAAAGGCGCCAACTAAATTTGCCCCGCTTACGATTTTATTCCTCCAATTCTTATAACTATCCTTAAACAAAATCCAAACAACTGTTTAAATTTTTATGGTGAAAAATAGAAACTAGAAAACACTCCAACCTCACTCTCCACTTAATTACATTACAAACACATTTACAGAATGTGCAGCTTGCCATTCTAAGTTGATTTACATGTTATTGTCCGCCCACTAAAAGCACTCGGCATTCTTTCCTTCTTCGCCATGGATATGAAGCTAGTACATAAATTAATTAGCACATAGTTAAGAAAAATACAGCACCTAAATATTTTCCTTCAAGAAAATGTACGAACGCCACTTATTATAAAACAGTGACACTTGACAAATATATTTCTACACTCCACGAATGTGCACTTACACAATTCAATAATTCAAAAAATATTTTAACAATTACCTTTTAAGATGAAATGAATTTGATAGCGGGGTTTATGGGACCTTTAGCCAGGACTGGGGCTGTCGTCCCGAATGATCCAGATTGATGAAATGAAATCGGTCACTTATATGAAACTTTGTTTATGTTGTATGTATTTGATGACCGGAACGGATCGTTTGTAAGGAATGGGCAGAAGTATCAACAACAGCATGCGCAAGATCTGTGCGCGTGTTTGAGTGGCAAAAGTTTTCCCTGATTGGTTGAAGGCCGACGCTGGCACTCAGAGCTCTGCCATGTTTACGTCCAGGGACAGTCCCCATTTTCAGGGCGTTTTTCACATTGTCCCCAAAATGTAAAACAGGAACTGGGAAGATATTTTAATTAATTCATTGTTTTTTAATTAAATTACTGTTAATTATTGCATTAATTATAAATGTCCCCGATTCTGACAACAAAACTATTCAAAAATCTGGTCACCTTAGTGACATCAGCTTCCGCCTCTTGATTGCATATATGCCTCTTGATTAAGGTGGCCAGATTTTTGAAGATAGAATTGGGGAAATGTCCTCCATTTTGAAATAAAAACTGGGGACATTTATAATTAATGATTTTTAATGAATTAAAAATTGTCCCCATTTCCTGTTTTACATTTTGGGAGCAATTTGAAATACGTCCTGAAACTGGGAACTGTCCCCGGAAAATGGGGACATTTGGTCACCTTCCTTACTCTTTATTCTACGGTTTTCAATCCAAGGCTCAACCAATGAGCAATGCATATTAGAGATGAGTTCGGGCTCATTTTTTGAAGCCCGAGCCCGAAGACTTTTAATCCGAGCCCGAGCAATATTATTAAAGTTGGAGCCCAAGCCCGCAATTTCAGCTAAAGACAAATAAAATTAACTACTACATTAAGAGGATACAATAAATTTTGGAGCTTCACACACCTCCTAGTCCCCCGTGCCGCTATTTTTTCAAATAAGTACGTCTATTTATCCCATGAATCACTTTTTAAAATCTGTTTCAAGGAGTATGTTCAACAAAGAAGAAATTTTTCACGAGCCCGAGCCCGAACGCAATCGTGAATTACAGAGCCCGAGCCCGAGTCGGGCCCGGGCTCGGGCTGAGCCCCGTCTCATCTCTAATGCATATACGCTGTCGAAGTCGAAGTGGTGACGTCACAGCCGGGCTCTGGGCATCAAAACATTGTGTTCCCATGTTAATTTCCCATAGGGTTTTATAAATTGCTTCATATCTTTAATATTAGACAAAAATAAGACATTTCACTCCATTTTTCAACTACAGTGCAGTGAGTTTTAGGAACAGCTTTAGTATGGTCCCTTTTTGGCGATTTTTTGATTTGGCGACAAGATTTTGTCACCAACCCAAGTTTGCCTTGCCGATGCCAATTGTAAACAATATGGCGGATCGGATGGCCCTGGTTCCGAGACAGTTGATCGTCGCCGTTAATTTTGCTATGATTTATTTTAATGGCTTTTAAATATTTTTATGAAAAAAAATTAAACAGATAACAAGCTTACATGTACATATAGATTCGGTTTAATAAAATTTAATAACTTTTCTTTTTGTGTGAGGGGGGGGCTCTGCCCCCCCCTCACTCTTTTGAGTAGATTAAATTAAACAATGCAAACAAATAATATTCTAAAGGCAATACCTCACAAAAATAACAAATAAAAAAGACAAAAAAATTAAAATACATTTTAGCATTCTGACAAAAGACTACGTAAGCAAAATAAAGAACTAATTCAAATCATAACGAACAATGCTTATCTCATACCTTAATTAAAATCGCTAAATTGTTTCAATATTGAAATAATAAAATCAAAATATCAAATATTATATTAATAACGGAATTATTTGTTGCTCCTAGCATTAACAAATAAACAAAAGTAGTAATAAATAAAAACAAACAATGCTTATCAAATACCTTGATTTAAATCCCTAAGTTATTACAATATGGAAATAATAAAATCAAAATATCTAAAATTATTTCACTGTATCAAATATTAATAACGTTATTATTTGTTGCTTCTACCCTTAACAAATAAACAATCGGGAACGAACATATTAACCTGAAACGTACTATCAAAAGAATGTTTATTCATACAAAACTGCATATAAACAGTCAGTATGAACCTGAATATCCATTTTAAATTTCAGTAATAATTAAATAATAAAATTTAATCTAAAATAAAGCCATTAAAATAAAACCATAAAGCGTAATGGCGGTTCCACAACTCGAAGCTCCCGCGCGAAATACTGGCAAAGGGGTCTCCAAAATTTTAATAAAGGAACAAACGCTCCCTATTCGCTGGAGCGAAACCGCGACGTCACGGATGAATGACGTCACGCACCTAGGGTTGCCATATTCAGCTCCTCCGCTCCGGAGCATCCGCCGGAGGGGTTACCATATTGGCCAAAAACGTCGCCAAAAATAAATCGCGCCAAAGGGACCATACTAAAGCTGTACCGAGTTTTATCTCTTGTATGAATATCAAGTAAATGGAATGACTATAAATATAATTAATTCGTCGATAATAGTTGAAATCGCCTAAGCCTAACGATCTGAGAATGTAAATAAACATCGTACATCCGTTATGTCGGCATGTATTAGTCCTATACCAATCCGGAACTTCATTAATTGATTCTGACCCTAGTTTACTTAATATATTTTTGAGTATATCAGCATTCTTATAATGCTTTTAGCTTTTAATTTATTAACATTATTATTATTTTTTTTTTTTTTTCAGTTTCATCTTTGTAAGTGTGAACATTTATAATGTTTTAAATATTGTATGAATATTTATCTATTTCACAAATACAGTATTAGATTCTTTTAATTATTCATTAAAGCAATAAATAAACATAATCCCTCAAATGCTATAGCAATTATCTTCGTTTTCTAATTATGTATTAAATGGTTTATTTATATTATGTATAAACACAGATTTCCAAAGGTTTTATTGAAAAATATGTTACATAGTTCTAACTTAATGTACTTGGTTATGCATCACATTTGATTTGTAATTAATTTTGTTTGTTCTATTTTTTAAATGCCTAATGAGTGCTCATACAATTCTGCTGTGCATTTGAAAGCAGCAGTATCTGTATTTGTACTTTTTTGGCTTGTAAAATAGGATCAGATGCTGAAAGTTTACTGAAATATAGATGTTGTGGCTAAACTGAACATCTGCACAAGTTAACAAGCTACGAGAGAGGGTTATTCCTTCCTATAGGAAAGTGCCGGACAAAGATATAAATCATGATCACTCCATGCTAAGTCTGTGCATGATAACTCATCAAATCAAGTTTGTAAATATATTGTATGTTTATTCTATTTTTTTAAATACCTAATGAGTGCTCGTATAATTCTGCTGTGTATTTGAAAGCAGCAGTATCTGAATTTGTACTTTTTACAAAATTTATTTGTAGTTTAAAACTAATGAATTTATTTCCTTGTTTTTCAATTAACAGTCCAGTTTCTTGCATTAATTACTTATTTTAACTAATACAAAAAATCTGATAAGTTACAGTTTACTCTTTCAGTAATGAATATGCACTTCTGTAATTTTTTAAAAAGTGTTAAAGAATAGTATAAAATCAGTAATTGTTCTGCATATTTATAAGGAAAAATGTGATTGTATTTGTTTTCATAAATTAATCCTGCTCCTTAGTCTTTCATTGTGTATCTGATTCTTGTTTGTCTAATCTATTCCCCTCAGAAGCTTGTCCCACAGATTTTTCATTACGGAAAAAAATGGGTGAGAATTTCTCACTAGAGATGTGGTTTGGGTAAATGCCAAGTAGGTAAGGTATTTACTTCTACCTCGAGTGAACACCCAAAATCAGGGTTAAATACCCTAATTTTGGGTGTTTACTTTCCATTTTTCAGTGGTAAGTTTTATATTCTGTGTTAAACTTTAGGGATGTAACGGATACTGATTTTATCGGATATCCGAAGCTCCTTTGGTTGCCCGATCGAATATCCGGCACTAAACATGTATTTAGTTATCAAGTGTTTTTAGCACCAGAGTGCTATTAATTTCAACCTTGCTTTTTGTGTAGACACAATTTTGGTACAATTTTCGCGTCCAGTCATTTTTGAAATGTGTTTGCCAGATAACGTGAAGGAGGGGGGGCAGGCGCTAATAAAATGTTAAAGTCGCACAAGGTTTGCCATTTTTGATAAATGATTGCTAAACTGGGTGCCAAAATGCGACAATTTATTATAAATATATTTTGAGTATAGTTACAAAACGCCTGGCGAATATTGTAAAATAGTTTTAGTAAGCGATTTAAATATAGATGTTAATTCCGAAGAAGTGTTTTATAGAACAGTGAAGACAAATACGGTACACATCATAGATTATGATACACTAATGATATTTATAAAGGTGAAGTGTAATTTGACTATGCCTGGCAAAAATTGTTAAACAGTTTTGGTAGGCGATTTTAATATAGATTTCTATTCCAAAGAAGTGTTTTATGGAACAAAGAAGGAAAACACGATACACTCATGGATTATGATGCTCACTCCAAAAAGTATTTAAAATGTCTACGAGATATAATTGGAATATGCGTATAGTTCGAATATGCCAGGTAAAGATTTTAAAACAGTAGGATCAGTAGGCGATTTTAAGATAGATTTGGATTCCAAAGATGAACTTTATGGTTCAAGAAAGAGTTGATTCCTATTTTAACGGCCCTACTTTTGCCAACCTAAAATTTCCTCGCACTTTGGCGAGCTTTGAAATCATGGGTCTCTAGGAGTTATGCACAAGTTTCAACGCTCCCTAAACAACTACATGAAAACTAAAGTGAACAAATTAGTGATAAACACACTAGTTAAGGAATTTGAAGACACTTAATTTTTAAAACTACATTAATTGGCAACCCAAAATAATTAAAAATGCAACGGAATGCTATACTTACAGGTTGTTCCAAATCGCCATTTTATTTCTAAATTACGATTGCCATATAAATACACAAAATCTTCATGGTTACTGTATATGTTTAATGATCGCCACCTTGGCGAGAGTTGAGGCGTTAAAGTAGGAATCAACCCAAGAAGATAAACACGGCACACTCATGGATTATGATGCATATTTGAAACAATATTTAAAACGGTGAAGTATAGATGTAATATACTTGGCGAAGATTGTAAAATAGTTTTAACAGGCGATTTTAAGATAGATTTCGATTCCAAAGATGGGTTTTATAAAAAAGGAAGAAAAATACTGCTCACTCATGAGTAATGATACACTTTCCAACCTAATGGAATAAGGAAGAAAAATAGGGACGACACATAAATTATGATTGTCTTTTAATATATAGCACTTGGGTGCATATTTAAAATCTGAAAGGGCTTCAGATTTTCCTTTTTTTAAAAAATAAATGACACCAGAACAATAATTGCAAGCATGTTTCACACATCATTAATAACTTACAAAAATTAAATATCTGGTTTTACGTTATCAGCCGGTGTGTGTGTTTGTTAGAAATGCAGTGTCAATATAAACATAAATATAAGAAAGCATGTTGGTTCTACGTTATTGACCGGTGTCTGTGTTTGTTAGAAATGCAGTGTCAATATAAAAGTAAATAAAAGAAAGCATGCTGGTGTTACGTTATAAGCCGGTGGGTGTTAGGGACATTTCTGAGCGATTAATTAAAAAAAAGAAAAAAGGTAAGTGCTTTTTTTTAATGAATCTTTGCAATTTTTAAGGTTTTTAATGTGAATTTTAAATTGATATTTGGTGTTTTTATGTTGTCGTAAGTGCTATTTGCATACTATACTTGCATACTAACAAGCTATACACACTTAAAAAGTGCAATATATATATTTAATAGTATGCATAGATGTATATGTTTGTACATCTGCTCATTCACATCAAAAGCAATTTCTTATTTCAACTACTGGGAACAATTAAAATAATTTAATCAAACTAATATAACTGTTTTGTTTTAAATAAACACAACAAAATTAAAACAATATAGAATATTTTTTTTAATGTGAAATACTTACATTCTAGACGATTATTCATTTAAGTAAGTGGAGAGTGCAGTTTAGTGTCCAACAGATCTATCAAAAAAGACTGAATTATTAAAATTAATTCATGCCTTTTCCAATGGGTCTGTTAGATTAATGCTCTTCAAATTATGCAGCAGAAATTCATTCCTATAATTAAGAAATAAATATATAAATAGGGGAACAATTTATTTAGTTCATCACATATCCAACAATTTCTTCACTTATAATAAGCAATAGTCATATTCAATACAAATTAAACAGGGTTGTAAGTAGTAATCATGCAAAATGATACATTGTAAAACATTTCAAAAATATTCGACCAATTCATAAAAAAATTATAAAGCAAAAGTCATACACATTTAGTTATTATTTGTGATCAATTAATTATTCATTATCACATTGAAAAACACCAAAAATACAACACTAGTTTAGAACTAATACATGCCGACATTACGGATGTACAATGTTTATTTACATTCTCAGATCGTTAGGCTTAGACGATTTCAACTATTATCGACGAATTAATCATATTTATAGTCATTCAATTTACTTGATATTCATACAAGAGATAAAATTTACTGCACTGTAGTTGAAAAATGGAGTGAAATGTCTTATTTTTGTGTAATATTGAAGATATGAAGCAATTTATAAAATCCTATGGGAACACAATGTTTTGATGCCCAAAACCCGGCTGTGACGTCACACTTTGACAGCGTATAGTGGAACCCGCTTACTCGTTTTCAAGACCTCTCGGCGCACCTTCGATATACATCCTCGAAATTCGAGGACAGTCCCCAAATATACACCTTTTTTTCATTCTGTAGCCAAAAATACTTCTTGGGGAAGAGAAAAGTCCCCAAATTTAAAGATTTGTAATTTTCCCCTGAAATTTTTCGTTTAGTTTATTTCTTTCAGAAAAAACTGAAGAAATAAAAATAATAAAACAACCAAAAGCGCCTTCTACTCAGAGAAACAGTGAAATTCGATCTCTTTAAACGTTTGTTGTCATTGTGTGTATAGCGTGTACAGACATTCAATAAAGTATTCGACTATGAGCCAAATTTCCCATTTCAGTTTTGTTAATGATTAATCACTTTTCATGCAGAATCATGCTTTAAATATGAAATTGACGTACGGAATTTTTCTTGTGCTCAAATCCTTTTTTTAGAGGTTGTACAAAGTTTCATGAAAAATTATCACAAAATTAGCCAATGTACAAAGCAATGTCTTCCGAAAAAGACATACTATGCCAAGAGTTAAATTTTGAATAAATTGCAATATTTTAATATGATGTTCCTTTCATATTTCTGGTTTAAATAAATATTTATAAATGAATGAAATACTTCCATTAATTTATTAGAATTAAGAATAGACAATTGATATAAAAAGGTATTAGAGTTCATTTTTAAGTATCACAGTCAGTCAAGATTTAAAGTATGGGTACACTGGTATAGTACATGGTAATATGTTGTGTCCTGGAACAAGTCCCCAAGTTTTCCTTGGATTTGAGAACAATGCTTGAGTTGTCCCTAAAATACTGTTTTTAAAATTGATGTTTCGGACGAAATGTGCATTTTTTCAGATCTATATATGCATACAATTTTAAATGAATTATTAGCGCATTGTTAATTAAAAAATTTAAACATGCTGTAGAACGGCCTCAAAAGCTTGTGGATTAATGGCACTGTCGATTTGAATAGTCACTCGGAATGTATATTGTTTGTACTTTTGTAGCTCAGAAAGTTAAAAGTTGACAACGAGTGGCACTCTAGTATTAATCTAAGCCAGAGAAAGAAACTTATGAGGCATGAAAGTCGCTAGGAAGTTTTGCACAGTGGTTTTGCTCATGGTAACGCTAACTTTAATTAACATTGAACAGCACAGCGCATGTGCTGCTTGTGGTATCTGAACTGCTTTCGAAAGAGACTTTTTGCATCATGTTCATGTGCTCCCATAAGGCCCGTTGGGGTTGACTCTGCATTAACCCTCCTTTCGACTAGGAATCTTTCTACCCCGCATTTCCCCCCTAAGTAGGGGAAGCGGGGTAGAAAGCAGTGTAAGTCCGGGATTTACTCCGCATTTTTGCACATGTAAACGGGCCCATAAGCGTTCGTCAGATTATATTCTTTCCTCTTGGTATTGCCATCTGGTGGCAGGAAAATTAATTTTCATACTTTTTTTCCCGTGTTTGCATTGCATTACTTTAGAAAATATCGTATAAAATATTAAACAAAATAAAACACAATTCTTTAATTTTAAGCGAATTGATAACTAAAATATAAATTTACTATTATTTGTTTATTTTTATTTTTACATGTATTTTTTCCTTTTGATTTTTTTTATGTATTTGGATAGCTTTAGGAAAATATGATTAAATTTTTAACGAAATTAGTTTTTAAAATAATTAAAATTCCCATAAACTAATTATTTTTTATTTCAAATGCAGTAAGAAACACTAACATGGAGGATTTATTTGAACTTGCGGCATTAAAGGTATGACTTTGATGAATTTTGATCATAAAATTTTACACAAATTATCACTTTCTTGAAAATATAGTTACTAGATAATTAGAACCTCATAAAATATTTCTAAATAAATTAAACCTACTGCGAACACTACTTGTAAACAAACCTGATTTTTTAATTCATCCATAATTATTTTATTAAAAGTCAAGGTTTATTTACAAACCTGGATTTTTAATAAAATAATTATAAAAACCTGGATTTTTAATTCGACTATAATTATTTTAAGCTTTATTTATTGTATGCATGCCCAAGGATCTGAATCTAGTGATTCTTACTGCATTTGAAACAAAAAATAATTAGTTTATGGGGATTTTAATTATTTTAAAAACTAATTTCGTTAAAAATTTAATCATATTTTCCTAAAGCTATCCAAATACATAAAAAAATCAAAAGGAAAAAATACATGTAAAAATAAAAATAAACAAATAATAGTAAATTTGTATTTTAGTTATCAATTCGCTTAAAATTAAAAAGTGTGTTTTATTTTGTTTAATATTTTATACGATATTTTCTAACGTAATGCAATGCAAATACGGGGAAAAAAAGTATGAAAATTAATTTTCCTGCCACCAGATGGCAATACCAAGAGGAAAGAATATAATCTCACGAACGCTTATGTATATTTCTAATGCATGTGGATCAGGACTAAGGAAATGTGTTCACTGTATTTGAAAGTTCACTATATGCCGAGTTGACTGTGTATACCAAATTTCAGCTCAATCGAATGCACCATTTAGGAGCTATTGTGTTTACTCGCATACACAAACCTCATAAAAATAGTATAAATGAATTCAGAAGACCACAAAACGCATAGCTGCCAACCTTCCAGGAAAAGATTAAGGAACACAACACGTGGTCATAAAATCAGAAATAAGGAACACAGTGCGTGGTCATTAAATGTATGATTGAATATACAATTAAAAATCTTACATTAACAGAATTAAATTATCATGTGTAGAGAGATGATGTACCTATATGATCATTAATTTATAAAAATAAATTATTCTTAACTTATTTCTACAAGACTTAAATGCTTAATGTAATAAATACTTGAAAGAATAAGATAAATATCATTCAATTAAATTTGTCTTATTTACAAGGATAAATGATTTACCAAAAGCTAAATATGTACATGTTCTTCCTTTTTTCTTTTAATTTTTAAAAATCCTTACACAGAAGCCGAAAAATGGAACATTTTGGCTTAAAAACGTATTTACGGAACAAAGCTCAAAAAACGGAACGAATCCGTATAAACGGAACACTTGGTAGCTATGACAAAACATGTAAATATTTAAAAACCTCTAAGTTGAATTTTTTCATGATTACAATACTTTCCTTACATGATGCATGTTCGTACAGTAGTAACTGAACTGTAAAGAAAGTGAATTAATAAAAACATGATAAAATGAGAGGAAAGCTATCTTTCAAAAAGTTTAATCTAAATTTAGTGATAGTTTCATACCTGCCTACATTATTGGGGAAAATCGAGTAGATTTCCATGGTGTGCCAACATTTTGAATTTTTAGCAATTTATAATAGGAAAATACAGGGATTTTTCTTGTAAACAATTATGAAAGAAATAAAAAAATGTACTTATATATTATCCCAGCAGTCCACCAAGATGAATGATTTTTTGCCAAGATAAATGTAAGACACATGAAACAATTCTTGGTTTGGAATATCACTGGCAATAGTTTGCCAGCACATTTGACGAAAAAATATATGGCAGGAATGACTGCCAGGATAATACGCAAGAACCTAAAAAAATTTTTTAATTAACCTTGCTGGCAGGGGCGTAGCCAGAAATTTTTCATAGGGGGGGGGGGGGTTACGACTACTGCAACTCACATATATGCATACATGTGTGTGATAAGGGAGTGAATATACATTTTGTATGGCAAAAAATTCCTCATGGGGGGGGGGGGTTATGACTCCCCTAGGCTACACCCCAGATAATCTCATAAAAATAGTATTTAATTTATGTATATTATCATATGATCTATATATAGGGTTATCAACACCAGTAACTGAGATTCGTGTAATTGTTTAAAACATTACTGGGCATAATCGCACAGATTGGGAAGAAAAAATTATGGACAATTGGATGATGACAATATATTATATAAATACCTTAGTAATTACACATTTACTATATTCTTATATTTACTATACACATTTACTATATTCTACTTTTCCAAAGTAATCCTTAAATTATAAAAAATAATTTAAGGATTACTATGGAAAGATTCTTGCCATAATTAAAGTATTTTTTATCAATTTTGATCAATAATATGAAAATTATTACAACAAATTTTGCCATTATAAATCCGAGAAATAGTATACTATGATCTACATTAGTTATTGCTCGTAAATACTTCAAACATTTCTCATCCAGATCTTTCAAGTAAATTTGACTTTAAAAATCTATTCCAACTAGTAAGAAATAAATCTAAAAAAAAAGGTCAAGATTTAATCTAATGGCATTAGAACGTTAAATAAAGGAATGAAAAAAAATTAAAGGTCAATAATTAAAAAATAAAAATAAATAAATAAAATAAAATATTAAACCATACTTTAGATACACAAACTTTTTAAGATAATGAATCCGCAGCTCGGTATTTACTTACAACAAAAGATGCTCCTATTCTAGACAGTTGAATTACACTTTTACCAGTGAGACTTAAGACATGAAGCAGTATTATTTAATTTTCTGCTCCAATGTCTCAAATCTTACTAGTTTAACTTCATTGTGGATGTGCAATATTTCATCTGACAGAAACAGATATAAAAAAGAAACCATTAGTAGTTAACAATGTAAAATTGTGTTTAAAAAGAGGTAAGAGTTAAATACTTTTTATTTTTTTAAATTTATTACACATTTTCATAACAAAAACACTGCAATATAAGTAAAAATTATTTTATTAAACAGACTTACATTAACGATATTACGATTATCTAAAATAAAACATAAATATATCCATAATTGATGGATGAAAATTTTGTTTTTAAAATCCCAAAAATATACATAATTTAAAGTTAATAAATGGAATGAATCTGCATGACATTAAGTAGTAAGAATTCAACTATACTCATACATCAATTTCTAAAGACAGCAAGCAAAAAAAATTCGCACAAAGAATATTTTTGCGATAAACATTATCCACATATAAATAACTCAACTACAATAAAAGAAATTGGATAATGTGTCTGTGAGAAATCTGTATTTTTCAAATGCAAACAGAGTATCATTTTAACTAATAAAAAATGAAACATTTTAAATAAATACTAATATAAGATCACATTAAATGATAAACTTTTTAAGACAGACAGACATGACGAGTGTAAAGTAAATAAATTTTAAGAAATTATAAGGATTTTAAAATATCCGAAGCATGGGCTGAAAATCGGAAGTAAACAAAAACAAGCAGCCAACATCAACAACAATCACCTGGCGACTTTTAAAGGCTCGCCAAGTAGCCAGTAGATTATCGCACAGAATTCTGGGATGGCTAAGTCGATTTGAGCGTCGTCAGACCACTTCCCTAAGTAGTTCGAGCGATCCGTCGCGAAACCGGTGTCACATTGCTTTCACACTAGGCAAAACTGGCGCGAGCGTCATCAAACCGACGCAAGTGTGAAACGCATAAGAGAGTTGCCGTAAATAAATCTTGGACAGATTTCAGTTTTACCCAATCAACTACTACCTTTTTGATGATGTTTCAGCCCGCCAGAAGTATCTCCCCCCTCCAGTCCATCCCCTTAATGATCCCATCGGCAGAGAATTCGCAAGCTGCATTCCGATATTGCAACGCATTCTTCCGCGTAGCGTCATTCCGGTCTGGACCAGTTTAGACGTGCCTTCTTTTACTCCGGGATCATGGACTAAGAGGGTACAGGACAATCATCCAAGCATTGTGAAAGAACTAAATGAAATTTGCCCAAAAGGTAGCGCTGGGAGTCGTACCCATTAATTTTTTGGCGCATGCGTCGTGTGCTAGTAGCTAAAACGTAAACAAATATCAACGGAAGCACCCCGCGGGAGATGCTTACGCCGTGTGTCGTCAGAGGGCACCCATGCCGTTAATCATTAAAAGGGGATCGCATATTTTCCTTTCAGAGGCTGAACCCACCATCTCCTACGAGTCACCGAACAACTTTCCGAAGCCATCCAAGTCAAAGACAGTGTGGCCATGGTCCTCTTTGACATAGCAAAAGCTTTCGACAAAGTTTGGCACACTGGTCTAATTCACAAACTGTACTGCATTAACATCCCTGACTCTCTCGTACGTCTCCTGCACAATTACCTCACTGGTCGCAGCTTCGCTGTTAGGATTGAGGGCACCCTTTCCAGATATTACCTCATTCAAAGTGGTGTGCCACAAGGCTCCATCCTGGGACCCACTCTCTATTCACTCTATGTGAACGACGTGCCTAGGAACCCCTTTACTGACCTAGCGCTCTACGCCGATGACACGGCGATTGTTGGTAGAGCCAGGAATGCCAGAACCCTTCACAAGAATCTTCAAGAACACATCAACCAGCTGGAACTTTGGCTCCAAAACTGGAAGATAAAGCTCAACCCCAGGAAGTGTCAAGCAATATCCATTGGTCGGAAACTCCCACCCTCACGCCTTCATATTGGTAACACTGTCTTGGACTGGGAAGACAGCGTTACCTACCTTGGTGTCACTATTGACAAAAACCTCACGTGGCGCAAGCACATTACTAAGATATGCGGAAAGATGTCTGCAGCCTTCTTACGCCTATCCAAACTTATTTACACAAGAAAACTCAACACCAGGAATAAAGTCCTGCTCTATTCCACTATCATTCGTCCTATTGCTACGTACGCAGCCCCTGTTTGGGCCTACGCGGCCAAGACCAACCTCCAACCACTCTACTCTAAAGAAAGTAGGTACCTACGCACAATCAGATTTGGCCATCATCACCTGGCGAACGACATAATACTGAAAGACCTCAACCTGAAGTCCTTGAAATGTCACATTCTCCACTCTCAAAGCGATTCTACACCAACATCCGGAACGTCCCGAATGAATCCATCGCAGCCCTACCGGACTACGAACCAACCGATCCTGCCTTCCGTAGAAGACTGAAAGCTGTCCTCAGCGCCCTGCTGCTCTGAACTTCTTTCTCACCATACTAATTCCATCTCTGTCGAGTAACCCAACCTGTGAAGCCCGCTTGCCGGGGGGAGGTCGGGTCGACAACTCCTCTCTTCGTACATGACTCTCTGCACTGAACCAGCAGCAAATTTTCTTGCTGCCACAATTAACATCCATTTCATGAACATCCAATTACATTACATACTAGAGGTATGCACGCTGTGCCGGAACTCCGACAAGCACCTACTACAGTCAGTCAGTCAGTCTTTCAGAGGCTGACGCAGTTTCGCCCGTCTGCCGCTTCCCGATGATTGTCCTAAAGCCTCTTAGTCCGTGTCCGGGATGGTGGCGGCAGTTTGGAGAAACTATAGTCTTTGTTATACGGCCGCCGAAAGTTGCACTTGTTTTTTTCAAGCAACGGTTATTTGGTGCTAGTAATAAAAATGGAAAAGAAAACGTTATCTGCAAACTTTTTTGGATAGTTATTCCTCCCAATTTCCCGGTATTAAGAAATCGCACAAGGGGGATAAACATGCATTGTGTTCCGTTTGCGTATGTGATTTCATGATATGTTACGGAGGGAAAAATGACATTGTGGTGCACCTGAATTAACAAAAACATGCTGCAAATGTGAAAAACTCAAACAAAGCGCTGACGATCGATGCAGACCTGGATGTCATCAGAGCCGAATGTTTATTACCAGTTTTCTGGCGGAACATAATCTTCCGCTAAGCGCAGCTGATCATTTTTCTGCTTTAGTAAAAAAAATGTTCCCGAAAGATGAAACTGCTAAAAAATATTCTTGTGGCCGAACCAAAGCAAGTGCTATAGTAAACAAATTAGCCCGAAATAACCAAGAGTATTTAATTCGTTGCCTCCAAAAATCTGTGTTTTCTCTGGCAATTGACGGGAGCAATGATACGGATTCGAAGTTATATCCGATCGTTGTTACTTATAACGATGCTGAATTATCCAAAATAAACAGCTCCCTACTGTCTTTGAAAGAACTGAATCAGGAATCAACTGGAAAGAATCTAGCAAATCTTATAATACAAGAACTGGCTGATTTGAATATTCCCTTGAAAAATTGCATTTCATTTTCATCAGACAACGCCGCTGTAATGTTAGGAAAAAGGAATGGAGTTATTTCATTTCTTCAACAGCAGCATGAACATATTTTGGAAATGGGTTTAGTTTGTATTTTGTTCTGATGTTTAATTTATTTAACATATATTATATACAAGTATTACATATATATATTTTTATCTCTTGTGTGATTTCAGTTTCTTGCTTTTTTGCCCATCTCATCCCTGAGTTTGGTTTGTCAATAAAATTTTCATTTACATATTTTTCTAATACTAAAATAAATTAATTTTCTTAATACTGTATATATATTTTCATTTTTTTCACTATTTCATCAATATCTTAAAACTTAAGCCATTTTTTTACATGTATAATAAATGTCAAATAATTGTAGTTGTCGAAAGAGTGGAATTATATAGTAATTTTATCGCGTTAAAAAATCTTCAGGATTTTGCGGTGAAATCTTCAGAATTTTTTTTAATTGGAGGTTGGCAGGTATGAAAAATTGATGCAGTGAAAAGGGGAATAAAAAAAAAACAGAAAAGGCAGAATAAAACAAAATTAAAGACAAAGAAAAACTTTGGCATAAAAAAAAAACGTATAAACCAAAACTTAGAATTTAGCAAACACATTACAAAGCCAAAATACGATGTCTGTACCAAAAAATGTATTTAAGGAAAAAAAAAATGTCGGCATAAAGTAAAGGAAAAGTCGGCTCGATTTAAAACCACCTATAAATATTTTTAACATTAATTATTTATCAAAAGTTACGATAATACCAATACCACACAACAAATAGAAAAGTTTTGTTCTTCTGATCTGGCAACCTGTTTTGTCGTTAGTGAGCCGAACGAACCAAAACAAACTGCGGGATCGGGATCGTAAGAGTGCCGTGAAGGAAATTAAAAAAATCCAAAAGGATAAGTAGTACAATTTAAACATTACACAAAATATTAATCTAAAATTTGGTTTTACTACTCATAGATCGCTAGAACACAAAGTTATTATTTTTTTTTTTCAAATCATAACAAATACCTTCCCCTCACCTTAAAAAAAAAAAAAAAAAAAAAAAAAAAAGAATTTTTTTTTTTTTAACATAACATTAAAACAAAAACCACAGCTCTTTAACCACTCCATATGATCCCCACAAAAGGAAAAAAAAAATTCTCAAAATAACACATAAGAAAACATAAATGCTGTATATTGAGCTTTACACGCCACAAAACATTTGAATGAAATATTAAAAAAAATTTAAATATCACAGCTTTACCCAAATTGCAAAACTACCCGACTACATTACACAAAACATTAAGGTATATATGTAAAAAAATTATATCACATCATGAAAGAAAATTTTGATGAGAACTGTAGGACTCCCAGCAAGAAAAGAAATTGTTTCAAACGATTCAACTCATAAAAGTGGCTTTAACCACCAAAATAAACAAAAATTTACACAATACTTGACATTAACTAAAAGGTAAAAAAAAAAACTCTTCCTTAATGAAAGAAAACTTAATATATAACACTGTCTATATCAGTTCGCAGTCTACATAAAAGAACTCCTCAACTATCAATTTATTTAGGTTAGCTACTCCTATAATTATGTGGTGTAGGTCCAATTTGGAACACCACAATTAAATTTCACAGTTGAAAAAAAAAAACAAAAAAACAAATCAGCAATGCGTTGTTTTGAATGATGAAATAACCCAGGAACTAGCTTGCCGCCCCTGTGTAAGTGTTGACGAAGCAAAGAGAACCAAAAGATGGGATTGAAACATTTTATTTAACCAATTAACATATTAAACATAGATAAAAAATTTTAAACACATCATGCAGTATCATGATCTTCTCCAAACTTTAAGAATGACTCAACAGCATTTTCCCATTTTTCAGTAAAGACAAAATAAAGAAATTTTAATCATAGTTAGGCAGCATTCAAATTAGGTCACAAAGCAGGTTTTTAAATTAGTTGCATATGTTTTGGACAAATTACCACAAGATCCGGCAATGTTCAATTAAACAGGACAAGCAATTCATACACATACATTTCAAAAAAAAAAAGAATCAATATCAAATTTTAACCCCTGGGTACCCATGGTTGCAAACCAAAAATTTAAATTAAACAGAAAATCATGTTTTGCTTGAAATTTCACAATTTACAAAATTTTAGCTTAGATGCTACAGTTGTAAAGGATTTATCACTTTAAAGCATGGTACATTTCAACAAATTAACATTCAATCCCCATTTTATAATTTTACAGGATGACGGATGGTCAAAAGAAATTTAAACAAAAAATAGGCTTAAAAAAAAGGAAATAAAATGACACCTTAACAAAGGGGAAAAAAAGGAGAGGGGCAGATGACGCGAAGTCCACCATTGTGAGACACCATGAGAAGCAGCGATACTTAGAGATCTTGGTAGAAAAAGTAGGATCAAATCCTCTAGTCAGTCCGGAGACTCGGGGCTAGGCCCATATTGCAGACACCCATCTAAAGGCGCCACTCACGGACTCTCATAAAACAAGAAAATGGATAAGCTTGGAAACATCTCACCATAACATGGGCGCTGGCGGCTTGGCGATCGAGGGCAGGGACCTCAGTTGATGGGAGCATGGCGGGCCATGTGCTAATCAGCGACACAGTCGGCGGGGGCTGGAACGTGCGTCAGCCTAGCAGGTCATCACATCCGCGCTCCTTTATCTGCTGAGCTTGGTACGCATTCAGTGGCCAGTAGAAAAAATCATGGCAATCACGGCGTGGCGGGGTCATTCGCGTCAACTTGGGTGTCGAGGGTCTTTCTTACAGTAATCAGGTCATCACTGCACGGGCTGAACTTGTGCTCACAAGAGCAAAAAAAAACACCACCACCTAGTCTGGACGTTCAAGCTAAAACTGCTGAAAAATCGCGCGCTTGCCTCTCCTCCTCACTCCGGAACCGCCACCCTCAGCCAATCAGAGCCAAGAGTGCCCCTTAAGTCATTCCGGGATAGTCCGAGCTGGACCGCAAGAGGGGAAAAAAAGAATGTTCTCGAACAATTTCGGAGGAAAAGATTAGCGTCATCTCCGACATCTGATGTAACAGGCACAGAATATGATGCAATAGCATGAAATCGTAAGCAAAACTTAAAAGATGAAAAATTATTGAAAATTTACAGGGAGACGCCTAACAGGAGAAATAAAGTAATAAAATAAAGCAAAAGCAGGATTATGGGAAGTTACGAAAATTAATTTAAAATAAAAAATCCCATCAAAACAACTTTAATGAAAAGGGAGATATGAAGTATAGCCATTATATTTTAAAGTGCTGATTACCCACAGAACGGCAATTAAAAGGTAAACATTAATTTTAAACACCCTGAAGGTGAAAAACGACTGGTGAAGAGAAAATTTAATCACAAAAAAAGTAAACAAAAGAGAAAACTTTACACTGCCAAAACAAAATAAATAATTAACAGCCCCCAAAAGTAAGAAATTACACAGAGGTTATTTAAATTTTTAACTAGAAAGATCTTAAATTACTAAAACGTTCTGGGTAGAGGTAAATTAAATTAATTATTAACCAAAGAAAAGTGATAATATTGTGACAACACCACAATTAATAGCAAAAAAAAACTTCTACATATCTTGCAACAGATATAAGGGCCCTAAATAACAGTGTTGTAAAACAGTTACTACCAAAGACATACAATGAAAATAAACACAAAATAATACTCAATACCAAAATACATATATAAAAAAAAAACTGTCATAATCAAAAATGTAAGAGTCTCTATTTTTTTTATAACATTATTTAGTCACAAATCCTCTCGAGTCTCTTGGACATAGTGTGTACGAATGTTGTTTTGTTGCTGGCCTGGACACAGGTTGCTGTACACTCGGACCACTGGACTGGACTTGCATCTGTTGTTGAGTCTGCCCTGAAGTCGACCTCTGTGTATTAGTCGTCTTTCTGTTGCTATTTGTGACAATTCTATAACGACGCCTAACTGGTGTGGGGAAAGGATTGTCGGGGAGATCTGGTTCATTAGACTGTTCAGTTTCATTATCTGTATTGCTATTGTCATCCTCAATGAGCTCTTCAGGTAAAGATGGAAAGATTATACGTTCAGGAATTTTAGTTAGTCTGTCAACGTGTACATGTTGTATATCATTAGGGTTGTTATTATGTACTATTTCAAAATTTACATTACTAGTCCGTTTTTAAACTCTGTAAGGCCCCTCGTTAAACTTTGAAAACTTCTTACCCTTCCCCGCTTTAATAGATGGAGTGTAAAGGTTTAGGAACCTATCAATAAGTCAATCTAAAATGAGCATGATTAGAACAGCACATAAAAAAACCCTAACAGAAACACACACACAAAAAAAAAAACCCATCTAATATCACTTTAAAAGTACTAAATAACCTTAAAATCTCATTCATTAAATGAAAGCTTATATTTTTTATTTCATTCACTTATTTCACCATCTAGAAATGTCCCTTACGTCATCTTCACTCTCCATGCTTCACTCTTATCTCATTCCCCTTCATCAGCTTAATTTATTGCTGTGACTTAGATAATTCAGACAAACGCACGAATGGCATTTGCAGAAATTTTTCAAAGTTGGCAGACAGCTTTGATAATAAATCATGTTTACTATATTCGATTTTACAAAATGATTAATCAATACAATAGAGGTAAAAATGGATAAAAATATACTGTAATACTTTTAGCTTTGGTTACTTTAAAATAATTTAGTTTACTAGGGGGGCAATATAAGACTTGAGGGTGGCAGCATTTTTTTGCAGAAAATTTTCCAAAAAGTATTAGAGATAGCAGTTAGTTTTACATTTTATCTAGGTTTGATTGCTATAACTCACTCCTTCCTCCTTCACCAACATCAACACACCCATCACTTATATGCTTTCTTTTATTTAGTTTCATATTTACATGACATTTCTAATGAATATACACACTTCCTTTCAAACAAACTTTCACACACACACCAGTCAATAAGATACTTCATTCCTTTAACTCCCATCAGTGGCATACCCAAGAGGGGGGGGGGGGAGGGTTAAGGGGTCTAGACACTAGAGATGAGTTCGGGCTCATTTTTTGAAGCCCGAGCCCGAAGACTTTTAATCCGAGCCCGCCCGAGCCCGAGCAATATTATTAAAGTTGGAGCCCGAGCCCGAAATTTCAGCTAAAGACAAATAAAATTAACTACTTCATTAAGAGGATACAATAAATTTTGGAGCTTAACACACCCTCTAGTCCCCCGTACCGCTATTTTTTGAAATAAGTACGCCTATTTATCCCATGAATCACTTTTTAAAATCTGTTTCAAGGAGTATGTTCAACAAAGAAGAAATTTTTCACGAGCCCGAGCCCGAACGCAATCGTGAATTACAGAGCCCGAGCCCGAGTCGGGCCCGGGCTCGGGCTGAGCCCGTCTCATCTCTACTAGACACCCCTTCTAAATGAGAGAGACAGACATGGGAAAACTGATTTTAAACCTGTCTCTTTAACTCTTTGAAGTGCAACCATTTACCAATGCTGAAAAAAGGGCGGACATTGCCATCGCTCAATTAAACTACCAGCAAGATGGCAGACGATAGAATCGCCCATAGTATGCCACAGATCGAAAACCATTTTTGACACTGTTGGCTGTGTAGTGTTGGTAGTTAGATCGAGCGATAACAACAGCTGCCCTTTTTTTCAGCAGTCTCTATCCAGTTGTTTGTCTACATCAATGTATTTCCACCATATTCTGCAGTTTTCAACAGATGCCAGTACTGTTAAATAATTCTGACATCCATTTTATAAATAATCAACAATTTTTTATGGGAAATTATGCACTAAATAGAAAAGGATTCTCGTGTAACTATGTCTTCCATAATTACTTTATTGAAATCAAATTTATTCTTTGTGAATCAAAACAATCAAAATGTCAGAGTTGAGTCCTCACGGCAAGGCCACCACACATTAATGGGTCAAATTGATATGACATTCTAAGACAAAAATTTGGACACCCCCCCCCAAAAAAAAAAAAATCCTGGCTACACCACTGTATAACAAGGAAAAAGCTCAAATTCCAAACATCTATTCTATGGAAGTAATTCCCTGAGTCAGCTCACTAACTGCTGATAAAAAGTCTGTAAAAAGAAATAAAACTCCCAAGGAAAATTAGGCAGATAATCTACTCTTTTAAAAGCAGCAAAAAAAAAATCCTCCTATCGAATTAGTAAGGGAGGGTGGGCCACAATGAGACATTACAATTTCACAAATATCTGCTTACAGACAAATACTGTAAGCATATTTTGATAGAAGAACAGCATTAATACTCGCTGTCAGTATTTTCAAAACCAACCATTTTACATGCTTTATTACACACATTACACTCAAACGGTTTTTCTTTGGTATGGCTGAGAAGATGTGCTTTCAAATTTCCTTCCTGAGAGAAGGCTTTATTACACACATCACACTCATAAGGTTTTTATTTTGTATGGCTGAGAAGATGTGCTTTCAAATTTCCTTTCTGAGAGAAGGCTTTGTTACACACATCACACTCATAAGGTTTTTCTTTTGTATGGCTGAGAAGATGTGCTTTCAAATTTCCTTTCTGAGAGAATGCTTTATTACACACATTACACTCAAACGGTTTTTCTTGGGTATGGCTGAGAAGATGTGCTTTCAAATTTCCTTTCTGAGCGAAGGCTTTGTTACACACATCACACTCATAAGGTTTTTCTTTTGTATGGCTGAGAAGATGTGCTTTCAAATTTCCTTTCTGAGAGAATGCTTTATTACACACATTACACTCAAACGGTTTTTCTTTGGTATGGCTGAGAAGATGTGCTTTCAAATTTCCTTCCTGAGAGAAGGCTTTATTACACACATCACACTCATAAGGTTTTTCTTTTGTATGACTGAGAAGATGTGCTTTCAAATTTCCTTTCTGAGAGAAGGCTTTGTTACACACATCACACAGATAAGGTTTCTTTCTTTGAGAGAATGCTTTTCCACACATTGTATGCTCCATTACATACATAAGGTTTCTCTTTTGAATGCGTGAGAAAATGGGCATTCAAATTTCCTTCCTGAGCGAATGCTTTTTCACAAAAATCACACAAATAAGGTTTCTTTCTTGTATGTATGCGTAGATGTGTATTCAAATTTCCTTTTTGAGTAAATGCTTTATCACAAACATCACACAGGTAATTTTTCTCTTTTGTATGTTTACAAAGATGTGCATTCAGGTTTCCTTTTTGAGAAAATGCTTTACTGCAAATATTACAAAGGTTTTTCTTCTGTGTGCTTGCGAAGATGTACATTCAGGTTTCCTTTCTGAGTGAATGCTTTATCACACAAGTAAGGTTTTTTTTCCTTGTATGCTTGCACAGATGTAAATTCAAATTTTGTTTCTTAGCAAATGTTTTATTACAAAATTTACACAAGTTAGGTTCTTCCTCTGTATGGATGCCGTGTGCTTGCATTGCATTTTATATGTTTAGCTTGTTACATTTTGATTTTGAGGGGAAAGACAAAATTCTGAAAGAGGAATCTAAAGGTGAAGCTGGAATATTGTATCCAAGAATGTTAATACAGCAATCAATAAATTGATAAAGCCAGGGCTTAATTTGCTTGAAGGTCAACTCCTGTATATTATTTATTTATTATATTTTTTTGGGGGGGGAGGGGGGGTGTTACAATATTTCTGGGTCAAAAGTTAAACATGTTACATAACTTTATTTTTCATTATAGAGTCTTGTTAGGATTTTTGCAGCTTTTTTTTTTTTTTTTTTTTAGAATTCAGGCCCTGTATAAAGCACTTGAAGTGTTTTCTACCTGTAAATAAATAAAAATAAATAAATAATAACAGCAAAAGAAACACTAATATTTAAAACAGAAAATAAAGTCTTGAGATCCAATACAGGAATACATATAGAAATGAACTAATTGTTTGTTAAATTTAATTTAGTTAACTAGAAAGATGACATTTTTTCTAATTGTTCTGGAAACATGGTGAAAGGGAGAACATAGAGATAGAGTGCTGTGATATAAACAGCTTTTGTTTTTGTATTTGGATAACAGAAACATAGTAATGTTGTTGCCATAGCCCCCACACCCCATTAATGGCCCTGGACCCAGGATCAGAGACAACCCTACCCCTTTCCATAACAATTATGTGCTACATTATAATTGCATGGTTTTATCTTATCTATGTAATTTAATCTGAAAATTCAGAATATAATTGAAGAGCTGAGCAGATCAATAAGTGACATTTTTATAAAATAAGAGATTTCCAAGCAGAAGAACATGTTAAAGACTTCATTGCCTATTGATGTTTATTGGTTTTGCCAATAAAGGCCATACTCAGAAAAAATTAGTACTTGAAAAAATTTCGGGGAGTGTCCAAACTGTGAAAAAGGCAAAATTTTTGACAAAATGACTTTATCATTATTATTTTGTTAACAAAAACTGGAATTTCAAAGGGTCCAGACCCCTGGGTACATCTTGCCAGGGGGGTGGATATTAGAGATGAGTTTGGGCTCATTTTTTGAAGCCCGAGCCCAAGCAATATTATTTAAGTCAGAGCCCGAGCCCGAAATTACAGTTAAAGGTTTTAAAAAAATCCAATTACTTCATTGATAGAATACAATGAATTTTGCGGTTTGTGCAAATTAAAGACAAATATAGTTGCAAACTCTCAATGCACTTTCTAATTCTTTTTCCATATGTTTATCAAATAATGTTGGATCTCATGACTAACTAATGAATATAAGCCGCCGTTCTGAAATATCCAAAGAGCTTAACGCACCTTCTAGGCGCCAGTGCCGCTATTTTTTTTTTTTTTTATAAGTATAGCCACAACTCCGGTTATAGTGAACCCGGATATAGAGAACGCAAACCATTAGTCCCGATTCACACACAGTATCTCTATCCATCATGAAGACACTTGGGTTTTAGTGAACTTCGAATATAGTGGACGAAATTTGATGGTCCCCAGAGGTTCACTATAACCGGAGTTGACTGTACTTTTATTTTCCTCATGAATCACTTTTTAAAATCCGTTTCAAGGAGTATGTTCAATAAAGGAGAAATTTTTTACGAGCCCGAACGCAATTGTGAATTACAGAGCCCGAGCCCAGTTCAGGCCCGGGCTCGAGCTGAGCCCGTCTCATCTCTAGTGGATATCAGGATATATCCTCTCCCGAACTATCTTTTTCAGTTCCCTCTGCTCAGTGAGACGAAGGGCTTAGTCTGATGAAGACCGAAAGAATTTTTTGGTCAAAACAATCGTAACGTCTTATAAGTAACATTTTACATGTGTTTTTTTCACAAAGGTTTTATTTATTTTATTGTCAGATTAGTTAGCATAAACCTTATGCTGTGCAGATATATGGTTTATTTATTTAATTTATTTCATATCCCCTACCACGAAAAATTTTCCTGGCTACGCTCCTGAGTCTTGCTGCCAACCTTATTATAAGGCGATTTTCAGTAGATGAGAAGGAAATTAATGAACTGATGGAAAAGATATTCTACTAATTTTACACCTGATTATCTAAAAATTACTAAATTGTCCCTTAATTGAACCTTCACTCAGCTGTTCAACTATGATAACCATAAAGTCCAAGCTATATATATATATATATATATATATGTTAACGTTAAAGTATATAATACAGTTATTTCATAGAATACATAGTTATTCCATGAAATAACTGATCGTGTCCGTTAAAGTGTGTAATATGTTAATAATTTGACACTTTAACTAGTTATTCTATGAAATAACTAGGTATTCTATAAATTAACTAATGAGAGAAAGTGTAAAATAAACAAATTATCTAAAATGAAATAATTGTCATTATTTCATTTTAGATAACACGCTAAACAAGTTCTCTCCTTATAGCCTGGAATAGTTCATAAATGCAGTAGGGGTGGAAGGTAAATGTATTTGTCATTGAAATTTAGAGAGAATGGCAAAAAAGTATTCTCGTTGTTTTATGCTTTGGTATTTTTGCCGTCCTTCAAAAATTATTTTTATTTGAATTCGAAATTAATGTTTTTTTCCCCGCTACTTTCCATATTGTTAAACGAAACGTAAATGTACCTTATACTAAAAGGCGAGATATATGATATAGATTATTTTACACTTTAATGGGCTGCAGATCGTTATTCTATGAAATAACTAGTTAAACCATGAAATACAAGAGAGTTTTACACTTTAACGGACACGATCAGTTATTTCATGGAATAACTAGGTATTCTATAAAATAACGGATTTCATACTTTAACGGTAACATATATGTATATTTATAACATTATTTTACTTAAAAACAACCACAGCAATCCAGTAAGTACGCATACGTTGGGTTATAATTGGAAAAACGTTATTATGTTGGTCAAACGTATGATCTCCAAATGGAAATGCCGGTATTCTGTTGGCTAAAGGTTGTGATGGCAAACGGTAGGTAACAACCGTTGGCCATCAGATGGTTGAATGCTGTGTAGGGCAACCATAGATAAACAACTGTTAGCCATCCAATGGCTGAAAGTTGTTTTGTTCAACCATAGCTAAACAACCATTGACCATCCGATGGCTGAATGTTGTGTTGGATAACCGTAGCTTCACTACGCCGATTGCACATAAGCACAGACACACATTCAGGAAACCGGGAAGCGATAGATTAGATTTCTACTCTCTGCTTACGCCATTGCTTGTTATGATGTGATGATATACTTTTAGTTGATAGTTTAAATCTAAATTGATAGTTTAAATCTAAAACGAATATTTATCTTTTCATCTGTATTTCTGTGAATTTTATTTCTTGCATAGGTTGAAAGTAAATTGAATGACGATAATTATTATTAATGCCTTGATTATAGTTTGATTGTCCATAAGCCTAACAATCTTCAAAGTATGTAAACAAACAACTTACTATGCAGCTATGGTAATAAATATACAATAATTGCACAGTACTTATTAAAAGATGTGTTTTTGGATTACTAAACAATGCTAGACAGCTTAATAATAAAGTTTCATTTGCTCATAGTTGTACAGCTTTTGAGAAGGTAAAATTGGACACTATTGTTTTCTCCTAATAAAGTTTATTCTATTAAAAAAAAAAAAAATCAACATGAGCTGTGTTTATATTTTGAAAGATTTATAATGACTAATGAGATTTCACTTCTAGAAGTAGTAATTAAACTAACACTGCTTCAGTTGTGAAATCTTGTTGGTTAATCAACAACATTTTTGCACCGAAGTTGTTTTGTTGTTAAAGGTGTGTATACAATATTTTACAGTTTTTTAAAATTCAGTTATTTTAATATTTTACAAATTGGACCTTTTATTAAGAAAATATATTTTGCGATTGAAAATTGTTAAGAACATTGCAGTTTATGAAATTTGCCCACAGTTCACAAATGTTGAGAGAACAAATTTGAAGACAATGGGCTGACGGGTTCTGCTGTTTTTTTATCTTTTATTTATTGTACTGTTTTAATTCCTCTGATCCAGAGTTATTACCATGTCGTTACATAAGTACTTTTAACACTCAACTGTTTTGAAATATCTCATAAAGAAATTTTGTAATATAATTATTAATTACTAATCAGTGATGTTACTAGACTTTGGAAAGGATGGGTCCTTAGGATCCAGGACTTCCAAATTTCTGGGTCCTTTTTCCCCAAAAGTGGGTCCTTATCGACATAAAAGCATTTGGTTAATTTCACGACTGATGTTATCATGTCTCACCAATTTTGCTGTGCCAACGCGTATTGAATATCTTATTTATAAATAACCTAAAACTACATTTAAAAAAAAAAAAAAAAAAATTGTTGTGGCATGAATGACATTTTATCCACTTTGCCGTGAAATTAATCATTCGTGAGTATGAAATAACTGAATATTGAAATTTAAACATGTAGTCAAAAAAATAAATAAAACCAGGACACTATGAAAATACAGAAGACAAAATATTTTTATTGCTTTGACAAGTTTCCTCTGTGTGTTTTAGTTGAATAAAAAAGATCAGTAGCTCTTTTAATAGTAGGCCATGACTGAGAGAGTTCAGGTCACTGAACTGAAATCATTATTAATTCTTTTTAAACTTTTATTCAGACATTCTATTACTTGCATTAGAGAGAGGATGCATTGTGAAAAAAAAATATTTTCTCTCGCTCTTTTTTTTCAAAATTTTGCACAATGGTAATTACGCGCCCTTCTGGATGTGTCATAACTATTATTTTGCGTCCCATCATCGATTTATTGCATATTTGACACTCTATAAGGCCCTGTGGCAGAAACAGGGTGATACCGTGACATTGTCGCAGAAACAGAACGATCCTTTGCAGAAAAATTGTCTTTAAAAGTGTTGAAAAATGCACTGAAAACCACTTTCATGCAATTGCAATTTTTAATTAACAATGTTTAAATGTACTCACATCTTTGGTGTACAACATGCATGCAAATATATATATTGTGCTGCAGAAAAATTTTGTATTTCTGCACCTTGCCGTAGAAAGCATGACAAAATTCTGCCACTCGGCTATAAGATATAGGCAGCGGCATCACCGACTAATACATTCTATTATACTGATATCTTTCTCATAGTCAGATAATATGGATGCACCTGTGTGCTGGTACCTTTCAAAGGTCTTTCAGATAGTTTTGCAGTGTTTCAAAGGTTTTGTGGAAAGTTTTTTATTTTTTAAAGATGGACAGGTTCTTAAAAAGAAATATATTTTTAAGTTGTTGTAACACAGTTGCATTCCATATGCACGTGTAAGTAATGTATACACGTATTCATATATACACTGTATATTCTACTATCAGGGGCTGTTATGAGTTTGCAGGCAGTTTTGAATGATGTGCACAGATAGATAATTTTTTCTATCTGACTATGATCTTTGTAAAAGTTAATGATTTTTATATGAAATTTTTTTGCTCAACAGGTTTGGCTTAAGAATTGCACAGCCAAAAATTGGTGTATCTTAATACACGTGCTACTTAAAATTTATTTAATTTACATGCTCATTTATTCATTTATATTAATTTAAAACAGAAGTATAGAATTCTAATGTATTATCATAGTTTCTGCATTTTTTGTTAAATAGCTAAACAGAAAAATAAATAAATAAACAGGAAAAATAAAAATTTTTTGATTATATATTTTCATAAATGTTATTCTACACCCACAAAAATGCATGCAGGGATTGCTTTTATAGTAAAATGTTTTATAAAAGCTGCAGCCCATTTTAAACTATTTTTGTGAGTGAATTATTTATATTGAAGCATATGTTAGACCAATATAGATATGAGACATTAGGTAATGGTTTGATAATGAATGTATAATTTTCAAATTTGACTTATAAATTTTTTTTTCTAGAAATATAGTGAAATTACACACCAATTCGTCAAACATTTCTCAATATATTAGGCAAGTTGGAGTTTTTAGGCTGATTAATTTTTTACCATTTCTCAATAAATTTGAAAAAAAGAGTCAAATTTGAAAAATATACAATCATTGTCTATCCGTTATCCCACATTCAATTTCTACATTGGCACAACATATGCATCTAATGTAAATTTAACAGACAACAATTATATTAACTAAATGTTATAATACGATGGACTAATGTTAAAAATAACCGATTATTAACAGTCGGATAACACTATGACAACATACTGTCTTTACGCTGTCCCAACATATGCAATCATACGTTAGCCCAACGTATCCAACCAACGGTTGGAAGTTATGTTGGCAAAATGCTAGAGCATATGTTGGCCCAATGTAAAAAATAACCAGCTGCCAACCATTGGATAACTGTAGGCCAACATGTCCTTTTTACATTGCCCCAATGTATGCATTCATACGTTGTCCTAATGTATGTACGTGCTAGCTGGGAAGTATGGTATTAGCCCCTAATAGAGTAAAAACCTCAATTTTTTCATCAAGATAATTAGAAAAATCCAATATTTAGATCTTGAATTTAGTGTGATTTAAGGTTTTTAATGGGAAACGGCCAGTCAAAAGACATAGCATTATATTCGGGCCAATACAGTATATTAATTTAGCACACGAGATTTCTAAGATTAAAATAAAAGTACAGTCAACTCCATTATAGTGAGCCTCTGTGGACCATTAAATTTCATCCAGTATATCCGAAGTTCACTAAAACCGATGTTGATAAACAATAGTGAACAGAGACACTGTATGTGAATCAGGACAAATGGTTTGCATTCACTATACCCAGAGTTGTCTGTAGTTACTAAAACAAAATTAGGATCTATGTGAGTCATAAGCATTGACTACAAAATAAGACTATTTAATACAGGCGCGTAGCCAGGAAAATTTTTCGGGGGGGGGGGGGATATGCGCCTGGAAAATTCTTTCGGGGGGGGGGGGGGGGGGGGGATATGAACTTATATGTGTATAAATAGACGGAATTTCATCACTAATCTAAACATTTCGGCCCCCCTGGCTATGCCCCTGATTTAACAATAGTCTTCTGACTAAAGTGATCAATCTCATCATAAAAGTCAAGAGTGTTGGCCAATTCATTCTCAACTGCTTATTGGATTTCAGTACTCAAGATTATGCATTAAAAATGGAAGCTCTGCAAATCATAACAACAGATGGCGCTGTTCTGGATACGATGCATGCCTAAATAGATAGATCTGGTATGGAAAGTGATTTTGGAAGAAAGTAGATCAGTGCATAACCGAAAATCTGAGCATGGTGGTGAGATGGCCACCAAAAGTGCTGATTAACCCTTTAAAGCGCGGTGTCCTCGCAGTGAGGACACCAAACTCTGACGTTTTGACTGTTGCCAGTCAAGAAGAATAGATTTTATTCCTACAAAAATAGTTGCGAGTGACATAGCTCCACGAGAATCCTTTACTTTTTAGCACGTTAATTTCCCAAAAAAAAAATAGTCACGATTATTTTTAACAGCACTGACATCTACTGAAAAATGGAAGAAGAAGAGAACAGATGGAAAGATTGCCCAATGCTGAAAAAAGGACAGCCATTGCCATCGATAGACTTAACTACCAGCAAGATGGCGAACGATCGAAACGTTCATCGCGTGCCACAGATCTAGAGACCTTTTTTTGACGCAGCTGTTGTTTTATTGATTGTGCGGCGACAGTTGCTAGGGTGTGGTGACCGTCAAGCTTCAGTGACTGTCGCCGTGTTTAAATGGGGATCATACCGTCCCGGTCGAAATTACCCTTAAAGGTAGTCAAAATCCATTTTTTTTTGTCAACATCTGGAGACCGAAATTTTTCTCGATCACATAACTTACTTTGTATTCGTACAAGGAAGCAAAAAACTTCACGGTTACCTGATAGAAACTAAAGTCTTCAAATTACAAAAATTTTGTTAGCCATCAAATGACAACTAATAAATTATTTATCGTAACTAATTTATCATAACATAATAAACTGTTATTATTAAAATAATAATGTAACATCTTAACATCACTCACCATCAATACTCAGTTAGTATTATAGCTTTATTAGGAGCTAATTAAATTACAACATATTTATGTTTCCGTTGTTGTTATTGTGAAAACGAAACGTGACGTGCGGATAGGGGCAGATGGAATCCCAATACAAGAACTTTTCTACCTTCCAGTTTGACAGGGGAAAATACGAGCGCGCGCAGGGAGAAATGTATTAGAAGATGGGTTCGTGGGGAAAAGGACCTCCAGGTTTTTAAGCAAGTGCGTTACATGGCTATTTATTAATCCTGAGATCTATTCTCGTTTTTTTTTCTTTTTGTAATTGAAACGAACAATTGCTATTACAAATGTATTTATTATATATTATGTGTGTATACTTAGACCTTTTTAAGCATGGGCAATTAATTGTGCAGTCTGTTCTCGTTTTTTCTTCTTTTTTTTTTTTTTTTTTTTTTGAAGGAGGGAAGGGTAATTGAAATTAATAATTGTTACAAATATATTTATTATATATTTATAATAAATACATATATATGTGTGCATATATGTATTTACTCACATATAAAGTAAGGTATTGTCCATAAAGTAATGTATTTATTATTTATATATATATGAATATATCAGTGACGTAGCTACAGGGGGGTTAACCCCCTCCCCCTGATAAGGAATTTTTTTGTCATACAAAACATATTTTCTTCACACTCGCACAACACACACACACACACATATATACACATATACATGAATCGTTGTAGTCGTAAACCCCCCCCCCCTCTATGAAAAATTTCTCCCTACGCCACTGGAATGAATACTTTTTAATTTACTATATACAATAACTTAGACTTAATAATGATTAGAGGTCAGAATAATTTTAACTAATATTGCAATGGCCACTATATTAAAAAGGATGTCAATAAATAAAGAGAAATAAATGAGATTACAAACGACTTCCTAAAAAAAGTTCATACATTTTTTTCATTTTTAAAATAAGGGTTACGCTTTTCAACATACGTCTCTAACCAGTCTCTTAAAAGAAGTTAGTGTATCCTTCCCTTTCTGTGTCAATCGTTGCATTCAGAGCCTTATTATCGCATGGGCAAATCGGGACTTTGCCCAGGGCCCCCGGCTCGAAAGGGCCCCCGATATCAAATGCTGTTCTGAAATATTCTTTTTTATATCAACATTTTATGAAAAATGAAACAAATTTCATAGATGGGGGCCCCCAAATTCATCAATGCCCGGGGCCCCTGTTGGTCATAATCAGGCTCTGGTTGCATTGCATTTGGGCAATCGGGAAACAACGACGATCAGGGTTGAGAAATTCAAAATACTATTACCATAATCTTAGAAAACTTGACGCCAGAATTATTTAAACTACCGTTGTAATTTCATATATTGAGTCTTCCACACAGCATCAAGATATTGAGTTTTTGGTACTGCTGAGACGCAACGTGTGCGTTTGGGCCATCGGGGAGCAACGACGATCAGGGATGGAGAATCGCAGCCACCATTTCTATTCGATAAGAGGTAGCAGTAGAAACAAAGGCAATAAATTATATTTTCATTCTGCCATTAGAGTGTAATCTATGAGAGCTATTTTGTTTGCTCCTGTTAAAGTGCTTTAAATACTACACACGCTACATTCCTGGCAGACTAGATTTTTACGAACGCCATTTACTGCACAAACTCCAAAAACTAGTTATTGCTCGTGAATTTTTTCGTAAACAAGATGGTTGCCTAACCTTGCTTGCGTTAACAAGATTCAGCAGTATAGGCACCCTATAAAAAATACTGGTCCTGGGATACAGGCACGTATCCAAAAAAAACACTTCGGGGGGGGGGGGTCCAAAGAGTATAAACGGCAGAATTTCACACAAAAATACTATATCATTACCATTTTAGTAACAAAATTCCAATTTTCGAGGGGGTCTGGACCCCCTAAATACATCCTTGCTAGGATACGCCCAAATATTTTCTGTCTTATGACTGGTTGCATTAAACAATTTATTTATAATGAAGCGGGTGCTGGAGACAGGGGAATGAGAGGGACTGTTGCACATGATCCCGTGGACATCGAAAGTCTGTGCTTAGTAAATTGAATAATTTCGAGTTTTATAAAACGAAAAATAAATAAATAAAAATAAACCAACTTTAATTCTAGTAAAAAGTAAATTTCCTTCTACCTCAAAATAAGTCTTATAGTCTTCCAAATAAAAGTAAAATCACACCGAAGTACTGAGCGAATTATACCTTCATCCATGGGCGCCGGCAGAATATTTCCCAGGGGGGGGCGAAGACTACTTCAACGCATGGTTACCTTGTTGGAAAGAGCAAAAAAGCAAGGAAAAACACTGCATACAAAAATCCAGGGGGGCATTGCCCCCCCTTGCCCTATGCTGCCGGCGCCCATGCCTTCATCTCAGATGTTGGAACTATCTTATCTTATTTACCTATCCTATTGTATCTTATTATTATCGTATATGTTCTTCTTATCGAACTAAAACGTCAATGGTTACGATTCCCCTTCCCTGATCGTCGTTGCTCCCCGACACCCCAAACGCACACGTTGGGTCTCAGCTGTACCAAAGACCTAATTATGTTAATTATGTTGATGCTGCATGAAAGACTTAATATATGCAATTACAACAGTAGTTTAAATAATTCTGGCGTCAAGTTCTCTAAGATTATGGTAATATTCTGAATTCCTCAACCCTGATAGTCGTTGCTTCCCGATTGCCCAAATGCAACGATTGACACAGGAGGAGAAAGGTACACTAACTTTAAGAGACACGTTAGAGACGTATGTTGAAAAGCGTAACCATTATTTTAAAAATGAAAAAAAAAATGTATGAACTTTTTTAGGAAGTGTTTTGTAATCTGATTTATTTCTTTTTATTTATTGACATCCTTTTTAATAAAGTTAGTGGCCATTGCAATATTAGTTAAAATAATTGTGACCTCAAGTCATTATTAAGTATTGTACTTATTATTAAGTATAAGTAAGTAACAAATTATTTATATATTCCAGTGGCGTAGACAGAAATTTTTCTGGAGGGGGAGTGGTTACGACTACTGCAATTCGTGTATCGTAAGGAGCTGTATACATATGTTGTGTATACGTGAAGAAAATGCATTTTGTATGACAAAAAATTCGTCATGGGGGGTTATAACCCCTCTACCCAGTAACCATGCCACTGATATTTTTCTATATATAAGTAATAAATGCATTACTTTATAGTAACAATCGTTCAGACACATATATATGTATTTATAAATATATAATAAATCCATATGTAACTATTATTAATTTCTCTTCGGAGCAATCGAGACGACAGCCTCCTGGTTAAGGGTCTCAATTAACAAAAATCTCAAATCAAATAAAATTATTAATTTTAATTACCAAAAGACAAGAAAAAAAAAGAGAGAATAAACTGCACAATTAATTGGCCATGTAACCGATGCTTAAAAACTTCTAAGTGTACATACATAATATATAATAAATACATTTGTGGCAATTTTTTATTTCAACTACCAAAAGAAAAAAAAAAAAAAACGGGGAAAAAAAGAAAGAGAGCAGACCGCACGATTAATAAATTAGCGCGATCCTTGCTTAAAAACGTCGAAGTATTTTTCGCGCGCGTGTTTTCCCCTATCAAACTTGTGGGTAGAAAAGTCTAAGTTTTTCTGTTAGGATTCCATCTGCCCCTATCCGCACGTCGAAAACGTGGACGTGGACGCTTGGCCGTTGCCCTGGGCTACGCAGTGCCATGTGCCATGACCATGAAGCTCTAAGGAGAGTCATCGGGAATCAGGGCCGATCCCAGAAGAAAATCTTGGGGGGGGTGAAGAGAGGTAAATTGCCGACTGAAAAAATAGATTTGCCGATTGAGATCCTAAGTTGGACACCTCCCTATATTGGACAGTTTTCCGGGGAACAGAACGTGCCCATAACATAGAAACAGCATAAATATCTCTTTCAGTTGTACAGAGGAAGACGCAAAAGTTCGACTTTCAGAAGATTGTCATTAATTATTGCATTAATTATCAATCCGGTTTTTACATTAATAAAGTGAATTAGTACATGAATAAATTGCAGAGGTCGTACGTAAAAGGCGGAATTTTCCGTAAAAAGGCTCGATTATTATCACTTTGGCAACAGAAATCCACATTTTTGTTAGGTAGGGATGGTTACATCCCTGACTCTCTTACAAGTAATTAAATTTTCATAAAATATTCATAACTTTTAATTTAGTCATGGAATATTCTCTCCGTACTGAAGAAAATTTTTGCTTATCCGTATGCGACAAAACTATCAATGTCCTAGCTTGAGTTGGCGGAAGTGAGTTTGGGGGGACCCTCAATGGAGTCTTTACCTTTACTTAAAAAAAAGGAATGGAAGCCCTACCGAGAGCACTGTTTATAAAACACTTTCCCACACTGATTTGAGTATATACTATTGCATACCTGCCAACTCTACTGGATTTTTCAGGAGACTACTGGATTTTGATGGTTTCTCCTGGTCTCCTGGTTTTCTTAAATTTTGAAGCTTTAATAATCGACACATTTATTTCCCCACCATTTATGAAAGATTACCGCTCTCTGGGTCTATTCATTCAATATGGACCAGTATACTATGGTATTTTGGTCCAATAATAAAGATTTGTGCTTATATTGATTACTTATGTGTGAAGGATTCTTCAAAATGTCAGAATTAGATGGCAAATCGTTTAATTGTATCATTTTTTGAGAGAGCTCAAAGTCCCAACATTTTACTACTTTTTTTTTTTTTTTTTTTTTTTTTTTGTCTATAAAGAAGATATTTTTTAAAATTTCGAACAATTAAGAAAAAAACTTGTGGACGTAAAGAAACGTTGAAGTTTTATTCATTTTATGTTTAAGAATTGTTCTATTTCTCTGAGCTCTTTTACAAATTCAATTTTTAGTATCACGACCTTATGTGTGATTGAAATTTCAAACATACGTTGTTATAAAAAGCAAACTTTTCATTTTAAAAACCATAACTGTGTCGTGTCATGTCAAATTATATTTTTAAAAAATTATATATAAAATAGATGGCGAAATTAAATGTGTGAAAAAATTTCGAAGAGTGTTTTGACTTAGTGTGTGACTTAGATAAGTATTTAGGACTTTACGATTATGATACCACATAAATCTACTGGATTTTCTTAGTTAGATGTTGGCAGGAATGCTATTGCACGACGAACAGTTCACTGTTCGCTCCCGACATTGCTAAAGACGCGACAGCAGATATTCCTCCCTTCTGTGTCCATCGTTGCTCCCCGGCGTGAGTCTTAAAATGTTTCTGTTCTGGCGACAGCTTTGCACAAGCGCATGACTGGGCCATGCCAGGGCATTCAAAGACCCATGCCGAGAAGCAACGATTCATACAGGAGGGAGCAATTTCTGCCATTGCGTCTTAGCAACGACGGTAGTGAACAGGTTAAAGCTAACAAGAAACTAAAATATTGTTTTAAGCACTGCTCTTAAAGCCTGATCTATGAGTATTATTTTGTTAGTCCCTGTATTATTTTGTTAGGTCAATTCTACGTCCACCCATGCCGATGGACAGAATGCTCTCATAAACCTCAATAATAAATACCAATTTTGTTTTGCTTGAAATGATGAACGCTTCTAAAATGCACACTAAACATTCTCTGCCCATAGGCTGCAATGCACAAGAATTATTTTGTGTGCTCCTGTAAAAGAACTATAAATGGTACCTACATCCTTTTCAATAGGGTACATGGTATGGTAATTTTCATTATTATATAAAAGTTCGATCGATGCACATTTGCGGCAGTTATAGCACGAGCAGGCAGACAGACGAAAGCATAAACATTTCAAGTTCTTTGAAAAGTGTTAAAAAATAGAGACTTAAAAAGAATGTGAGACTTTAAGGGAGGGGGGGAAAACTGGAATAATGAAAGCAATTCTAGCTCGAAAAGTTATTTTTTACTTTGATTTATGATAAAATGGAAAATTAAGCATATTGATTTTGAAGCTCCTAAGGTCGATACCCCCAGTATTTGCTCTGCCATGTCTTCCTATTTTATCGGTGTGATCTATACTCTTGTATTTTATCTCTTATTATAACTTACCCATCATTTTTCTAAAATTAAATTAAATTACAAAAATTTGGGGTTGTTTCTATATGAATAATATGAAAGTAAATCATAATAAAAAGTAGTACAAATATAATTTAGATATATAGTTACCAGATCGGCGATGATCTTTTTCTTGGAGAATGGATTTGACGGAGCTCCAATAGTTTGTATGGAAATTATCTTTCCATTATGACAGTTATTTTGCTTCTTCTTTTAGTCATTATTAAAACAACTACATATCACATCTTGTGTACTGCACTTTTTGTCGTTTTCTTTTGTTTACAACTTGTTTCCTGTTTTTGTTTACAACTGGTTTCAGTCTTCAGTCTTAAATGAGCACTGCAGCAAACTTTTACTCCATTTTGTTAAATGCTAGAGATTTTTTTATTTATTCATTTTTACCAAATTGATGTATTAATTATATCTTAAAAGCTAAAGATGGTGTTCTTCTAATCAAGGTATGCTAAGATTTAGATTCCAAGGTATGCTAAGGCTCCTCCAAGTATATGTTCGACTCTGGCTCGGTTACTGTCCAGCTAACCGAGTTAACAGGAATAGGGGATACATTATGTTCTACTGTACAAGCGAATTTCTTTTTCCTATGCATTTCAAAGAAGCAAAGAAAATACATCTATTTCCCAGAAAAGACCGAGCCGGACAAAAGGGTGGCGACGGCCTCAGGCAGTTACCGCCTCCTTGCACTACTTATACTTCATACAGAGTGGTAATTCATAGCTTGTCTCAGGGCAATATATGAGACTGGAAAATTCTCGTTCTCATACTCAGTATTTCTCCCATAGACATGTGCACAGAAGACTCTTAATTAGATTACTATGGACATGCGAGATGACTATTTGCTTTGGGGAAAATGCCGAGACAAGTGTCATGGGACGTATGTGGTGTCAATTGCAGAGAGCTGATTCTCCGACTTCCCCTTTTGTGTATCTAGCCACCCAGTGCCGAGTGCTCTTTATTCATTCCCTCTTCTTTCTTTTGACTGATGAGAATATGCAAGGAATTTCTCACTCGGTTTTGCATGTACTGGAAGTAGGACGTCAAAGGGACTAAAGTTAGGAAAAGTGCCGATTAAAAACTCTTGTGAATACTAGAATGAGGAGTTTATGGAAGTCCAGAAAAGCAATTTTGCCGACTGCATTTTAAGTGGGGGGGTGTCTCACCCCCCCACACCCCCCCGTGGGATCGGCCCTGTCGGGAATGGGCGATCAGGTGGGAAAACGGACCAGGATCCATTTTCACCGGCAGGAGGCGCAGCGCACCGCTTCAATAGGGATTTAGCGTTGTTTTGATTGTGAACGAGCTATATTTTTTTAATAAAATAAATTATTTTGATAGAATATGGGTCGAGCGAGTCACTGCTTTGCACCTGGATGTGACAGTGGATATCCAGAAGCCAGAAAAAGAAATGTATCGCTCGGGAAGAAAATTCCAACGTTATTTAAAGCTCCAAACAGCATCAATACAGCATCACCATAATATTTCTTTAATATGGCCCCTTATAAATGTATAACATAAAAAGTAACACTATGTAAATAGAAAACCTTTTGTACATGTTAGTAGTAGTATAATGCTAATATGAACACTTTAAAATTGGCATTTGGCCCAATAATCAAATTGAAACAGCAGTATAATACTTTGAAATTGTCCATTTTTAAAAAAATAATAACAGTTTTATGAATAATATTTTTCTGTTTATTAATTTAATTAGGGTGGGGGAGGGGATTTTATAATATATAAGAGATACACAAATGAATAGATATTTTTGGCATAAGTCTGCAAAACTTATACAGAAACAAATACTTTCGATTCAAAGTCTGTTTTTTTTTAAATACAAAATTTTTCAAAATTAAAGAAATATTAGATTTTTTCTGATATGTGAAAGCTTGCAATACTGATGCAAAAGAGTCAATCACTGAATATGCGTGTATTTATTGAATTAATATATTTTTTTTCCTTTATGCTTTTTATGAAATATTTTGTAGTACTGAAAACTGATACTGAAAAGACATTGATTTTTATGTAATTTTTGTGGTACTCAGGTCCTTATTATCGCACGGGCAAATCGGGCCTTTGCCCAGGGCCCCCCAATTTCAAATCTTGTTCTGAAACATCCTTCTTTATATCAAAATTTTATGAAAAATAAAACAAATTTCATAGATCCCCCCCCCTCCCCCCAAATTCATCAATTCCTGGGGCTCTTGTTGGTTATAATCAGGCTCTGGTGGTGCTGAAAACGGCGCTAAATGTTTTTCTCTTTCCATTTTTGGTTTAACTAACCAACTTTAAGACTAAAGACAAAAAAAATAATAATAATAAATAAAATATAATGTGGAAGAGCAGGTATATAAGAGGAATTTATAGCCTGAAAGAAGGCAGGGAATATTTTTTAATTTTTAGCGAATTGCTACCAAAAATATTTGTCAAAAACTGATCTATTATATCGTTCGCATGCAGTTTTAAAGAGAATTTATTTAAATTATTAATTTATTAAATTATCAAACTGATGTTACATCGTTATAACTAAGTAATATAGAAACAAAATTATTATATATGCATATGCATATTAATTATCATATTTATTTATTCAAATGTTAGTGTATACTTCATGAAATTTCAGCATAAATGAATAAATCCCAATTAGAGAAGCATTAAATCGGAAAGCGCGCGCGCGCGATGTTGTTTTCCGCTACCGTCAATAGATGGCGCAATCAATGGTAGCCGCAGTTTCGTCGGCAATTCTCATACTGCGTAGTTGGTCCAAGTTGGATAACAAGTCGATGTTTCTCCTCCCGAGCTTCATGGCCATGACTAACTGGGATCTTCACGAGAGGCTGGGCAGGCCGGATTAAAGTGCTCTCTGGCGATTTGGCGTGCATCCTTTGGCAAGAGTCGTTTCTCCCGCTGTTACACACTGCACGCTAGGGGTTGCCGCCCGCATGAAATTTTATCTCGCAGCTATGACAATGTTTTGACTGGTGTTGATAAGTGATTTTTAAGAAATATTAAACTTTAAAATTGGAACACATTTTAAGAAAGGCTGATCTATGCAAACGAAATAGTTTTTCTGCTCTTTTCGATTTATAAATAGAGCGCTCAACGTTGCCTTACGCTGAAGCCTGTGGGGTGATTATGGATTGATGCAATTTATGGGATCTGCATCAGTTATGTTTCATCAATTTTTCATTTCAAATAATTGCATTGCTTCCGCACTTTAGCATTGAAAGACTAAAGTTAGGAAGCAACGCTGGACGCATAAGGGGAGTAGTCAATTTAAACATCCTAACTATCCTAATTTAAACATTGTAAAGTAGAGAGCCTGCAGGTCATGACTTGTAAAGTTCATTTGCATGTAAACTAGATCTCTTTTTTCATTTGTGTATTACATGAAGTGTGCTTTTAAAAAAATTACAAGCAAAAAATATTCATTAGAAAAGTGTGTTTAAAATATCGGTTCTCCATCCTCTAAACCTAGCTGTGGGAATTTTCGATTAGAATAGAACGACCTCAGAATTGCTAACATTAAGATACTGTATAGGATAATTTAGGATTTTGTTTGTTTAAAAAGAAACATACAAAATATAGCAATTTTAAAAGCCAAAGTAAGGGGGAAATAAGAACGAATGAATTTTAAAAGAACATATAATTAAGACAAAAAAATTAAAAAAATTATAATGCAATATATGGGACAGGGAGTAATAGGGGGAAGGAGATAAACGTTGCATGGCAGCAGGCAGGGATTTCCGTCAACAATTTTCGGCAGAAAAAGATGGCGCTGCAATAAAAATTCTCCCTGTCTGTCGTCTGCTTCCTCCTACCGGGGCGGTCGCTATTAGCAACCGGGCCTGCTGGTTCGATGCCAGCACGAAAATTGAGTTTATCATTGAGGCTTGTTTTCGCGATTAGCACTGTTCTATTTTATTATTATAAGTATTATAAATATTATATTATTTTATTATTTTAAAACATTTTTTTTGTAGTTTTGTCGTACTAAAGAACTTTAGATGTAGATAATCATTTTGTGAAGATTGAGCCATTTTTTTTTATGGTAATTTATCATAAAATTTGAACATTTTGCTCTGAATGTAAAGGAAGTGTAAACTTGTATAATTTATTTAGAAGTTCTAAAAATAGGTATGTAAATCAAATTTAGTGAATTAATATTCATGTGCTGTTTTTAAATCATTTTCATGTGAAATCGTACTACTTGAGTAGTTTATTATACAGTAAATAAGCGTGTCTTTGTAATACTAGTTAGACGATGTTGTCTATTTAATTTTTCAGTCGAAAATGTTATTTATCAGTTAGATATGTGCATTGATTGTATGATTTAGACATGTGTAGCCAGCTTTCAGTGCAGAAATACAGTAAATTATAAATTATTAATTTTGTATATGTATACGTAGAAACTTCAAATGAAATTAATATTTTGTATAAGAGTTCATTATGTTCAATTCCAAAGTTCGATTGAGATAGCGACAAAAGAATAACTTTTATATAATACTTGGAATTGCTATAATAAAGAATAATTAAATAAGAAAGCGTTTATTTTTGGTTTGCTACAGTGTTTAGTGCAGCTTTTGAAGAGGTATCCTGAAATTTTTCGAGTCCTTGAGCTGTTGGTTTATCTCACTTTGTATTCAAAGTGCTAAAATATATTGTTTGTTTTGTTATTTATGTAGTTTCATAATAAATTACATGAGTAATTATGTAAACAAATTTTAAATTTTGATCAAATATTTAGGAATTTCAGATTGTTTCATTCTTTATTCTCGCTTCGAGTGTACTTCACTCTCTGCTGCATATATATATATACGTGTATATTTTTTTTTTACATTTGCCAAAAGAGCATTTATTCCGATATCTTCATGCATTCTCAATTTGTCATAATAAAATCTATTTGCTTTTTAATTTTTCCTACAACCAAAAGTAACCTCCAAATTTCTTTTTTCGTGTGATTCGATCACATCAGTGCGTTTCCAGTAGTAAAATCACTCGTTTCTTAGACATGTCCCTTCTCTAACGTACAAGATTTGTACGTAATGTGTACCTGCACTTGCACTGCTGTCGATTTGCAGTAGAGCGACTGGTTTAGAATGTGGTTTTTATTTACTTTACTTCCGGTAAAATACAAGAAAATTTTCGGACTGGGAACTGGGACCGGTCACTCATAGAGGGTTCTGTGGTGTCTTCTAGAGGCTCTTTTAACATTAACTAGATAGGGTAAAAAATCGGTGCCTTAAAAAATGTGTCGTTGCAGTAGGGGGTCACTAAATAGAAGTGGTCGCTCATAGAAGTTTCACTGTATACAGCAATGCAAGGACGAAAACATTGTCTTCAAGCACCAGTTAGTAATCGCTTAAAAAAAAAAGATATTAGAATATTCGTGGTATTTCCTACTATGGTTTTCTAAAATTTAATACGTTTTCTTGGAAGAAAAAAAATATATGGAATTATAAACGAAAATTATAAATCCTTTTAATATCGGGAATGGTAAAATTTTCAATACATAAGCTGAGCATGAAAACAACGTGTTTGGCCGTGCTATGTTACGTGATTCTTAATCCTTTTGATTTCTTTCATCTTCCCTTAAAGTTCGTACTACTATTTATGGGACACATTTTATTGAGTAATTTATTCTAAATGTTTCTCGTTAAGTTAATTTACATTATTTTTAAGTTAGTTGCCAAAAGAATGCAGTACACCAGGTTGTACTTCTAACTATAGTAAACATTCGCCAAATATCCACGTCTTACAAAAGATTAAAAATTAAATACTGTAGTAGTACTTAAATGATGTATATGCGAATTGTAAATATCAAATATCTTCATTTCTATTCCAGCACCTCGTCATATATTCTGTTAATATATTAACTGGACAAAATTTAATGAACGCAAATTTAATAACTGTTAGTTAATTTTATTTAAAAAGTGGTTATGGTTGTAACTGCTTTTGAAATGTGAAACTTAAATATTCAGTATAAAGAAATTCATAAAAATTTCTGTATAAATAAACTGTTTATCATTTATGAATATGTTTACCTTAATGTATAATAAAAATCAGCTTAATTTGTTTAATGTATATTAAAAATCAAGCCAAAATAATGAATCATGAGAGTAAGCACTGCTTTGTTTTTCCTTCAAATTAACACATCTACTTGCTTTAATGTCCACATGTATCATAGTAAAGAAACTGATAAAATTAGTAGCACAATTGTGGCATAAAGCTACATTAAATAACGCTTCAAAGCCTTGGAAAGCTTAAAAAATGCTTGATGTATATGTGAAGACGCGAGCATCCGTAGGCCTCTTTGGATGACTCATCGAAATACACGCGCAGGCCCCGCTCCTACCCCTTCCCCAACCGGTTTCAGTTTTCCCGCCTTTCCACCTCTTGTTCCTTTGTCGCTGTTTGTTTCCAGAAAAATTTCGATTATGTTTTTCCGGAAATTTTTCAATGTCAAAAAGACAATTTTTCATGGAACATATCTGAGCTTTCTATATTTTCTTTTATTAGTCAATTTCTGTACTGTTTAAACAAAAAATATAAGTCATAATTCTAACACTGTAATCTACATGAATAAAATTTAAGTTTGATTCTGTTTTATACTTTCAAATTCTGCTTCTACATCTGAGCATGACCTATCAAAGGAATGCACAGACACAATATTCTCTGTTAGTAGTAGTAATTCTGATTTAGACTACCTCGTGTTCTGCAGTTCAGTGAGTGCAGTTCAGTGAGGGCAGAGAGTGACCCAGAAAGTTTGTAGAAAAAATTGGGATTAAAATATTCAAAATAATATTTTATTATTTTTTTTTCATGAAAATTCGTATTGCCTAAATTTTTTCTTTACTAATAAAAATAAATAAATAAATAAAAGAAAGAAAGAAAGGAAAAGGAAAGAAATCAGAGCTAACATATTTTTATAGTAATTTGTTTTTTCCATATGAATCACCACAACAAATAAAAACAAACTTTAATCTCAATTTTCTACCTGAGTTACATAAGGCAAACAGATTGGATACTTGAAAAAGAGCTAAAAATATTAAGTAAATTAGTATAAATTCAATCCTCCCAAATTTTAAAATGAATATTATTGCATCATACCCAAACTAATTCAGTGGAAGTCATAAGATAAAAGCATCTGCATTAAAGCACACGTCTCTCTCATAAATAACTTATTTAATAAATAACATGTTTCACACTTAACCCTTTAACGCGCAGTGTTCGCGCTCTGGGAACACCCAACTCTGTCGTTTTGACTGTTGCCAGTCACAAAGAATAGATTTGATTTCTATAAAAAATAGTTGCGGGTGACATAGCTCCACGAGAATCCTTTACTTTTTAGCACGTCATTTCCCGTAAAAAAATGGTCACGATTATTTTTAACAGCACTGACATCTGCCGAAAAGTGGAAGAATGCGAGAACAGCTGGATAGATTGCCCAATGCTGAAAAAGGGCAGCCGTTCATTCTTCTCTAGACAGATCTAGAGACCCTCTTTTTCGTAGATGGCTGTGCCGGGCACAGCCAGCTGTCGGCAAAAAAGGGGTCCCTAGATCTGTGGCCCGCGATGTGACGATCGTCCGAAATCTTGCTGGTGATTAAGTCGAGCGATGGCAACGGTTTCCCTTTTTTCAGCATTGGGAAAGTGTTGCGCCTCAAAGGGTTAAACGAAATTCTCAGGGTTGTGCCAGCTGCTCCAAATTGTGCCAAATCAATCCTGATGTGCCAATCTGCTACAAAAAGATCATTTTTGGACCCCCCCCATGAAACATTTCTGGCTACGCCCCTGCCTTAAATTATTATAGTTTGAACATAAAAAAATAATAATAACTAAAATTACCAAATCTTGGCTTCTAAAATATGAATATGTTTGAAAAATAAAACTTACTGTGATGAAGATCACATATCTAATTTCATTATCATTTAATTTGGTTTTCTTTAATGCAATCTATCCAAAATTCAAGAATTCTAAATCACTTCTGTTTTTCATTTTACTGCCATTTCGGTTTTTAAATCTGTATATTTACTTTTCCCTGTGTGCACTATTCTTTTTGTTCTTAATTGTTTCGTCTCTTCAGACCGGTGTGCTAAATATAGATTATATTGCGTCCGTTTGCAAAATCAACGGCCTTTTTGAGTTTCCTCTTGGCATCCTGCTGGCGTAAGTTATTTAGTTGTTCCCCTGCGACGACTTTAAAATTATTTGCTGGCGATTACGTCATTGTAATTTTATTGGATATACTGTTAGGGTTGCTCTGGAATTGGCGCTATTAATCTCAGCCAAGTTATTGTTCTCGCCAATGCGTAATTCTGTGCTGGCGTAATTTTTAAATTATTCCACCTTAATTTCACGGTCCATATAGGACGTATTTTTATTTTCGCTGAGCCACCACCGCCGTTATAATAATATTTCAATAGTATATGTTTAATAAAATAGTTTTTCAGTATTTAACGTCTTTTTATTTTATTGCAACATAAGTGCATTCGAACCTGGATTATCATGTATCACAACGCAGTCTTTAAATTTAAATCAGCCCAACCAAATAACCTTCTTTACATAAATTGGTGCCTACCCAGGCACTTAAGTTGCATTTATTCTGGTGGTGGCTTAGCAAAATGGCGGAATCAAATTTCCCGATCAAGACTCTTCTCCAATTCCAGCCCTGGTCTGCTGAAAGCGCAGTCAACGTTTCGGCCCTGACAGTGTTATTTTCTACCGGCTGTAACTTTCGTTTTTACGGAACACGGAGCTCCTTGATGGACTGGCTATTCATTAATGATGAGTTTCCGATCGTCTCCACAATTCATATATGGCTTATCGATGATCTTACTACGCACCACCCTCCGACGAATTGTTTGTACGACGACCACCCTATGACTATTTGGAGACTTTTGTGTCGGCTTCCTGCAGCGCGGTCTATGGAGTATATTATATTTTCCTGCCTTGCTTTACGCGTGAAACTTACAACTAATGCTGAACTGTGCGAAAAGCCGTCCGATCACCGCAAATTTGGGACTTTGTTTCCGGATGTCTGCAGTCTACAGTAGTTGTTTTTTTTTCGTGCGTCTCTAGGTATGCCATTCACTGAACTTGGCGAAAACTGTTTTTTTTTCCCCTCCTGTGATCGGCAATTTTTTTTTTTTTAAATGTGCGCGCTCCTGATACACCGACAGCTCATACTATGCAATGCCGTTTGAACTGATAATTTAATGGACATTATATTTTAAGTATGACTAATGAAAAGTTCTTGCTAAAATTTTTATTTACTGAATGACTGAAGTTTTATTCTTGGGAAATTTGGTAAGTCATTTATAAATGCAGTTTTTTTTAAAAACTAGTATGATAATAATAATAATAATCATGTTCATATTGTCTTGGCATCCTTTTTTTTTAGTATGCAAATAGCACATGCTCAGAAAAGTTTTTTAGACATAACGTGTCAAAGAAAATATTTAATATGCTGAATTTTTTTCTTTATTATTTTACTGCTTCTAAGGAGTTATAAAAAAATAATTATTATTGTTTTTCAACCATGTTTATAAATTAGTTTAAATCTAAATTACTCCTTTTATATAGTATATATGACATTAATATTTTACTGTTTAATACAATTGTTGGATTGCAATCACACATATTTAATTATTTTAATACACTTCTTAATTTTTTCTTCTTTATGCGCTGTGTTTCGTTCCCTCACGATAAATATCATTATTACTCATTACTTTATATGTTTACTTTTGTGAACAGACCTTTTTGTGTGTTTAATTTTCTATTTGCTTAAGATTCATTCTTGTGATTTTAAATTATGTTTTCGCTTTTGCTCACATTGTATTTTACATTTTTGTGTTCATTTTTCAGCCTCTATGAGGTACACATACATCGTTTTTTTTCTTTACTCTTTATTTTGATAATCATCACAGTCTTCAATTACATATCTTTTCACCCTCTTCCATTACTTAAGTCCATGGCAAGGCCTTTCCAAGGCACACACTTTTTTCATACACTGACACACTGCATTTTTGTATATTAAAGTCCATGGCACAACATACATATTCTTTCAGTTTTTTTTCTTACCTCACAATATACTGTTTCTATTTTTATCATATATTTTTACACATTTTTTTTTCTTTGAATATGCTATTATTTACAGTCCTCATGTTGACTGATTTTTTACACATTATTTGTTTTAAATACTTTTTAAAGAGTACTTTATGTTTTTGTTTTTCACTCCATTTTTGGCCTTTTTTAATACAATTTTACATGTTTACCATAAGTTGTACTGTTCACATATTTTTTACATTTTTTAGATACACTGTTTTATTGTTTTCTTTCCTGCCATTGATATGCCTCTGTTTAATACATGCATTCTTTGGAAGAGTATAGTGGTATTCATTTGATTACCTTTTTTCTCTTTTCCATAAATACACAATATCATACATTGTTTGTTGTACTTCAAATAAGATTCATACTTGAATAGTCACTGATCTTTGAAGTCTGTGTTTGTCCACAATTACACTCTTTTTTCATGTTGTTGTTTTTATTTACATTGCTTACACTTACTGACTCTCAACGTTTTCACATACTTGATTTTTTTTTTCCATCACACTTGTGTTTATGTCTTATATGTTCACACTCACAAACATGTTCACACTGATGTTCTGCTCATTGAGTTCATTGTGCTTGTCCTTCCACATTTTGCTACACACAAAATTTTTGAATATTTGTTACATTTTTTCTCCCACATTTTCACTATGGTGTACAGTAGTGCATTTCAAAAATATTTTAAACACATTGTATATGTTTTGTCACTCTTTTGTGTTCACATACACAAACATAACATTTTATTTTGAAATTTTTTTCTATACTATGAGATATTTAAATCTCTTCTGTACCTTACTATAAATTAATACAACTTTAAGGTATCAAGTACTCACTGAGTTATAAAAAAAAATTACATTGATTTACATTTTCAGAGTGCTTATAGTTAATTTATTATTTGAATTATGTTTATTCTTATCTTAGTGATTATTTTGTGAAATATTGTTTGTTTAGTTAAGCTCATAATAAAATATATATGTAGTGATCAGATTAACTCAAGACTTTAATAAGTGAAATTTGATGGTATATAATTTCAGAGTATCAGTATATTGTATACTTTAGTAATTGCATTTTAGTGTATTTTTATTTGTACTTTTGTGTGCTATTCTTTGCCAATTTTGTCACTTTTGAAAATATTAGTGTGTTAGTAAGTGACACAACAACATTCCTTTCTTGAACAAACAAACAAAAATCATTAATTTTGTTATTTTTACCGTATGACCACAATTGCCTTCAATTTTCTTTTTAAGCTATAACTAATATTTTACGTACTTGTTACCAAGTTTAAACCTACATTTTCAAGACTTGCAAGTTAACTAATTTCATTCTTTTATAACTTAATTTTTTTCTATTACCTCCACATAATTAATAACTTGTTTATTTGACATTCACGGATATATTGCTGTGTGCATGTGTTGAATGCTTGTTTCCTTGTTTGTGTGGTACCCACAAGCTTGGAGGTATAATTGCTTTTGTGTACTGCCTGGCTGGTCCAGCAGTTTTCACTTGTGTATTTGGATTTCATGCTGTGTCTGTCAATATATCATTTCTTCAATAATGTTCTTAAAACTTAACACTTATTAAATGATGACTTCTAAAGTAAATAATTACACAGTCATAAAATAATAATTAATAATAAAATTAAATGATTCATTTAGTATTATCTCTAACTTGAAAATTTAAAATAAATAAATATGTGAGTGTCCAATAACACTTAAACCTTTTACTGAGATCTTTTTTAATTGTACTTAGATTGATGTTCGTTGATGGTATTGTACAGATTGATATTCAATTTCCTTAATTTTTTTTTCATTGTCATTTTGTGCAAGTATAATTTTTTCAATTGAATGTGCTTATTTTTCTTATGATATACAGATATGTATGTCAAGATACTGTTATGTCATGTACTATTTACAACATTATTACAATTCTGATGGTACAGAACTGTGTGAAAAATTACCATCAAACAAACAAAAAATTTTTTAGTATCATATTATAATTTGAATGTATTGTTTTATTTTGTCAATTGAGTGAAGTATTTTTGATGCATAATTCTGACATTTGAAGGCCTTATTGATATATATATGCAAACCATTCAACAGCGCTGGTTTATAATTATAATTTTGAGTACTCACTGCAAGTTTAAGCAGTATATCTTTGATGTGCACATGAGCTTGAGATGCTCAATTAAAGAGAAAAGGGTGTGCTGAAATGCCCCTTATTTAAAAAAAGGGTGTGCTGAAATGCCCCTTATTTAAAAAAAAAAAAGATAAAAAAAAAGAAAAATAAAAAAAAAAGGATGAGCTAAAATGCCCCTTTGTATTGTGAGCTAAATGCTCCCTTTTTATTTTGTCGACATTTACTTTTGTATTGCTAGCAGTTATTATTTTTATTGTGTCATGACATTTTTTTTTCTTCTCTAAACATTTATTAGGTGGTGGTCAGCAGTAATTTTGCAATTGTATAATTTTGTCTGAATATGTTTAAGATTTTCTTAATTGTTTATGCCAGCCAAACAGAGCATTTAATTAAAATTTTTTAAAGACATTAATTGTAACTAATAAAAAAAAATTTTCTTCAAAAATTTTTTTCCTGGTTGAGGGGAGTATATATGTGATGAAGATCACATATCTAATTTAATAATCATTTAATTTGGTTTTCTTTAATGCAATCTATCCAAAATTCAAGAATTCTAAATCACTTCTGTTTTTCATTTTACTGCCATTTCGGTTTTTAAATCTGTATATTTACTTTTCCCTGTGTGCACTATTCTTTTTGTTCTTAATTGTTTCGTCTCTTCAGACCGGTGTGCTAAAAATAGATTATATTGCGTCCGTTTGCAAAATCAACGGCCTTTTTGAGTTTCCTCTTGGCATCCTGCTGGCGTAAGTTATTTAGTTGTTCCCCTGCGACGACTTTAAAATTATTTGCTCGCGATTACGTCATTGTAATTTTATTGGATTAACTGTTAGGGTTGCTCTGGAATTGGCGCTATTAATCTCAGCCAAGTTATTGTTCTCGCCAATGTGTAATTCTGTGCTGGCGTAATTTTTAAATTATTCCACCTTAATTTCACTGTCCATATAGGACGTATTTTTATTTTCGCTGAGCCACCACCGCCGTTATAATAATATTTCAATAGTATATGTTTAATAAAATAGTTTTTCAGTATTTAACGTCTTTTTATTTTATTGCAACATAAGTGCATTCGAACCTGGATTATCATGTATCACAACGCAGTCTTTAAATTTAAATCAGCCCAACCAAATACCTTTTTTACACTTACTACAAAAGAATTGTTCACCATCAAAGGAATCGTAAACAATTAAAAGAAACCTCCATTCTATACATTTATTATTTCTTTCAAGTGCTACTTTAAAAGAACTTACCTTATACTCCCCAATGCAAAATTTTTTCCAGATCAACTATAATTAACAACAAATCCAGGGCCCAATTAAAAAAATTCTTGACTATAGGCACAACTTGGACTTTGGTCCCCGAACACTGATGTAGGTAGCATGAAATTTGCAAAAGTCAATTACTGTAAATGCCCTAGTTTTGGATTTTTTTTTTCTCCCAAAATGGCAATCATCTATTATTTTTCATGATGAATTTAATGAACAAATTCAAGCTGTACATAAAATAACTAAGAATTTACAACTTTTTTCAAACCCTTTGGTTATAAATGCCGTCTAGTCATCAAGTAGATTAGCAATTTGTTTAAAATATTGTTTGAAAAAATTTGAAAGGTTATATAAAAATCTGCCATCTAAAAGAAAAAAAAAAAACAAGAAAAACTTAAGAAAATTTGAATTGTGTTTTTAGTTTTTTTGGACCCCCAAATGTTGGGGCCCTAGGCCTGGGCCTGAACAAATAAAATACCTAGACAAAATTTTCATGCCGTAATTACCTCACTGAAATTCAGCATGAAAATTAGGAACACTAATTTCGATTGTTGATTTATTTATATAAAAAACGGGGGGGGGGGGAGGAGAATATAAAAACCATGTATGAGCATCAATATATATTGTTCTCATTTGCGAGTAAGAAACGGAATTCAAAGAGATCATAACCCATTCCATAATACTCCCTGTTGACTAAATTCATCCCTATTTGTGGCGGCGAAGCGAAACGCCGAGAGAACGGAAGGCCCATATTTTCATGCCGTAAAAATGTTTGTTCACTGCGGCACCATAAAAAAGGAGGTCGTCGGTAGGTTTCCCTCCCTGGTAAATTCTCCCTCCCTGTCATCTGCTTCGGTGGAAGCCGCCGTCGGTAAATTTCGGTTGTCGATAAATAAATTCTTGCTTTCGCCTAGAAAAAGGTTCGGAAAAAATACAAAACTGTGTTTTATTAATAAAAGTACTCAAGTAGAGTTATTTTTGTTTCATATTTTACGTTAAAATATGTTTTCCTTTTTATAAAATGCATAATTGGCTCATTTGCTCATAGGGAGTAATGCTAAACACGGGAAGAGGTCGATCGTTGCGCCTCCATTTCGTGCGCGGCGGAGTTGACGTTTCTCCAACGTTTCGCTTTATCTCCTTCCCCCTATTACTCCCTGATATGGGATTTGCATCAATTATATTTCATCAATTCATTTCAAATGATGCTTTTTAACTGTCCACTGTTTCTTTTTTATTTCCGTAACATATTACCTTCAAATCTAAAATTGTAATTTTAGACTGCAATTTTAAATGCATTAAAATATATATTTAGAACAATTAATCAACAACAACAACAAAAAAAAATATTGCTGTTTTTCGCGGATCAACTTGCGGTGCGGGCGGCAACCCCTAGCGTGGAGTGTATAACAGCGGGAGAAACGACTCTTGCCAAAGGATGCACGCCAAATCGCCAGAGAGCACTTTAATCCGGCCTGCCCAGCCTCTCGTGGGATCTTCCCCCAGCTATCCAGACGAAACTGAGAACAATAGGAAACCGTGAATTCACAGTAGTTATCATTCTCTCCGCCATGGCGCTGGTCTTATGCCCATCACACAGGGCATCAAAATAAATTTTTTTGTTTAAACAGAATGTATGTTTATCTATAAATATCTTGAAACGTTTCTTCATCCATGCACATATTGAAAAAAAAATTAAGAAATTGATAGTTGGTTGATGCTTTTTTAGGAGCTTCTTCTACATCTAATAAATTAATAATAAATAAATTAAATTAATTTATGTTTGATTTGAATCAAAAATCTCTTTCGGTCTTCATCAGACAAAGCTCGAGGCGCAGAAGCGCAGCTTGAGGGGGTTGCTGCCAAGGGCGGCTCCAGGCTGAATTTTCGGAGGGGGCCATTGAACTCTTTAGATAGTCTACAAATTGTTTAAAATGCTAATTGAACATGAGGAATCGTAAAGTATACGAATCTAAAGTTCAAAAACAAAAAGTTCGGAGGGGGCTATGGCCCCTATGGACCCCTCGCTGGAGGCGCCCTTGGTTGCTGCATCCTCCCCCCTCCCCCCGAAAGAGAACCCTTTACTTAGCTTACAATTTGATACTTAAAATAAATAAAAACTTTGTGAAAAAACACACATAAAAGGTTACTTCAAGGCGTTGTGTGTGTGTGTGTTTTCACAAAGTTTTTATTTATTTTATCTTATAACACCAGTTTTTTGAGTGTTTATTTTCACAATTTGATACTAAGCTTACAATTGAACTTTAGCTTTAATTTTGATACCCAGCCCACCCGAAATAAAATCCTGGGTATGCCGCTGCCGAGACGAAGGGCTTTGTCTGATAAAGACCGAAAGAATTTTTTCGTCGAAACGATCGTACGTATTATAAGTTACATTTACATGTTATGTAGTTTTTTTTTCACAAAGTTTTTATATATTTTTTTCTCCCTATACTTCCGTGTATACGTATGTTCGTACCCGTGGTGTAGCCAAGGGGGTATAGGGCAAGGGCGGATCCAGAAACTTTTCTCGGAGGGGGCGCAAATCGTGAATACTCCTTTTATCTAGTGTAAAGCCTATTTAATATTGGTGAAAGCCCCATTTATCAAGTGTAAATATATTTTTCTCGAAGGTGGCGCACGCCCCCTGCGCCCTCCCCTGGATCCGCCTTTGGTATAGGGGGGGGGTCACAACCCCCGGGAATTTTTTGCCATATAAAATGCATTTACTTCACTCCCTTACATACACACGTATACACAAATGTGAGTTGCAGTAGTCGTAACCCCCCCCCCATGAAAAAATTCTGGCTACGCCATTGGTTCGTATTAATAGGTTTTGGTTTAGTATACCCATGGAAATGATAAATTTTAGTATTTTTGTGTTTTTACGAATTATTCTAATAATCAAAGTTGGCGCCAGCAGGGGATCCGGGGGGCTTGTACCTGCCCCCTGTCAGGGAGCCGGTGACCCTCCGCTTTCGGGGACTCCTGAGTCATTCGTCGGAGAATTTTTAAGATAAGAAACAATCCAATCTTTAGGACGATTCGTGAAATGATGCGTTTACATTTCAATCAGAAACAAAATGTTATGGCTGTCGGAAGTGGGGGATGTTCGCAGTGGCGTGGCCTAGGGAGGGGGCGGGGTGCCCGACCTGCGCAGAAAATTTCTAGAAGCAGTATAACTAACGTGACCATTTATTTTTTCCTTCAAAACGGGACATCTACTGTTTTTAAGGTAATAGTGTAGGGATACTGAATTTACAGGTCTGGGTATCTTTTAAATGTTAAGAAAACGAAAAAAAAAAAAAAAAAAAAAAAAAGCTTGTGTTAATGTTAATATCAAAATAAAATGAAAAAAAACTTTGATAAAACACACATGTACTACAAAAATAGTGCAAGACGTACGTTTCGGGTGGTACAAGAGGTAGGCCCTTCTTCGACTTCAAAAACACCGTCCGGAATAAGGCGGGAAGGTACGAAAGTAAGAAATATAAACAAAAGGACACACAGAAAAAAGGAAGTTGTCATTCGGAAGGAAAAAATCTTAGAAAACCAGAATGAAAAGGGAAAATAAAGTGGAGATCGGGAAGAATAAGCAAAAGAGGAACATGGCTTTAAAAAAAGAAATAAAAATTAAATAAATTGAAATAGTTGACAAAAAAAGAACATTAAAAGAACAAACACAAAAACAATACCCCCCCCCCCCGGCGTTTTCTTTACGTCTCGATAGGGGAGGAAGTGAGGTCAGGTTTTCTTTTTACAGACCCTGCCGTTGGATGATTTTAGATTTTTAGCGGCCTTTATTGAAATCGTTACCGTGGGTTGCTCTTTTCCTAAAAACGAGAAATAACGGTGTCCCGAAGCTGAGCTTGGGAACAATGGGACAAGCCACCTAAAATCGGGACTGTCCCGTTCAAAACGGGACGTATAGTCACCTTAGGTATAACGCCTATGGTTAACTTATTTTAAAAGATTAAAATGTCATGGAGTTTTGGGCGGTTTTCTCCAGATAAAACATGAATATGCCTTAGAACCCCTTAAAATGTCCTCCGATCAAGCCCTCCACCCTTCTTCTTATATGTATTATTAAAACGAAAAGAGAAAAAAATCTGTATGCAAATTATTCAGGAGAAGTTAAATTGTTTAAAATTACTCTAACAGAATAAAAAATAATAAATAAAAATCATGAAATGTTTCTGTAGGATGGGCTCTGTTATCTAAATAAATTATACTGCAATAAATAAATAAGTAAGACACTAGTAAAACTTTTATATAGACACAAGTAAAATTTACGTAAGTATTTAGTTAGTGTCATAGTAACCAAACTAAGTTAAATGTATATGAAAATTTTGCTAGCCCTTTTGGATAGCGTGACGCAAAAGATAAATTAAATTATTGAAATAAATTCATTTGAATACATTATATAGACTCAGTGAAAGTGCGATATATTTGACAGTGTATTTCGCAATTAAAAGCATTGCTTAAATGCGTAAATCTTCTTTAGAAAATAAACTGAAAGTAACTGTAATGGAATTTAAAAACAAATCTTTAAAAATCCCAGCAGGGCGTCACTCAAAATTTGATATCGTTATTTTTAAGACCCATATTTAAAATTCATATAGCTATAAAGTAAAATGCTGCGTCACAAATTTTTAACCCGTTAAGGGTTTTTGCATGGGGATATCATGACTTTTTAGGGGTATGGTCAGAAGATAATAAATTAGTTTCACGATGCGAATTTCAGAAGTTTGCTTGGCATTAAGTTATGTAAATAAATATATAAATCTGTTTTCATGCAGTATCAGAGTATTTGATTAAAAAAGTCACAACAAGTTCTTTTGTAACATGTAACAGAAAATTGACATGTTTTTGTTAGAATTTTATAATAAGAGGCATAATACTGATTATAATCAATAATTTTTTGAGTAATTTTCTATTTATAATTTGGGTCGAGTACAGATTAGTATCCCTGCCGCCATCTTTGATTTTATTTCATTACTTTGCATTCAGTTTTATGTTAAACGTAAGTTAATTTTTTACTATAATTATATAACTTTGGGCCCCATCAGTGACCGAGTGTATAGCGCTCTGAACTGGGAGACGGAAGGTACCTGGTTCGAAACCAGGTTGGGTCCGTCGACCTAATCGTTCGGAGTTTTCCGTGGTTTCCTCCAAAACTAAGCGTAAATACGGGTTAGGACCCCTTAGAAGCCCCCCCCCCCCCACGAACGGCACCTCACCTCTCAGCTTAGAGCCTACGTGTAACTAATCGGCCGTAATTCTAGAACAACAACAACAATATATAACTATTGGTTCTATTGTTTTAATGCATTGTGATTCATTAATTTGCATTCAGTTTAGCGATAACCGCAAGCTAAGTTTCGTAAAAATTATTAATTATCTCGTTCTTAATTAATGATAATCTAGTTACTCGTTCTATTGTTTTAATGCAATGTAATCTATTAATGCAATGTTAGCTTTCAGTTTAAAGCTATCTCTAAGTTAAATTTTTAACTATATTATGATACACAATAAGTTTTTAACTAAGTTAATGATACATCTCAAAATTGTTAATTAAATTAATTAATGATTATAATCATTAATAAAATAGAAAATTACTCAAAAAATTATTGTTTATAATCGGTTTTATGTCGCTTTTTAGAAAACTAATTTCATAGTATGTTTGTTTTTTTATCAGTTGATAATTTCATTTTTTTCGTTTAGATGAACTGCCAGTTTAAGAATTTGCGCAAAATATTATTTATTTAAAAAAAGTTTTGTAATATGACTTAAAATAGAATTACTCTCGAATCCCCCTGAAAGAAAAAGAAGTTTAAAATAAAAAATCCTTAAGGCTGTCGGTCTAAAAATCGAAACCTATTTCACATCCCTTCAGTAGAAACCAAAATAAACTAATTTAGTAAAGGTTCACATCCACCCTCGAAAAAAAAAAAACTCACCAGTGTCAGAAGAAAGCAGTTGTAACTAAATACATATACGTTTTCTCCAACGTTAGAAGAATTTAGTATGTCCGCGAGATCGGCAATGCGCATGCCATAGTTGGAAAAGAGACTCGGCGTGCTGACATAAGTCGGGCGTATAAAGCTCCGTTTCCACTTGTGTCTTTGCTGACCTTAATTCTTTACTGACTCAAATGTCGTAACGCTAAAGCAGAATTCCGTTTCCATTAGCTTTGTTCTCTTTTAGAATCGTACGCTTCCTCCAATGGCTGTTAGCGATTTCGTGCATGTGTGTTAAAACTTTTATCTGATTCCCGTTTTTCTTTTAAATATATCCCCTTTTTTATTTTTAAATACAGAAGAATTTCTTAAATTGGGACTGCTAATTTACGGAATTTGAATTATCAAGTCGAAATTAGACCTTAAAATAACAATAAATCCTTATTCGAACGAAAATGTTTTAGATTGTATTAAAAATGTTTAAAAGAATAGCATCTTTCTAATGAGCAATTTCTCAGTAAATGTATTTTATTTTTAATGCATTTTTCTATTTAAAAAATGTAAGTCATTTTTTTAAACTTTACCTGATTATAAAGATTTTTTTTTTTTTTTTTTTTTTAATAATACTACAGGATTTTTATAATCTGGAATTTTGTGTTATGCAGAATCGGTAAAGTCCCGTCGATTTTGAATTTGAAAAATTCTACTGTATTTATTTAAGGTACTTTCTTAGTTAGCACATATTATACTTATTTTAGGATGATTAAAAAAAAAAAAAAAGAAAACCTTGGTGTCAATGATTCCCATAAATTAGAGGCTTTAAAATACTAAGTTAATTGAGCTGTTTTGATAGATTTAAAAGGCAGCCACATTTTTGATAAATTTACGTACTGCAAGCTGTCTTTCAGCAAGTAAGTAATTAATAGAATATTGATATCTGCTTTTTGTGTGTTTTATAAATTTAAGAAATACATTATGTTATTAATTTAATTTCAGTTTATTCTAACATACACTAAAAGCATATAACTATTTCTGAAAAGGTTGTATTGTATTGTGTTATGGTAAACCTACACAAGGAGTATTTCGTATTGCCTATGTAAGGGGGGGGGGTGTCTTGCGCGGTTGACTTTCTTACTGCTTCTGAAGCGTATTTACGTTACATCGTGAGAAAAACCGTCCAAAACTCCGAATTTTTAGATTACAGACACCCGGTAGACCAGAACCCTGGACCTTTATACTTCAGTTATCTACCATCTTCAGTATCTTATCAACTCGGCTCGGGTGGGCACAACATCTTGTTTTAGATGCCGTCTCCGGCCTTTAAATGTCTAATGCAACAGCTAGTGCATGTATAAATTTAGATTAATTAATCAAATTTCTATCTGAAAAGCATTGAACAAAATTTTAAATCTGGTATTTAACGGAATACAAAATAAAAGTGAGAAAACCTAACATTTGGAAAAAATATTGGTCTTAAAATTATAATTCAATAAATTTTATATATACATGAAGAGTAAAAGAATTATTATTAAAACTAGTTTGTATATAAAACTACTATTTACTTTCCTTTGTATACTAAATAATAATAATTATTAATTAATTATGTGAGCTTTCTGAAGAGAAAAAAAATTCATTGAAATATTAATTACATATTGAATTTTCCAAATAATATTAGATATTATAGTTAATAATATTAGAAAAATGAAGACTTAATTTAATTAGAAATAGCTATCAAAATACTAGAGATATAGGAAACGAAATACTTAATGAAAAGGTTAGGAAGGAGTTCAAACAAAAAATACTTAAATTACTTTAATTCAAAGTCTTAACTATTTTTAATTATTAATTAATAGAAAAATAAATTACAGAAAAAATAAGTAAAGTGTATAATAATCTGTTATTATTATTTTAAATGAAATAAAACAAAAACGAGAGTAAAACAAACCCATCTCGCAAAAGAGCGACGGCGAGGATCGAACTGAAGATTTCTGGTCAAAGAGCAGAAGCGGAACGTACTAGCTATCTAGGACCAAACATCTACGTGACATCTCAGATAGCTGATTGCCAAAAGCAAAAGGAAATAGAAATATTATTAAAAGAGTGACTAATTAAAAACATAAGGGGTGACATATTCAAAAGGAAAGCTGAACGGAATTATTATGTGTGTATGAAATCATGGATTGAGATTGAGCGCTGAGTCATTTCCCTTTAGCTTTTTTAGGTCAATTCTTTGCATCAATTTTGTCCAGAGCATATTTATAACAATTTGGAATGCTGTGATGAAAATCGATGATTAATTGAACAAACAACAACAACAACAAAAAAAATTAAGAGCCTACTTATCCTTAAAAAATATTTTCTTAGGCTCTCTCACTTTTGCGCCCGCCAACAGCACTGTATTCATACTCCCTGCCTTGTTTACCGCCTCTCAAAGAAGATCATTTTCCGTATTTTATTGCGCGAGTTAAATAGTCCCCTCTTTGAACTGGATTAAATTAAAAAAAAAAAAAAAAAGCGAGTTTTCCTAGCTTAACCGGCGACGTCACTCATCGAATTTGGCACCGATTAAAATCATATATTAATTGTAAAAAATTCGTTAGAGCGGATTCCGAGATCCAGAAGATACATTTTCCAAATAGCGAAAATTAGTTGTAATTATAAGTGCCGCGATGTTTTACGGTTGGTTGGTTGGGGCTGGCTGCGTCACTTGCAGAACTGTTGTTCTCCAAGATAGAGCATACAGTTCATTTTTTTGTAATACAATAAAAGAAAAAATAGATTAGAATGTTTGATGAACGACTGGTCGCAACTTTGAAAAGGAAAGGCAATTGAGGAAAAACGAAATCTTATATTCAAATCAGTCACCTGGAGTAAGGTACAAGTAGCCAAAAACTTGAAAATAGTATGGAAATGGAATTTTTTTTATATAAAAAAAGTAGCCCAAGTCGACCCCTGTACGTGTCGAAAAATTGCATAACCCTACTGTCTTTTCAATTGGAATATTGGTGTCTATATTCGTGTAAGAAAAGTTGAAGTATAGTTAGAATATGCCTGGCGAGGATTTTAAACCAGTTTTTGTAGACGATTTTAGTATAGATTTCAAATTTGAAGAAGTATTTTACGGAACAAGAAAAACAAATATGGCACACTCGCGGATTATGATGCCCATTCCAAACAGTATTTTAAAAAATCAAGTAGAATATGCCTAACGAATTTTGTAAAATAGTTTTTGTAGGCAATTAAACCTATAACCAAAGTATATTCAAAATTTATTTACCTATTTTCCATTTGTATTAGTTGCTTTAACAATATCCATTCCGTGCGAAGAACGGGTACTTCAGCTTTGTAAAGTATAAAATAAATCGGTTGATATAGCCTAAATTTGCTGATGTGCGATATACGCCGGGGTATACGGTAATCACTCGCGCAAAAAATTATTTATTTATTTATTTTGAAATGTAAAGTCATTAATGAGAATATTTGGAAAGGAGCCTGGATTTGTTTCAGATATTCATACATGTTAGAGGCAACCAACCAGTGGCAGCTCGTGGGATACAGCAAGTACAGCCGGGCTGTACTTGAAATTATCAGCACATACTTTAAAATAATTTATTCTACTAACTTTCTTCAATTCAGATTAGAATTATGGAATTCCTATCGTAAATTAAAAAAAAAATCTCAAAAAAAAAAAAAAAAAAAAACCTATTGTAGTAACGGCTGGATCTCTCATTCGCTTAAAATGTTCATTTTAATAATGAACGTCTAAAATGTTCATTTTCGCTTAAAATGTTCATTTTAATAATGAATCTTTAATAGATTAAAAATCTCAATGTATGCTGAAAAATGTGAGGGGGGGGGAGCGCCACTGTAAGTTAGCCTTTGTTGGGGGGGGGGCACGACGTTAAAAGGTTGAGAACCGCTGTTCTAGCCCATTATAACGGAAACAATAGTTTTTTTTTTTTTTAATTGTCTGGGAAGGTTGAAAGTTTTTAGTCTTATTTGTTACTGGGTCCATGTGTTATTGGAATCTATGATTTAACCGTTTTGAAACAAGGAGCCCCGTTATTATCCAGTTTGCGTCTTGCTTGAAACTCCGTTTAACACATGGAAAGAAGATAATAAACGACAACCACTAAAAGAAAATAGACAGACACCAAAATTGTCCATTCATAAGAAAAAAGCAGGTTCGTCTCAGCATGGTCGTAGCTTCCATTTCTCATGATATGCACTATTCTCGTGGCTATGGGGCAGTTTTTATTTACAAAAAAATGTTTTGTTGGCCGTGTTTAATCGTTGAGATAAAAAAGACCGTTTGGAATGGTACTGGATAGGATGGATTACCACCATCACACGAGCACGTAAAACACATGAAAGCTCAATCGAGCATTTAAAAAATTCTTTAAAATTTAAGGAGTTGATAAGAAGTGGGAGCTAAATTGTTGACGCATTAAAGGAAAACTCTTGACTTTATATTGCTGAATTTATCAAGAAGGTAAGCCTAAATAGACGCTTCATGCAATTACCCATCAAAGCAGTATTGTTTTTAAGTAAGCAAGAACTGGCATTAAGAGGACATGGCGAGCGAGAAAATTCTTTAAACATGGGGAATTTTAAAGAGCTTTTAAAATTAATGATATCTGAATTAAAACAACACCCTTTTATGAGGACATCACTGACTGATTCGCAAGTTTAAAAGAAAAGAGGATTGATTTGACTTATAAAAAAAAAGTAAGTTTTCTTTTTTTTTTCTTCTTTCTTTTCTTCTCAAGTTATCATTACAAAAGAAAATTCTCAGGAAACTTCGAATCAGACTCGGATTAATGCAATTTGGAGGATAGGAGCGGTTGGTTGAAATTTATGTCCATTTTATGGAAGTAAAATAGGATCTCTTACATTTCTTATGTAATTTCTTTTTTTTTTCCTGGATGAGAGCTTAATCCGCCAACTTTCGAATTCAGTAACAAAGATTTTCCATTCCTGGGGGGGGGGGCATATGTTTCCGGCTGCACTAACATTTTTGACCACGGGCCGCCACTGCAACCAACTAGGGCCCGATTGTGATTAGTGAAGAGGCTTAGGAAGCGTGAGCTTCCCCTCAAAATTTTAAAGATATTTAAAGGGGGGGGGGGCGAAAATGACTGAAAGTTTGCAATTAAAAATTCTAGCTTTTGCTATTAAATGCACTTTTAAAGAATTCATTTTTGAGAAAGTGTACTGAAGCAAGAGAAAATATACACTACTTTTGTAATGTTCTGTTATGAAATTAAAATAGTGGACGTTTTGAATCGATAAGTTTTCTTTTAATTTCTTTAACAACCACGCATGCCAGCCTGACCATCTAGTCGGGAACTGCTCCAATATCCGCCAGGGATTTGGCCCAGCTTTGTTACAATGTGTTTTTTTTTTTTTTTCTTCGCTTAATTAATTATCTGAAGTGCATAGTAATACCATGGTAAATCTAATTCGACAACTAAAAACCGTAGAATTTTGATGGTAATGTTTGTGAGTGGGGGAAAGAATGAACTTCAACCTGAAAACAGGGCGTGCCGGTAACCCCGGTTAAGTGGGGGAGGGCTCGGCTGAAGTGGGGTCTCACACAACTGAATTAAACTAGGGGGCCACGGCCCCTAGACTCGCTTTTTGTACGAGGCATCCGGCCCCTAATAAGGCTTATTCGTAAAAAAGGCATAATTTCAACAGACAAAAGACAAAGATTGGATCAGATAGAATGTTGCCGAGCTACACATTACTTGGTTCTTGCATGTTCCTTGGAACATAAAAATTCAAACTTCACACTATTTTTAATTATATAAAACCTTGCGTATGTGCCACTCATAGAAACTTACGTATATGTATACTTAATAATTAGTTCCAAGAAAACAGTACTTCATATGTTTTCTTTGAGAAAAACTACGGAACAGCTAGGATAGCTTGCCACCAATGGCGACTTACACAGGCTCATAACCGATAATTACTGCTCATGTATGGTTATCAGGAAAACCGTTATCCATACATAATCCTTTGCAGATTGGCATATTTAGCACCACCAAATATATCATCTCGCCGCACTGGCAAATATCCAAGCTGTACTATAACTGCTATAATGGCATAGTTAACGCCGCTAGAAATTACCCAAGCTGAACCTAACCGGCTTTACTATAACCTGCATTTTAATTAATTTTCATTTTCAAGATACTGGGTGCTAACATTTTGGACACGCGGTTTAGATTCATCCTGCTTGGAGAGATAGCCTTTTACCAGATCGTACCTGTCATTCCAAAATGGCGCTTTTTAAATCAGTTATGTTGTTGTTGTTGTTGCTTATGCCCTCTAGCAACCGCGTTGCGTTGACAGATCCCCCTAGATATAGGCAGGCGATGGGCCGAACGAGCGGCTTCCATTTCAATGAGCCCCAGTGGGAGGAAGTCCGTCTTAGCTCGGGGTCCCGTAATTTTGAACCAATTCCAGAGGAGGGACCAACCCCCTGAAATCGGCACCCCCAGAGGTATCGTTTAACAACTTGGAGGAATTTGGAGCCACGACGGATTTTACGCGCACCAGCTCCCATTAGCGTACACGGTTCTACAGCGGACGGGCCGAGAGGGGGAAGTCCCTCCCAAGCACTGGCCAAGCCAGATGCTGCTTCACTTGCCGTGTTCTTATGGGAACGGAGTTTAGCGCCCAGTCCACTGCGGGACTAAATCAGTTATAATTAGTTATTCTGTTTTGGAAAAACGAATAATCGATAATTCTAACTCCTGTTATCTAAGAGAACTTACTATTTGAAAATTGTCAACTTTGTGTAACACACTTTGACTTATTTATTTTACATACTTTTTAATTTGGCGTAAAATTGGTGTAATTCTACTTCATGCTTGTCAATTCCACGCGATTCTACATACTTGGAACTGCTTTGTTGCAAAGGCATGAATAATTTTATGCAGGAGAAAATTGCCAAACCTGGCAACCACTATGTTTATTTTTTCAGTTTTTTATTAATATCTTCTAAAATAATTAGAATTTCGAAATTTAAGTCAACTAATCGGCTTCCCGGAATTTTTCCAATTCCATGGACACCAGCGTCGAAACTCAAATCCCCATGGTTTCGGAGGAGATAGCAGAACAAGCTTTTGACAGCGGCCGTTACTTTCTTTTAGAATAGAGAGATAAAATTAAATACAGTGTATATCTTGAAGACCTTGATGCCTCAAATAAAAAAAATGTGGCACGTTTTATAAACTTAATCCATCTTATTTAACCTCGTTACCTCGATATCTGGATTTTTTTCAGTATCCCTTCGACTTCGAGGTTACACAGTATTCGCATATTTCTTGGACTATTCTTTCTTTTTTTGAGCACCAAAACTACGAAAGCCTAAACGATTTCATTACAAACTCAAAAGAATTCAACACCTAATTGATACAAAACTTTATTCTTTAACTTTTAAAACAAATAAATCACATCAAACACACAAAAAATACGATATACATTAGAAAAGAATAGCACATTTCATAGGATCAAAATTATAAATATTTTTTAAATGCTGTCAGAGAGCATAGTACTCTGTGCAGACAAGAAATATATTTAAATGCAATCTTGATATTCACAGGCTACAAATCCAAAAAATGAAAAATGCAAAGCGGTGGTTCCCTTTTAAAATCAGAAAGAAATTGACAAACCCTTCCGAAAATCAGAAAAAGAAATTGGCTAACTCCTTGTACAGTCTACGTGTACTCGTATAATATTTTCACGAAAATGTTTATACAACTAGCTAATCTCCAGAGGTTTGCGAAACACAGGTTGGGAACCAATACTGTAAAGGGAAAAAAATACAAAACTTATCATATTATAAAAATCTTTTTAAGAAGAGTTCATAACTTCTCTCACTAAAATAATTACAAAATGGTTTTTAATTAAAACTTTACTTTAAAAATATATTTTAAAAATCAAGGCCAAATGGTTAATATTAAGATCACCAGCTCTTGGAAAATGAAAGATAAAAAATATGGATAATTTTCATGTCCCAACTTTTTAAACTGCTTTTTTCAAAAAGCTGGTAATGGTTGGTCCCCATTCTGTAGAGCAGTGCTCTCCAACTTCAATATCCCTGCAGACAGGTCAACGTTTGATAATTTTACTGCGTACTGCTGTGAAGAAGGGGAAGGTGAGATGCATTAAATTGTTTTGATTTAATATTTGATAATGATAATATTATTATAATTTTGACATACAAATGACATTTCGTTATTGATCGTTTCATAAAAAAATAAATAAATAAATAAAATAAAATAAAAAATTTGTCCCCTCCTCTTTCATGAAAGTGCATCAATTTTATGACTGCAATTTTAATTTCCAATCTTTAAATTTTTATAAACTAATTTAAAAGAGCTACAAGATTTCTTCTGTTTCAAAGGTATAAATTAGCACAAACTCCATGGTACTCACACCACAGAATAGCACAGTAAATAAAATGAAAATAATTGAATGTTCCATGGGCGGTGTATATATTACTGGTTGATCCACGGACCAGTATTTTCATTAGAGATGAGACGGGCTCTGTAATTCATGATTGTGCTCGGGCTCAGGAGATATTTTTGCTTTATTGTACACCCTCCAAAAAAGTATTCGAATAAATTTCCTATGTTGGTTTCATATATTAAAAATTATTTATCATAGAATATGAATTAGGCTATGCATAAATATGACTTTCCATATTTCTGTCAAGTTGTGAGTTTTTCAAAAACTCAATTATTATTCTCAAATCTAAAATAGGAATTTTATCTCTTACTCGAATACTTTTTTCGGAGGGTGTATATATTCTTTGTAAACAGATTTTAAAAAGTGATTCATGGGAGAAATAAACTAATTATTATTGTTTGATAAACTTAAATATATAGAATTAGAAAGAGCATTAAGAGTTCGCTATTATATTTGTCATTTATAATTTGCACAAACGACAAAATTTATGATAATCTATCAATGGAGTAATTGACATTTATTTATCTATTAGCTGAAATTTCGGGCTCTTGCTTGGGCTCCGACTTCGGAAATATTGCTCATGCTTTAATTGTTCGGGGGCTTTTAAAAATGAGCTTGAACTCATCTTTACTGTCCATGGCTCAGGGGTTGGAGCACACTACTGTAGAAGATAATGTTCTATACAGAATAAATTCGTTTTTAACTCTTTTGCTTAAACTCGCTAACCAAAATAGTAACTTCATGTTGTTCAAGTCAAAAATTCAGAAGCATTAGCCAATTTTCTTAGGTCTATTCATTTGATAATAATGAGATTTACAAAAATTGGTAAAAGGTGGCAAAGTGTAATGCACATTTTTTGCTATGCGACAGATATTTTACAGAAAAGTTGTCGATTTTTCATTAAACTGATGCCAGAAATTTAACTACCACTCCAGGAATTATAAAAAAACTGAAAATGTGATTAAAATGCTAATGAGCAAAAAGAGTTAAGACACTCAAATTACCAATAACATTAAATTGAAAATATTTTCTTCCCGAATGGAGAATACAATTGAAACACTCACCAATTTTCATCAACACTGTATTTTTCATTTTTCAAATTTAATGATAATGCTTTCCAATACTTTTTAATAAATGAATAAAACAGTAAATGAATTTTAAAAAATTAAATTTAATCCCTTGCACACCATGTTGACTTTAGCATTAAAGCATTCAAAACCTTGTAATTCTTTGTGATTTCAATGGACAACTATTGCCATATGTGAAAGAGAACAGATAAATCAACAGATGTTACAGCTCACATTATCAAACCACAATTTTCAAGCATAGCACATAATAAACCTAGCAACAATTACAGTGAATGTACAAAACTATGACATACATATGTACGACTGTACATCATGCTTTTGGATCACAAGAATTTCATGACATACGCATGAACAGGTGTGCAAGAGATTAATTATAAGCTGATTAGAATTAATCTTTTGAAAAATGATACTCTGAAAGTACGGTATTAGTTCAAAAATCAGACATACTCAAGCACTTCACACAAAAAAGGTGATGGATATCTACGACATACTGCACGTCTTGGAGCATATGGAACTTGAATAGCATAATTTCACAATTTAACATTCAAATTAAAACATATGCTTCTGAAACTTTTTCCAAACATTATTTCAAAAACATACTTATTTTCTTTTCTCCATTTACTTCAAAATCACCCATTGTTGCCAGCCAAAATGACAATTTCACACACACAGTCAACATATTTTTAATTCACTAAAAGAATTTTTCACAGTAAAATGATTCAGTATATTGTAGCAATTAAAAACAGACAAAAGTTAAAATATCTTCATCAAAACTTTTATTGAAATTAAACACAGAGCCAAAAAATTCTCAAAATAACTAAATGCTTTTAAAAAATGAGAACTCTGTTAAAACCAATTATTCATGAGTCTAATAAAATACCGATTATAAGCATTCCCTTGTGCAAATACAAAATCAGGTAAACTACGGGCAGGGTCTTATAACTGACCGCCAACCTCTACCCCCCAGCATTGATGTCACATCTGTAGTTCATGGAGACATCACAATTCATGGCAGTGGCATCGCTGGGAATGCATTTTGTCCTTCTTCTAAGCAGTTGGGGTGGGGGTAGGGGGCTTATAATCGGGTTTTTATGGTGTAGTGTTATTTTTTTCTTGCTAAACATAATGTCATTAATGAGTAAGTTTAGCCAGACACAATTTTATGTAAAACCACAGAATTCTAGACTTGGTTTTGTAATATATTCCAGTATCATACTTAAATTCTTTATATTGCATAGTAAAATTATAAAACAAAATTATCATCAATGAAAAACTATTGTTTCACAGAGCAGTTATTTTTCTATTTTTTGTTTCCAAACAAAAAAATGCAAAAAATCAAAAATCTTGATATTTAGAACAACATATCTTATGACACTTTTAGCAGTATTAGGGATTCCCTACGAATGTCTAGGAAGAGCTATTGTGGGTCAATAAAGGTTTATTGAAGATCTATAATATTCAAGGGATTTATTGGATGTCTATGATAAAATTTCTGGTTTAAAGTTTTTATTTAACTTTCAAGGAATATACAGGGTGTCTATCATATAAAGTAAGCTTGATTTCTTGACCATAACAAATACGAAACACTAATATCAAAAATACATTCGTGCCAGGGATGCAGAATATGTACGATCCGGCAATCTAGGATAGGGGGAAATTTTAGCCATCTGGGGAAAATTTTGCAGAAAATATACAACTGATTTCGATTTTAACAATGAATTACAAAATTCTTCGAGTTATTCTTTCTCATTCCTATTTTTAAGGCGATTTTTTTCAACTTTTTCACCGATCAGGAATTTGCTTTCTCTTAACTTGGACCAATTGCTATTTAGTAAACATGTATATGTAGCTTGTACAGTGCAAATATTTTTACACTTATGGTAATACAGAACTTATGCAAGGCTATAAACATATCATAAAATTTTGGGGAAATTTGCATATGGATTGAGGGAAATGTAGAGTGTAAAAACAGTTTCTGCACCCCTGCATCATACTGATAGAATGAAGAAAAATTATACTTTTAAATTTAACACTATTATTATACAGGGTGAGCAGCGAATAAGCCCTGATTTCAAAATTAAATATCTCTACAACAAAGATTGATAGAATTATACGGTAAACTGTACGTTTAATAGCAAAACCGTAAAAATGGTGCACAAAAGTTTAGAAAATTTAGTTACGAAAATCGTCAACTAAGAATTCGAATGAAATGGTAAAAGGGAGTTGAGTCGCTAATCGTGACCTAGTGCTTCATTTCTTGACCTTTTCTTGACTTTCGTGACCTTTTTTCCAATTCTTGACTTTTCCGTGACTTTCGTGACCTTTGCATGATGGTAGACACCCTGATATATGATTGTGAGATAATGGTATCTAATTTACAATGTATAAATATAAAAAAGATTTGAATAGGGCTGTGAAACCCACACATCTAAAAACAAATGTAAATCAAGTTTATAACATTCAAATCCTTGCTGACAATACAAAACAATTCGAAGAGATCAATCAACATCTTTATAACTAATTACATCAGCATTAGTTATAAAGATTTGCAAAGTTTAGGTATTCCATTCAAAAGTGAATTCGATTGATACAATCAATTTTTAAGCATGTGGTTATGCTAAATCTTGGAAATTGTAAAGATTTTCACAAAAAGTATATCAAATTAACTCATGTCACCAACAAGTGTTTTTAGATTTTTTCCAGATCTATCTCGGTTAAGACAGAATTTAGTTACATAAACAATTTATTAAGAAAAAATACAAAGTGATTAAATATCATAGAACCTTGGGGGTTGTGTTTTTTTAGTCCAATTGTATGAATCCAATAACCTCATTTTAACAAAAGAATGAATTCCTTTACACAGTACCTAAATCAAATAGAAACTGTGATGGAAAAATAAATTTCAAAAGAATACTCTAGGCCAGCGTTTTTCAGCCTGTGGTGGGACACGACCCCTAAGGGGGGTGCAGAGCATTTGCAGAGGGGGGGGGGTCACCAGAAAAACCAAAGAGCAAGTAGTGATGCATATTTTTAGAAATATCATCTTATTTATTCTCATTTTTACTCAAAAATATATCCCTTTTCGCTTAAAATGTTCATTCAAACTTTACTGATAACATTATTTTGTAGAAAATTCGACTAAATGTTCATTGCTAAAGATTAAAAAACTGAATGTATGAGGGGGGGGGGGCAACATTAAAAGGTTGAGAACCGCTGCTCTAGGCTAACCTGTAGCATGTGGTCTGCCAAATTTAAACAAAATGCCTGTACGACATTTGCTACTGTTTGAGGTTATGTTGGAGAACACTAGATATAATTCTGCTTCTAGGGAAAGCATGTCAGCTGCTGATAATTTTCTCCTTGTACAGATGTGAACATATACATTCTTTTTTATCTACATCATACATGCAAGTTTACTTCTCTGCAAGGGTAAGGATATGTTTTTCCCTGGTATGTTTTTGAATGTACACTTTGAAACACACTTAGCATGCACAAGGTTTCTCCTCTGTATGGCTAAAAGTATGTACATTTAAGATATGCAAGAAAAAGCTTTCTCACACACATCAGACTTAAAAGGTTTCTTCCCTGTATGCGCATGAAGGTGTAAATTCAAGATATATTCTTCAGAAAATGCTTTTTTATACACACCCATACATAGGGCTTCACCCTAGCACGAATAGTATGATGTCTCTTCATAGTTGAATTTTGAAAATATGCTTTTTAATTAAAATAGTTCAAACAATTCTCTAAATTAAAAATAGTTTAAAAAATACATTAAAAAGTCTGAACAGTAAACTTGTAAAAATAACTTGAATTTCATGTAATTAAGATTACAGTAATTTTTTGCACTGTGGTCCATACCAATAACTTATGTACTCAGAGAACATGCTGAAAAAGCAAATTACAGTATAGAACCTGTTATCCGGAATGGCTGAGACCGGGTGTATTCTGGATAATTGAATTTTCTGGATAACTGGTTGGGGATCAGCATGAGATCTACTGATTTGATTGGTAGCACAAATGTTACTTTCTTGATTAGAATTAAAGATTAATAGTTAATATACTAGAAAAATAATATAAAAAACTCTTAATATGATCAAGATAAATAATAATCATTTAGAGAGGGAAATAATAAATATATTATAACTTTTTGAAAACTTAGTCACACACTAAAAAAATAAATAAAATACCTTACCAGATTGCTTACTTTATAAATTCTAGCTGTAGTACTCAAAATAGAAAAACAAAAACATAAGAAATTAAAAAAAAAAAACTCATTCTTTGCCTTTCTTTCGGAAAAAAAAAAATAGGAATTCAATCGATTGAAAAATGATTCCAGATAAGAGGTTCTATACTGTAATGGGCCTACTTTTATACTAGGGATGCACCAAATACCATATTTTGCTGCATAACGAATACTATAATTCGGTTATAATTCTAACCGAATATTCGGCCGAATACCGAATACTTCATTAAAATTTATTAAACCGTTATTAAACTTTGATTGCAATGATTAATTTAATTAGTTTTTTCTGAAACAATATTTCATATGTTGTAAAACTTCAAAAATTAAAATGTTTTGAAATTTAATATCCAAATGTGTTTCCTTTATATATTATTAATAACTTTTTTTAATATTAGTGAAATGTTGGTAATTTTTTACCTGCATATTTTATTAAAAAATTAGCAGTTAATTGACTTTACATATTTATGAACACTTAATGTTATGAGTTTATTTTTCCTGGTTACTGTTTCAAATTTAAATCAAGCAAGGTTAATGTTATGTGTCATAAGATTTAAGAAAAATTGAAAAGCAACAAAATTCAAATTTAACATCTGAGTGTTTTCTCTAACATTAAAACTAATTTCATTGTGATATTAGTTTTTTGTGTGATTGTGGAACGCTACGTTAGGGCTATCTGCCAAGGATGGGGGTGCCTTGGTAGGAGGATTTTCTAAAGGTTTCTAACACTTATTCCCATGTGATATTAGTAAGTAACAACTTGAATCAATCTAGTACTTATGGCATTATACTATATCTTTCATTCATGATTTAAAAAATATGTATTTGTTTACCGATTGGTGAATACTTAAATTTGTTTACTATTCGGTTGCCGAATATTTTAAGTATTCGGCCGTACTGAATATTCGGTTTGTCTGCTGAACAGGCAGTATACCGAATACCAACCTAATATTCGGTGCATCCCTATTTTATACCAAATTTAGTTATGATCAGTTCATCTATTTTAGCAGTAGAACCGTGTTCACAGAGGAAGTTAATTACAACCACTCTGTATAGTCTTTCTCTTTTACATCACACATATAAGTTTACTTCTCTCCATGGGTAAGAATGTGCTTATCTCTGGTTTCTCTTCGAGCAAACGCTTTAAAGCACACGTCACATGAATAAGGTTTCTCACCTGTATGGATAACAAAATGTCTATTCAAGCTAGATACTGAAGTAAAAGCTTTCTTACACACATCACAGACGTGAGGTCTCTCTCCTGTATGGGAGCGAAGGTGTGTGCTTAGGTGTGATTTTGTACAGAATGCTTCTCTACACACATCACATACGTAAGGCTTCACTCCCGTATGGATATAAAGATGCCTCTTCAAGCACGAACTTTGGGCAAACGCTTTTTCGCACACATCACACGAGTAAGGCTTTTCTCCTGTATGGGTGCGGAGATGGGAATTCAGGGATTCTTTGTCGGCAAATGCTTTCTTACAAAAATCACAGACATGAGGTTTCACGCCTGAATGAGTACGAAGATGTCTGGACAACGCTTCTTTCTTAGCGAATGCTCTCTTACACACATCACACACATAGGGTTTCTCCCCTGTATGGACAAGAAGATGTTTCTTGAGATTACTTTTGGAAGTGAAAGCTCTTTTACACACGCCACAAGCGTGAGGTTTCTCCTTTGTATGAATATGTTCAGTATGACTCTTTAACGAGTGCTTTTCGGAAAATGCACTATTACAAACATCACACACATAGGGTTTCTCCCCTGTATGGACACGAAGATGTTTCTTGAGATTACTTTTGGAAGTGAAAGCTCTTTTACACACGCCACAAGCGTGAGGTTTCTCCTTTGTATGAATATGTTCAGTATGACTCTTTAACGAGTGCTTTTCGGAAAATGCACTATTACAAACATCACACACATAGGGTTTAAGTCTCTCCCCTGTATGAATAAGGAAATGCCTTTTCAAGCTCGTTTTGGAAGTGTACGCTTTATTACAGACATCGCACACGTAAGCTTTTTGGCCAGAATGGCTGCGAACGTGCCTATCCAAAGTCGCTTTATCGGTGAATGCTTTTTCACACACATCACACACATAAGGTTTCTCCCCTGTATGGGTGCGAAGATGCGCATCGAAGACCGCTTTCGTAACATACGATTTCTCACACACATTACACGCGTAAGGTTTTCCCCCCGTGTGCATGTAGAGGTGTTTTTTCAGAGTCGATCTCTGAGAGAAAGCCCTGCTACAAAAATTACACAAATGAGGTCTCTCGCCCGTATGAACGAGGAGATGCGTCCTTAAATTTGCCGACTTAGCAAACCCTCTATTACACACGTTACAGACATAAGGTTTCTCCTTCGTATGGGTGCGAAGATGACTTTTCAAATGTCCATTCTCAGAGAATGCTTTCTTACACACATCGCACTCGTAAGGCTTCTCTCGCGTATGGGTTCTAAGGTGCACATTCAGTTTCTGCTGCGTAGCGCAGCCTTTTAGGCAAACGTCACACATGTAAGGTTTCTGCCCTTTATGAAATACGAGAAGATGTTGATTCAAGTTTCCTTTATGGGCAAATGCTTTATCGCAAATATCACATGCGTAAGGTTTTTCCCCCGTATGGGTTCGAATGTGTATGTTCAAGTGTTCTTTCAGGGTGAATGCTCTATTGCAGGTATCGCATACGTAAGGTTTTTCTCCCGTATGGATACGAAGATGTGCCTTCAAGGATGGTTTCTGCGAGAATGCTTTATTACAAAAGTCGCACACGTAAGGCTTCTCCCCTGTATGGATACGCAGATGTATATTTAAATCTGCTTTATAAGAAAATGCACTGCTACAAATAACGCATACGTGAGGTTTCTCTTTTTTACCTGTTTTCAAGTTAGTTTCACAAGAGATTGTTCTGTTACATGCAGCATACTCATTAGGTTTGTCGCTAGAGTGGATACTATGTTCAATCAAGCTTTTTTCATCAGATAATGACTTATCACGTGTCTCACATTCATAAGATGTCTCACCTGCGTCAGTATAAACTTGTGCCTTTAGGCTTTGTGTTGCAAAAAGAGCTTTTTGACATCCATTGCTCTCAATAGTTCTATAATGACCTTCATGAGAGGAATAACCGTCTCCGAGTTGCAGGTCCTGACACAATGCTTTTTGGGAAGCATCGCCACTTTTGCAGGCTTCCACATCCATTGGAAAACAGGAATGTTTAATAATAGATCTAGTAAAATGTTAAATTCTGTTCTAGCACGAGAAGTTATTATGTTTCAGCTCTTTCTAAATCTCCTAAAATTGAAAGTTAGTTCATAGCATGCAGCTAAATGATATAAAACTACTTTGCAGTTTGTTTTGTAGTGAAAATGAGAACTGAGCTTCGTTAACAAATTGTAGTTATGCAGCTTGTAGTTGTCACTTTTAAGTAGGGTTGAATGATTTGTCGTGTTTTGTCACACAGGCATTTGAATTTTGCTAGAACAAATCATAATGCATATATTAACATCTTAGAACTGCTACATCATTTTTATTCCTGATGCTGATTGAGAAAGAAAAATTTCTTTTGTCTAGTGGGGTTTTCTAGGATGTAAACTCTGTTTTCGTTATTACTAAACAAAATTTTAAAGATATATTTAAAAAAAAAAAAGAAAAGGTTTAAAAATTTTCTTAAAGCAACAATGCAATACACAGAGAATTTTAATATGGAATCATTATTTGGTTTTATAATGCTACTTGTAATGCTTATCCTTTCACAATCCAAATGTCACCACAAGAAATGTGAATCTTTTCAAGATGACTTGAAATCTGGAAACTTAGAAGAATGCACTAATATCATGAAGAATCTGTGAATTTAGAGGAAAGCAAACCTGTAAATAAATAAGTAATGACAGTAAAATTAAACTAAAGCTTTAAATCAAAAATTTTTTTCAACAATGTACATACATGCATACCAGAGGAAAGAAGAACAATAATGAAACAAGTGTTTGCTTCAATTTGACTGAAAGAAGAACATTTTTATAGTCAATGCTCATTTTTACACTTAAAACTTTTCAAACAAGCAAGTGGTCCTGAACACACTCCCACGGACCAGCGGTTCAAAACTGGTGGGGGGGGCACCCCCTTCCTTAGGGCAGGGGTGGGGAGCACGAGGAAAAAACAAAAAGAAGGAAAATAGCAAGTGGTAATGCATATTTAAACAATCATTTTATTTATTCTTATTTTTACTCCAAAACATATCTATTTTTGCTTAAAATGTTTATTCAAACCCATAACATTATTTTGTAGGTAAGACGACTAAATGTTCACTGTTGAAAAATAAAAAACTGCATATATGCTGACAAATGTGAGGGAAGGGAGGGTGCCATCATAAGTTACCACTGTTGAGGATGGGGAGGGCAGGGGGGGGGAGAGGATGACTCAATGTTAGAAGGTTGGGAACCACTGGCATGGGCGTTTTTACAACTCTATTTTGCAAGCAATTCAGTGTTCATATAAATGAGCATTGACAGTATTATCTTTACCAAGTTAAACTCACTTTTCAGCAAAAATGCAATTTTTTATGAATTCTTTTTCGGAGTATTGGAAATGAAAGCACAAGAGTAGTTCCATGACTGATAGAATATGGACATGATTCCTGCGACATGATATATCCCAAGTAGCCCCACTAGCTCAAAAAATGTTCAAAACACATATTTTGATTTTTTCTTTTTTTTTTTAAAACTAGTTATGTTACTAGGGATTGCTCTCACATGATGAATGTATAGGGAAACACTGTTAATTAATATGTACATATCACATGTACGTGTTCCTTTATTAGATTTTAATACATTCAGTGCTTATATCTGCTTAACATAAGTCTGTCAAAGGCATTAACGGTATGTTACTCATTTTCGAAGGGTGAAGGACAGGAGAGGGGGGGGCGAAAGGGAAAGTTGTCTTATCTCTTACCCCTTTAACTGGTTAGTTAGCGCTACATTCCTCTGATTTGAGCTCAGATAGCTGTTTGTTTCTTCTGTTAGCAATGAACGTGTGCTTCAGAAGGGTTTATTTATTTATTTGCAGTCCTTTTTACATAGAGAGTGCATGTGGGAGGGAGTGACATCAAGTTACATGCTTGATTTTCTTTCTACGCTCTGCAATTTTTAGAGACCATTTAAGTAAAAATTTGTATAAATATATGTAGCAACAATGTAGATGGTGCAGTCTAAGATATTTCTAACAATAGACAATGTTAATTTTAAAAAAATTCTTTATCGGACAATTGAAATAAGTCAATCACAGATATCTGTCAACTGCTCCTTGATGAAAACTGGTGCATTACTGATGAAGAAATAAATGATTGTAGTTCTGAGCTGATTATACCTAGAGACATCTGTCGACCATAGAATTTTAGAAGGGAAATTAATTTAAATTTGTTTTAGATGAAGCCTAAAATCATCATTATACCTGCACCCTGTGCCCATCAGTAAAAGTCTTCAAAAAATTTATATGCACATTACGCAGTTACATGGTAAGGGCATTTTGCAGTATGAAAAAAATACTATAAACAGGTGTTTTGAATACAACAAAAGGCTCCATGTATACTTCCCCACCATATCACAGACATTGAGAAGTACTGCTATAAAATGATAAAAAGAAATTAGTGTTTCAGTACATTTTAAAATTTTTGTATTACTTGTTAAAATTCTAAGCACCCTTTAAAGAATAAAATGTTTTATTCTTTCTTGATAAGGTATTTTACATTTTTAGAATTGCATTTATTTATATTATCTATATTGTTAGTCTAGAGCATGTGTGATGCAGATAATCACATATCTTATTTTTAATTATCAATTACTTAATTGTTAATTATTTCTAAATTTAATCTGTGTTCAAAATTTATTCTTTGCACTTTCGATTTGGATTTCTCTTCCCTTCGCCTGTAAAGTTTTTATTTCTGCACCTACTGTATTTAAAAGCAAATCTTCCGTTTTCATTTATTTTTCCTTTTTATTTCACTTTTGCATTGGTAAAGACTAGCATTTCTGTTCCCATGGTTTGTTTATGACCATATATGGAAATGTTCTTAATACCTACTGGCGTCACGTTACTTTCACGCTTTGTTTGGCGTGTCTCTTTGGCGTGTTTTGCTTCTGTACTAACCTCTTGGCTTGAGCTTCTCATCATCATTCACGCCTTAACAGTTGTCAAGTGAACCTGCGTTTTTCAGGGTTCTGCTCAGCCACCGTAGGACTTCATAATTTTGATGCTTGTGTTGATATGTTAAAATAAAATGTAATTGCCACTATAAAGTCATATTCTTTCTTCACGGCCTGGGTTTCGCCTTCATAAAAAATATGGGATGTGAACCTGGGGAAAGCTTCCCCAAAAAAATAAACAATGCAGCAGCTAAATTGTAACCCAAAATGAAAGCCAATGTTAATTTATAGATTTGATACCATATATGGTCATAAACAAACCATGGGAACAGAAATGCTAGGCTTTACCAATGCAAGAGTGAAATAAAAAGGAAAAATAAATGAAAACGATAAGATTGCTTTTAAATACGGTAGGTGCAGAAATAAAAACTTTACAGGCAAAGGGAAGAGAAATCCAAATCGAAAGTGCAAAGAATAAACTTTGAACACAGATTAAATTTAGAAATAATTAACAATTAAGTAATTGATAATTAAAAATAAGATATGTGATTATCTGCATCACAGCATGCAAGCATAAAATTGTTTTTATTGTTCTTTTATACATTTTTGCAATGCAATTTCTTATAAAATATTATACTAATTTTAAAATTACAAATTTTTTTATTGAGTTTTGCTTCAATTTTAGTCATTTCACACCAAATTATCAAGTAAACCTTTACTACTATATAAAATTTTAGATTTATCATACAGCGTTTTGTTGTTTGAGCAAACATGAAGCAAACAAAGAAGAGGAAAGATAGCATTACATGTCAATGTTCTGAAAATGGAACATCCAAGAAATCAGGAAAGTAATTTTTTTTCGGCAATTCTTTTGTTTTAGAGTCATTATGGGTGTATTCTAATTTATTCTACCAACAAATTAGTCAGTAGAAAGGAGATTATTGAAAGGCTCTGACCCATTAAGGTTACATGCAAACTTTATTGGAAAATGTAGAGGTGAATTTGAGAAAGCCGAAAAAGAAGCATCTGAGCTGTCAGGTTATCATCTGATACCGAGAGTGAGTACGGTTCCAGACGCCAGAAAAGAAATGCGCTTTTCATTTAAAACAAGGACACAGGTAATGAATTTGGAAAAATAAAATTTTTAGTAAATTCATTTTATTTAATATTTGATAGTTAGGAGAAAGTGGGGCAAGATGACGAATTCAGTTTTTCTTTTAGGTATTCACAAATGGCAGCACGTCTTGGTCAGCATAATAAACAAGTGGGGGTGAACTAAGACTAGCACTAGGATAGCCACCTATACTTGACATTTAGAGGAAGTTATAAACGAAAGTTTATTTTCCAATGGTCTTTGTCTAATATTTGACCATCTCACAACGTAAGGCATCAAGATTCTATAAGTCTTTTTACATTCTCACTAAAATATTCTGAATTCTCAGCTTATTGTGTACCAATTTATAGTAGATCCATGTTTAAAGATATTTTTTTAGTTACTAATAAACGTTGGTTTTGTAGAAATGGCATAAAGGGGAAAGATGACGAATAAATTTCAGCTCGTCATCTTACCACCCGACACACTTTTTTTTTTCGAGTTTTCATTTCTTATCCATTCTTAAGGGCACACAGGACACAATAAAAACAATTAAAGGCAGGTAGCTGAAATTTTGAGAGAAGTGTGTGAGTAAGCCGAGGAAGAAATTGTCGTTGCTTCTGTTTTCGGGAATTTCCATAAAACAAGTTTTGGAAGAAAAAAAAAAAAAAGGAACAAGAAGAGAAAGAGCTGAAAATGCAAGATTGACTAAAAAGGCAAACAAAACGAAAGGAGCGAAGAAGAAATACAACATCATTTGAGATAATCTTTGTCTTCTGCCGATGACTATTCTCATTCTATATCGTACATTGACAGTGAAGATGATATGAACTTTTAGAATTTTAAATATAAATTTTGCATCATATGTTTGGAAGCAGGGTTGTTAAAAACCCAACCCACTGGGCTTTTTCAGGGTTTTGGGGTTTTTTTTCAGAAGAAGGGATGGGGTTTCAGAATATTTGAAAAAAAAAATTGCTTATTACTAAATGCAACTTAAAGCAAACTAATTGATTACAAAAATGAATTATAAATAAAAAGTGGTTCATTTAATAGTAATAACTGATTACAATTATTAATCATACATGCAAAAATGTATAAATCAATAACAATAGCAACCCCAATCATGGTTTGCTCTTTGATAAATTGACTATTAGTAATAATTTCAACAGTGATATACTAGTGCTTAATTACAACTTTTTAAACTAATATTTTTTTTTATGGTTAAAAATACTTATCCATTTTAATACAGATAGGCATAAAAATTTACTCTAGAAAGTTTTAATGCCTATGTGAAGTCTGTTTTTTTTTCCCCTTAGGTCGTGGTGGTGTGGGGGGGGAGGTAGGGAGCTGTTTATAAACTTTACAAGTGGTGTACTGATTTTAAGCAATTATTTTAAGCAACATATTATCTACGTAATTAAAGTTGAAATTTTGAAAAAACCCAGTCGGGTTTTTTCTCGTGGGATTTTTCGAAAAACCCACCCGGTTTTGTTTGGGTTGGGCAAAATCATAACAACCCTGGGAAGAAGGCAAGTTTGAAATTTGGTATCAGTGCTTAAAGTGGGCTCATACTGAGTGTTCCGTATGGGATAGCGGAGAAGCCAACTGAAAACCTTTAAAATGTGACCAATGTATTTTTCTGTTTCTGATTCAACTTATTTGCTAATAAAGTGTTCATGAATGTTAATTCACATTCTGGGGTTAGTTTGTCATCTTATCTTATCCCATTAATCATCTTACCCCATGGCTGGGGAAGGATGACGAAAATTACCTTTTTCAGGAGAACCGTTGTTTCTTCACTTCAAAGTTGGAACAGGCAATTGAAAAAAATTGTGGTGTAAGGCAAGACATGAGAGAAGCTATCACAAAAATCTCAGTTTTCAGACTCATTCACAGTGGTCAGCAAAAATCATAGTTGCTTACCCCGCCTTCCCCTATACTAAAAAGCTGCATAGTCCAGAAGAATGGAAATGCGTAAAAATAGTTTAGAGTATTTTATTTTTTCAATGAGAAATTATCAAAAGAGGAAAAGAGAAAAAATGAATAGGAAACTTGAAAAATATTTACAAAAATTACAGTTTACAGACATTTAAAATTTTGGCGAAGAACTGAATCATTTTTTTGTACGAAAACAAGGACCTTAATAGAAATGTGCCCGAAATTTACACGTCTGCACAAGAAATGCAATCAACTTTTCCTAAATAACTTTCCTAAATATTTTTAATTCTACCTACATCAAATGCTTCAAGAGAAAGGTCTTTTTTGGTTTTAAAATGCATGAAGAGTTATTTAAAAAGTATGATAGGGAAGAACAATTAAACTATTTGGCTTTATTGTACACAGAGCAGGAAAGTTTGGCAGATATACACATCACAAAAATTATTGATGAATTTGCAAAAAGTAAATCAAGACGCAAGTTCATATAAAATACTTAACAGCAGTTGCCAAAAGTTTTTTTTTTTTTTTTTTTTTTTGAGTATCTGTAAGGTTGCTATTTTATAAATGCTTTTATCTTCCAAGTTTCTGTAGAGTTTAATTTCATTGTTAAGTAACTGACTAAAAATGTTCAGTGTAACACCCCTTGCAAAAAAAAAATCAATAATGCCCTTAATACATATAGCTATGAAGGGAACTTGAAAATTTTACTGCCAGGGGCTTCCAATAGGCTTGATCTGCCTCTGATCATGCAGGGAATGAGCTTTCTCTTAAATTAAAAATTAAAAAAAAAAGCTCTTGAATTAAATACAAAACACAGTTTTTTTTAATGTAAAGTACATAGGATAGGGCTGTGTATGGAACAGCACATCGGGCAAATCACCTCCACGACTTTGCTGGCACATGTGCACTCTTATATTGAAATTTTCCAGGACCATTTCGAATAAATGTGGCTGAATTTCATTGATGCAGCTTTGAGTAATCCACACATCCTGTTTCAATGCATGGGTCAGTGATCGATCTAGGATTTTTCAGAAGAGTAAAAAAATAATCCTGTCAACCTTTTTAGAAGTAGTATTTTCTTTTCCAAGGGAGTAACTAAAACAATGAACAATTATGCTGCAATTTCAAATACATAATTAAATTGCTTTAACACGTAAATAATAACTGGTTCTAAGTACACTGTTAGTGTGTGTTAAGTGTAAATTTCACTGCTTATATTAAAAGTTATCGCGGATTTCAGAAAGTCGACTGTAAATAAAAATAGAAAATCATTTTCAAGGGAAAATCTCACCACAATCACTGATCATAAAACAAAATTTTATATGGAAAAGCTATGGATAAAAACACACATTCTGAATTTCAACGTCATGAAATACGCATCTAGTGGCATTATTGTGATCACTGGCACGGGTAAATGTGGACTTGTAGACATTGACCTTTGACTTCAAGTAATCCCAAAGAAATTCGATGGTGTTAAATCACACCATCTTTCTCATAATTCATCATTATGAATCAAAATTTCATTATTTTTTAAATGTTGCTAAACAATGAAAGACCATCATTCCTTGTATAGTAGTGCATCTTTCTAACCCTAAACTATCAGTGCCAAATTTTTTATATTTTTTTGGTTGCCAACACTAATTAATATTCTCTCCAATTGAAATAGTGTGTAAATTTTGGGTCACCCTATATTAGAAGATGCCTTGTGCATGCAGGGGTTAAATTTCATAAGAGGTCATTCCATGAAAAAGTATGTGAAATCTATAAATAGACTAGGATTTTGTAAGTTCTCTTAGAAAGCAACTTACAAGAAAAGAACAGATGTTTGCGGAAAAAGTTTTTAAAAAAAATGCACAGTCAATTATATACAGACAGAACTACAGAACCTTTTTCACCAGAATTACTAAATTATTTTCATTTAAATAAAGTGTTTTCATAATTTTAAAATTAGATACTCACAAAGTTGTTACATGCAAAATAACTAATTACTCTGTAACAGCTAAATTATTATCCTATTCGAAATACTTTTTCTTAATTAAAATTATCATAGTTTCCAAAGACACTTTACACAAAGAAAAAATTTTACAACATCCATCGCCGGAGGATTGCACAAAAAACATAAACAAACAATGAAGTATCGTCTTTTGGGATTAAACACTACTGTTTTCAATCATAAAAATTGGCAGAAACCAGTATCACTGTTTAAAATCGACAGAGCAAACTCGAGTTTGTGATAAAAACTCGATAAATTGGCTAAAAGTCAAAAAACTGCTCCGCTATTACGCTTGAGGAAATTATTTTCAAATAACGGAAATCATTACCTTAAAAATCTTTAGCGATTACATGAAAGAATGAATTTAAAGTCTAGGCATCACAAATAACACAACCATCGGTCAACTAACCTACACAAGCAAAATAAAAAGGAATTACGCGGTGATTCATTCGCACACTCAAGTTTCCACAAAAATGTCAACTGTAACTCAAAATATCTGGCAACAAGCTGATTTGAGTTTCCTGCAGGCATTCCGGAACGAGTTACTCCATGGTTTGCAGTGATATGAATTTCATAAGGAGAATAGAGCAATTTCAACCACGTGACCGGCAATGGAGTCTGCCAATAAAAACTCGTTTTTGAAGTGACGTCTGTCCACCAGGAACTTGAATGAACCAATAGAAGCCTCATATTATTCCACCAGCATAGAATTGTGACGTAATGTGAAACTGCCCTATAGAACAGATCGGGAGACACTACAAGCAGCCGGGGGGAGGAGCTTAAAACTAGGGAATGCAATACGCTGTCGAAGTGTGACGTCACAGCCGGGTTTTGGGCATCAAAACATTGTGTTCCCATGTTAATTTCCCATAGGATTTTATAAATTGCTTCATATCTTCAATATTACACAAAAATAAGACATTTCACTCCATTTTTCAACTACAGTGCAGTAAGTTTTATCTCTTGTATGAATATCAAGTAAATTGAATGACTATAAATATGATTAATTCGTCGATAATAGTTGAAATCGTCTAAGCCTAACGATCTGAGAATGTAAATAAACATTGTACATCCGTAATGTCGGCATGTATTAGTTCTAAACTAGTGTTGTATTTTTGGTGTTTTTCAATGTGATAATGAATAATTAGTTGATCACAAATAATAACTAAATGTGTATGAGTTTTGTTTTATAATTTTTTTATGAATTGATCGAGTATTTTTGAAATGTTTTACAATGTATCACTTTGCATGATTACTACTTACAACCCTGTTTAATTTGTATTGAATATGACTATTGCTTATTATAAGTGAAGAAATTGTTGGATATGTGATGAACTAAATAAATTGTTCCCCTATTTATATATTTATTTCTTAATTATAGGAATGAATCAGTGCTTACATGAATTTCTGCTGCATAATTTGAAGAGCAATTATCTAACAGACCCATTGGAAAAGGCATGAATTAATTTTAATAATTCAGTCTTTTTTGATAGATCTGTTGGACACTAAACTGCACTCTTCACTTACTTAAATGAATAATCGTCTAGAATGTAAGTATTTCGCATTAAAAAAAAAAAATATTCTATATTGTTTTAATTTTGTTGTGTTTATTTAAAACAAAACAGTTATATTAGTTGGATTAAATTATTTTAATTGTTCCCAGTAGTTGAAATAAGAAATTGCTTTTGATGTGAATGAGCAGATGTACAAACATATACATCTATGTATACTATTAAATATATATATTGCACTTTTTAAGTGTGTATAGCTTGTTAGTATGCAAATAGCACTTACGACAACATAAAAACATCAAATATCAATTTAAAATTAACATTAAAAACCTCAAAAATTGCAAAGATTCATTAAAAAAAGCACTTACCTTTTTTTTTTTTTTAATTAATCGCTCAGAAATGTCCCTAACACCCACCGACTTATAACGTAACACCAGCATGCTTTCTTTTATTTACTTTTAAATTGACACTGCATTTCTAACAAACACAGACACCGGTCGATAACGTAGAACCAACATGCTTTTTTTTATTTACGTTTATATTGACACTGCATTTCTAACAAACACACACACCGGCTGATAACGTAAAACCAGATATTTAATTTTTGTAAGTTATTAATGATGTGTGAAACATGCTTGCAATTATTGTTCTGGTGTCATTTATTTTTAAAAAAAAGGAAAATCTGAAGCCTTTCAGATTTTAAATACGCACCCAAGTGCTATATATTAAAGGGCAATCATAATTTATGTGTCGTCCCTATTTTTCGTCCTTATTCCATTAGGTTGGAAAGTGTATCATTACTCATGAGTGAGCAGTATTTTTCTTCCTTTTTTATAAAACCCATCTTTGGAATCGAAATCTATCTTAAAATCGCCTGTTAAAACTATTTTACAATCTCCGCCAAGTATATTACATCTATACTTCACTGTTTTAAATATTGTTTCAAATGTGCATCATAATCCATGAGTGTGCTGTGTTTATCTTCTTGGGTTGATTCCTACCTTAACGCCTCAACTCTCGCCAAGGTGGCGATCATTAAACATATACAGTAACCATGAAGATTTTGTGTATTTATGTGGCAATCGTAATTTAGTAATAAAATGGCGATTTGGAACAACCTGTAAGTATAGCATTCCGTTACATGTTTAATTATTTTGGGTTGCCAATTAAATGTAGTTTTAATAATTAAGTGTCTTCAAATTCCTTAACTAGTGTGTTTATCACTAATTTGTTCACTTTAGTTTTCATGTTGTTGTTTAGGGAGCGTTGAAACTTGTGCATAACTCATATCCCCCCCCCCGAAATGTTGTGATGAAATTCCATCTATTTATACACATATAACTTCATATCCCCCCCCCCCGAAATATTTTCCAGGCGCATATCCCCCCCCGAAAAATTTTCCTGGCTACGCGCCTGACTCCTAGAGACCCATGATTTCAAAGCTCGCCAAAGTGCGAGGAATTTTTAGGTTGGCGAAAGTAGGGCCGTTAAAATAGGAATCGACTCTTTCTTGAACCATAAAGCACATCTTTGGAATCCAAATCTATCTTAAAATCACCTACTGATCCTACTGTTTTAAAATCTTTACCTGGCATATTTGAACTATACGCATATTCCAATTATATCTCGTAGACATTTTAAATACTTTTTGGAGTGAGCATCATAATCCATGAGTGTATCGTGTTTTCCTTCTCTAGGTGGAATTCTGCCCCGGTGGTTCACGAAATCGTCGGTTGTTAGCTGTCAACTGGGCAGAACCAGTTGTTTGATTACCGACTGCACTAACAACTCCGGAGGAAAATGGGAGGTCTTTTAGCCAATCGCATGAACCCCTTGACGCTCCTCCTTAAAGCTCCACCTCAAGGCGGGGCAAAGTTAACGACTGCGAAAAATTAACGACGAGCGGAGAATCCAGCTGTTTGTTCCATAAAACACTTCTTTGGAATAGAAATCTATATTAAAATCGCCTACCAAAACTGTTTAACAATTTTCGCCAGGCATAGTCAAATTACACTTCACCTTTATAAATATCATTAGTGTATCATAATCTATGATGTGTACCGTATTTGTCTTCACTGTTCTATAAAAAACTTCTTTGGAATTAACATCTATATTTAAATCGCTTACTAAAACTATTTTACAATATTCGCCAGGCATTTTGTAACTATACTCAAAATATATTTATAATAAATTGTCGCATTTTGGCACCCAGTTTAGCAATCATTTATCAAAAATGGCAAACCTTGTGCGACTCAACATTTTATTAGTGCCTGCCCCCCCCCCCTTCACATTATCTGGCAAACACATTTCAAAAATGACTGGATGCGAAAATTGTACCAAAATCGTGTCTACACAAAAAGCAAGGTTGAAATTAATAGCACTCTGGTGCTAAAAACACTTGATAACTAAATACATGTTTAGTGCCGGATATTCGATCGGGCAACCAAAGGAGCTTCGGATATCCGACAAAATCAGTATCCGTTACATCCCTAAAGTTTAAGACAGAATATAAAACTTACCACTGAAAATTGGAAAGTAAACACCCAAAATTAGGGTATTTAACCCTGATTTTGGGTGTTCACTCGAGGTAGAAGTAAATACCTTACCTACTTGGCATTTACCCAAACCACATCTCTAGTGAGAAATTCTCACCCATTTTTTTCCGTAATGAAAAATCTGTGGGACAAGCTTCTGAGGGGAATAGATTAGACAAACAAGAATCAGATACACAATGAAAGACTAAGGAGCAAGATTAATTTATGAAAACAATACAATCACATTTTTCCTTATAAATATGCAGAACAATTACTGATTTTATACTATTCTTTAACACTTTTTAAAAAATTACAGAAGTGCATATTCATTACTGAAAGAGTAAACTGTAACTTATCAGATTTTTTGTATTAGATAAAATAAACAATTAATGCAAGAAATTGAACTGTTAATTGAAAAACAAGGAAATAAATTCATTAGTTTTAAAGTACAAATAAATTTTGTAAAAAGTATAAATACAGATACTGCTGCTTTCAAATGCACAGCAGAATTATACGAGCACTCATTAGGTATTTAAAAAAATAGAATAAACATACAATATATTTACAAACTTGATTTGATGAGTTATCATGCACAGACTTAGCATGGGGTGATCATGATTTATATCTTTGTCCGGCACTTTCCTATAGAAAGGAATAACCCTCTCTTGTAGCTTGTTAACTTGTGCAGATGTTCAGTTTAGCCACAACATCTATATTCAGTAAACTTTCAGCATCTGATCCTATTTTACAAGCCAAAAAAGTACAAATACAGATACTGCTGCTTTCAAATGCACAGCAGAATTGTATGAGCACTCATTAGGCATTTAAAAAATAGAACAAACAAAATTAATTACAAATCAAATTTGATGCATAACCAAGTACATTAAGTTAGAACTATGTAACATATTTTTCAATAAAACCTTTGGAAATGTGTGTTTATAAATGAAATAAATAAACCATTTAATACATAATTAGAAAACGAAGATAATTGCTATAGCATTTGAGGGATAATGTTTATTTATTGCTTTAATGAATAATTAAAAGAATCTTATACTGTATTTGTGAAATAGATAAATATTCATACAATCTTTAAAACATTATAAATGTTCACACTTACAAAGATGAAACTGAAAAAAAAAAAAAAAACAATAATGTTAATAAATTAAAAGCTAAAAGCATTATAAGAATGCTGATATACTCAAAAATATATTAAGTAAACTAGGGTCAGAATCAATTAATGAAGGCACGGATTTACTGTACATGCACATTTACTTGTGATCAACTATTCATTATCACGTTGAAAAACACCAAAAATACAACACTAGTATAGGACTAATACATGCCGACATAACGGATGTACGATGTTTATTTACATTCTCAGATCGTTAGGCTTAGGCGATTTCAACTATTATCGACGAATTAATTATATTTATAGTCATTCAATTTACTTGATATTCATACAAGAGATAAAACTCAATGCACTGTAGTTGAAAAATGGAGTGAAATGTCTTATTTTTGTCTAATATTAAAGATATGAAGCAATTTATAAAACCCTATGGGAAATTAACATGGGAACACAATGTTTTGATGCCCAAAACCCGGCTGTGACGTCACCACTTCGACAGCGTATCCCGATCCCGCGGGAACAGGATCCTGCAGGATCCCGCACAAATATTTGCGGGACTAGTCCCGCGCGATTGATACCCAGAAACAAATTATTTTTTATTAAAATTTTACGCCGCTTTCCCAACCAATAGACCGAAAAATTTTGAATATTGATGCCTTTCCTCTAACAATAAACGAATCCATAATTACAAATTTTAATTTAAAGTTTTATTTTTTAAAATTATCTCCCAATGGGAGTCTGGATCAAACATCTAAATCTAAACACCTTAATCTAAAGTTTTCGAAAACTTCCCAATCCCAAGTGAACTGAAATATTTCATACTAATTTACCTCTTAGCGAACAATCATGAATTAATTATAAAAAGTTTCCATTTTAGTTATTAATTTTTTTAATTCACACTTTTAATTATTTTACTAAAATTAAATCTAGACTAGGAAAGGATTCATTGGATTTGTTCGATTTTTTACGTTCTTTTTTTCAACAACTAAGAAAATAACTTAAGTATGTGAATGTATTTTTCTGTAAATTCCGCAATTTTAGAAACTAACATAACTAATACTAATATATTAAGGCATAAATTATTATTCTGAAAAATCATGATTATAATTTTCATATTTCTGTAAGTTATTGTATAAATTATCTCAGATTAATTATTATTATTAAACTTAAGCTTCAAAGTGCTTAAAATCTTACTTTTTTAAATTTTCTCTGTTGAAATGAAGCCCTTGCTAAATGAAATGTCAATCCCGCTGGATTGGGGGATCCCGCGGGATCAATAAATCTCAATCCCGAAATCCCGCAAGACGAAAAACAGTGCCGGATTCCATTCCCTACTTAAAACGCGTCCAGCAGGTAGACTTCAATGGTGGATAATTTCGTTCGACCCCCAGTGTTAGTTGGAGTAGAATACGTTTAGCAGGAGAAAAATAAATAAATAACGGAATATTCGAATACAATGATTTATTTAACTTCGAATCTAATTGTTAAATCTCAACATTAAAGCTCCTGATGAAGAGAAAAAAATATTGATGCAAATGAAACAAACCCCTAGTATAATATATATTCTGAAGAAGCTTACTGAAATGTAAAAGATGGGGTAATAGTGAGAAAAAAAATAGGACGTAATTTTTCTAAAATTTTAGGATATGAAAATGCAATTTTAAATATAATTTTATTTCACAAAATTGCAAGTCGAAAATTACACAAATGAAAATTTACAAGAAAGAATTCTTTCTTTTTTTGTTAACATTTCCCACTCTAGTCAGAGGACAAAATTAAAAAAAAATAAATCAGAGATCTAATTAAGTCCTTTTAAGAAGCTTTTTTAAGGCTAATAAATTGTTTTGCGATTTATTTAGAAATATGTTCTGGAATAACTGCCTAGCTATCAAAAAACTAATTGAAATAAACTAATAACAACAGGGTCTCCAAAAAAATTCAAGATGGTTCTTCATAAGCTACACTAGACACTGTAAAAAGAAAAAAAATTATAACTGTGCCTTTTGTAAAACTTATAAGTTTAGCAAAATTTTGGATTTTAAAGAATTTTTTCAAAAAGTTTAACTGATACAGGTTTATCGTTTATTTCAGTATTTAGTACAGCTTGTAAAGAGAGTCTCAAAGTTTTGTACTTAAGTACCAAAATCGCATGACTTTTCCGAACTACACGGATAATGCACAAAAATCCCTGACATTTTGATATTTCCCAGGTGTGTGACCAACATATTTTAAGAAGATACACCAAATTTTAGGAAAGTTAAGACAACTGTTTAAAAAGTAGGATATTTCAGGACAATGTATTAAAACTTAGGAAATTTAAAAATACTAGGACAACTCCGACTCTTTAAGATATAAATAGAACAGACCCAGACAATGGATAATCACAGAACATTTAATTAATGCTGCTTAATTTGAACATGGGCTGGCATGAATAAAGTTGCAGGTTTTCTTTCTTTCCCACTTAGTTTTAATTTATTAAGAGATAGAGACAATTAAAAATGTATTTTTACTTCATTAGCTACATGCTCCTGCGAATATGTTAAGCATGTTTCTGTTCTACTTTAATCAGTAAAGTAATTTTTATACTATACATTTGTACAAATATAGACATCTGTGGATACTTTCCTAAAATTTTCAGCAATTAGAAAATATAGATGAAATAAATATTTTTTAATTAAAAAATTTTGTAAAGTTAATTTTTTTTTATAATTAAAACTACAAGAGTGTTTATAAACACTTTTATCTGCAAATTCTGCAAATTTACTAAAAGACAATAACCTTGAAAAGCACGCAGAAAAAAAAGCATATATATATATATATATATATATATATACATACATACATACATACATACATACATATATATATATATATATATATATATATATATATATATATATATATCATTACTGGGATCTAGCTATCATAAAAGATATTAGGTTAAAAAAACTTATGCAGAAGGGCTCTAAACACCGTATTCCTTCAAAACACTCTCTTAGTGGCATTGTAACACAATTCACATATGATTTAGATTTTTACATATATAATACTGCCTTAAAATACAACACTCCTCTTGAAGCCTTCACTACCTGGAAAGTAAAAGTACTTTCAATCTTTAAGCAAAATATTGCTAAATATGTAAAATATAGTTCTCCTGTCAATAGTCAATTTCATACTCAAATAGACTTTATAAAGCAGTATTTCATAATTACATATGTAGATAAATCATCCAATAACTATGCTTTTATTTGTAAACAGTTATATCATAGCTTGTTAGCCTCTACAATTGTAAATAACAGTATCTATTCCTCTACTAATTTGTCTACTGTAGTTTGTAACAAAAAAATTCTGGCTTTCTGTAAACTTCTCAACCTACAACATAATAATCTAAACTATCCTTATATCGTACTAATCCCTAAATTTCATAAATCGCCTTTAAAGTTTCGAACTGTTACAATAGGATGTAATAGATATAGTAATGTAGAAAGTAAACTTCTATTAAAGATACTATCTGTTATGCATGAGTATTATATAAAACGTAATGATTACTCTATAGGAAATAGTTATGATCTACGCAATACAATATGTACTATTAGTAATATTACCTCTTTATATACCTATGATTTTAAAGATCTATTTAACAATATTTCTCTTGACGACCTTTACAATGTAATTAATGAATTATTTGAAACTTGTGCTAACAATATTCAGCTCCCTTCCCATGTTGATGTAACTTATTTCAGTTGTCTATCTAAATTTATTATCTATAATAATTTTATTCTACATAACAATAAAATATATCTACAAAATCATGGTATACCACAAGGTGGTTCAGCATCTAGTTACCTTGCAGATCTTTACTTATATTACTATGAAAAAGAATATACTAATACACACATCATTCTTAAACGATATATAGATGATATCTTACTTGTAAACACTACTAATAATAATAACATTATCTTCCCCATAAAATATCCATCTGCTCTGGAATTAATTAAAAATGATATGCTTAACAATTCTGTTAGTTTTCTACATCTAAGTATCTCCATCACTCCTAGAAATAGCCTTAGTTTCAATATATATGATAAGCGTAAAGATTTTTTAGCTTTAAAGTAAATAGCTTTACTCATTTTTCCTCCTGCTTACATAAATCTGTATTTCGCAATATCATCTATAATCACTGCTGTAGAATCAAGTTTCTATGTTCTGATGATTTTAAAGTCTCCAATTTTAAATCTCTTTTTCTGTCAGCTAGACAATACAACTATCCCACTAAGTTCCTCAAATCTATTATATACAATTCTTGATAATGATGTGTCTAATGTCTTTGTTAATTTACTGGAGGTTGGGTGGGGTTTTGGTTTTAAGGTTGTAATTGGATGGTTGGGTCGGGCGGAGGAAGTTTTTCTCATAAAAAAAAGTAATATGTTTAAAAACAATTTGGATGTGTATATGCATGCATATATATATCTGGAGGGATTTAAAAAAAAAAAAAAAAAACGGGGTTCCTATATTGTGATTATTCTGTCCTAAACATTATTTTTTATTTTTTTCTCTTATTTACTAGATTAATCTTCTGTCATACAATAACTTATTATACATACTTTGTCAATAATAATAATCATTATATTTTTTAAACAATATGTTATATTTAATTTTGCTATACCATTTATTTTATTCAATCATTTTAATTTATTATTATTCAATATATATTTATTATATTAATATACCTGGATATTCTTAAAATTTAATAATATTACCTTTTAGTATTTGGCAACTCCTATACTTTCTTCCTTCCACTTTTACACTTTTATTTAGTGGCAACACCATTTTTCACTTTTTACAATTCTTAGCATTGGCAACACATATCAATTGTTCAAAAGAAATTTCCATGTGCTCAAGGTCTGGTATGTAAAATTATATTCCTATTTCTAATTTTTGTTATCTTTTTGATTTCTTCTTTCCTTTATATAGTAGGGTAGGGCCCAGATGTGTGGAGTTAATATCTCTTCTGATATGCCACACAACCGAAACCCTACTATTTGGTTTGCTGTAAATTATAATCCACTGTTTGTGGCCCCTGACGATGGTGACAGTGGTTATAATTTCCGTTCCATTATAACCTTGCTAATAACAGCTATTAGCAAGAATTAGAAACCAGATTTTGAATCCAAATAAAGTGCAAGAATTATTGTGATAATATAATGGAACGGAAATTATAACCACTGTCACCATCGTCAGGGGCCACAAACAGTGGATTATAATTTACAGCAAACCAAATAGTAGAGTTTCGGTTGTGTGGCATATCAGAATAGATATTAACTCCACACATCTGGGCCCTACCCTACTATATAAAGGAAAGAAGAAATAAAAAAGATAACAAAAATTAGAAATAGGAATTATAATTTTTCATACCAGACCTTATATATATATATATATATATATAATATATAATGAGTGTGTGGTTAGTAATGTTGAGGTTGTAGTTCGAGTCATAAGGAGGCACATAGCTTGAAAAATAACAATTTATTGCAGATGGCAACACTCCTTGATTACATACTTTTGCGTGAGAGTAGCAACCTTGAAAAGCACCCAGAAAAAAAAGTTTATATATATATACATACGTTTATATATATGAGTGTGTGGTGAGTAATGTTGAGGTTGTAATTCGAGTCATAAGGAGGCAGATCACTTGAAAAATAACAATTTATTGCAGGTGGCAACACTCCTTGATTACATAGGTTTGCGTGAGAGTACCCGTGAAAGAAACTTCATGGGTTTACAAAGCAAATGGAAAGTAAGCAAGCAACTGAATTTTTGGCAAGAGTTTCGCAATTTCTAGTTAGGTATCACATGCCTCCAAGTGAGAACAAGTAATCCTAAAATTCTAACTGAATATTCGGTTAAAAAAAATTAACTTTAATATTCGATATTTTTATTTTATGCCTATTTAAACCCAGCAAAGCTCATGAATACTATGGTCCGAAGCCCAAAACTAGTACATTAATTCATAAATTTTCCACTTTTCAAGCAGAAACTGATTTTAGCAGACAGACAAATGAGACTCGCTTCACCTCGAACAGATTTGAGAGTCCTGAGAGCAAAATATTTTGGGTGTTTTCTGTATAATGTTTATATTTCTTCCAGATAATTTCCGACTATTTAATTTTATATCACTGTTCTGTGAAATAATTATTATATAGGAAAATCTTTAAATTATCGTTATTTTATTTAAATGTGCTACCAACCCCATATTGTAGGGGTTTGCAGTTCGCTACTGAGTAAGAACATAAGAATATTAAAGTTCCAGTACCTTTTTCTTTGCTAGAAATTAAGTCCTGGAGCAATTAAATGTTTTCTCATTGAAAAATTTCTTTCATTAATTTCCAAAAAGTTACGCTTTTTGTATATAGCCCGCGTACAAAAATATCCCCAATCAGTAAAATGTGCTTCATATGCTAATGAGGTGACGTACAAATTGGAGAATTATATCCTGAAAAGTGTCAAAGGTATGAAGGTAATAGGTACACTTAAACCACTTTTCAGTAGCTCTTGAAGGGAAAAAAAATCACGTTGAATAATCACATTTTAAGGGTCATACAGTTATTATGAAAGAATATTTTACATTCAAATTCAAGTATAGACCCCAATCATCTTTGTTTATTGATATCTCTTAAGACGTTATATGATGAAAGGCTGAAATTTTGTACATCACTTCATTTGTGGATGAGGTGCATTTTACTTATTAGGAATTTTTTTGTATGGTAGTTGTAAGCAAATTTAAAAAGTGTAAATCTTTGAAAATTAACAAGCGGAATTTTTTCTTAACATAGTCTTTTTTTTAACCTTACTTTAAACATTTATTCAATTCACATTGCCTAATTATCTTTAATAGATAAAGAATTAAAGCATGTTATCACTTTTGGGGGGCACTGTGCGTGTGTGTATGTGTCTATACAATTTATAAACAATAATATTTTTACTTCCGTGTATGATGCACAACGAAGTAATGTGATCACAAAAAAAATTCGGCATCCAGATTTTCACTACCTCTAAATTTACTTTTAAGAGTTTTTGCGAGACATCTCATTGTACGCATGTATGTATGTTCATATAAATTCATGTACAAATATTCTGACTGACAGCTAGACCGTTTTGATCAGTGTTTCCCAGGCGCCTGTCCGTACGTGCGTATGTATGTAACTTACATATCTCAAAAACTATGAGTCGTACAATGTTGAAATTTTATATTTAGGATTGTTGTAACATCTACATCCATACATTGCGCTGTATGGGCAGAAATTCATTTAAGTGTAATTTAGTGACATTAAGTTATTTCAAATGAATCAAAAGTGATATATGTTATTAAGGATTACAAAATGAATCTTGCTATCACAAACGGTATCATTATCACTTACAGTCCCACAGGAGCACTCAAAAAAATTCTAACACATTACAGCCAATGCCAGTTTTAGAAACATTCATCCATTTCAAGCAGAATAACATCTTACCATATGGTTAGATAATGGTCCGATGGCGTTCAGTTACCTCCCTCAAAAACTGCGTTAAAAGTTGTCAAACGTGGCAACTTTTGGGGTATATGCAGGGGCGTAGCCACGGGGGGGGGTTAGGGGGGTCATAACCCCCCATGAGGAATTTTTTGCCATGCAAAATGTATATTTTTCACTACATTATCACACACACGTATACATACATATGAGTAGTAGTAGTCGTAACCCCCCCATGAAAAATTTCTGGCTACGCCCCTGTGTATATGTGTATGTATTTAATTCGCATATCTCAAAAACTATTAATCATAGACCTGAGATTTTATATATAAGATTGTTATAACATCTAGTTGTACACCTAGATTTTTGATTCCAGTCTACTGGAGAGTTTATTTACAGTACAACCCAAAAGAATTTTGGTACTTGCGGGTATCCTAGCAGTCTGCCAAGACGAGCTATTTTTCGCTTAGATTAAATGCAGGGTGCATGAAATCATGATGGTTCCGAATATTATTGACAACAGTTTGCCAGCACATTTTCCGAAAAAATAATTTGGCAGGAATGTCTATCGGGATGATATGTAACTACCAGAGTTCCAATACATTAATGTCTATGGACATCTTCAACCAGTGGCGTAGCCAGAAATTTTTCATGGGGGGGGGTTACGACTGTTGTTACTCACATATATGTATACGTGTGTGTGGTAAGGGAGTGAAAAATATACATTTTGTATGGCAAAATATTCCTCATGAGGGGGGGGGCGGGGGGTTACCCCCCTATCCCCCCCGCTTGGTTACACGCCACTGTCTTCAACATATTATGTCTGTAGTCAGTCATTGTTTGGTCCATGCACAGAATCTGCCAACAAGTTACAGAATGTATTAAATTGTATTGTCATCAGAACTAAAGGTGTGTAATGTCTGACGCCAAATTTGACGATTTTCACCAATGTCGCCGAAATTGGCGATATTTGAAGGGACAGAATGTATTAAATTGTATTGTTATCAGAACTAAAGGTGTTTACCAAATATTCAATCACTTTGTTAACAGGAAGGGGGTCAAATTTCAATTACTAAATAAAACCAACAAACAAAACAAATCATAATGGAGTTGTATATAGATTCTTGCAGTTACATTCTCCCATTATTGATTGTATGCAAGAGAATTTTTTTTTCAACACCATCGTAAATTACAGTATTTCTTGAAAATATGTTTTCACATAATTTACATAATTAACACACGAACCAGACTGCATGCAAGCAAGTGATAGATATTTAAAATATTGGCGATGTCAGTCAGCCGATTTAAATTACTTTAGAAGCTATTTACAAAAAAATTGAAAGAAAAAACAAGTATCATGTTTGACAATATTTGGCTACATAAAATAATTTAGGTTCTTGAATCTAAAGAGCAGATAAGAATAGTATTCATAGAAAAATTGGTACTTGCGTATTATCCTGGCAGTCAAACAAAACAAGCGATTTTTCGCCAAGATAAATGCTGAACGCATGAAATTATTAATGGTTTCGAATAGGATTGGAACAGTTTGCCAGCACATTTGATGAAAAAATAGTTCGTCGGAAATGACTGCCGGGATAATACGTAAGTACCGAAAAATCTAAAAATCTTCAGAATAATTTCTAATCCTTATATCAGTTCCACGCAGAGCAGAGTGGAAATAGTTTCTCTCTATTCTAAAAAAAGGTAACGGCCGCTGTCTATAGCTTGTTTGGCTATCTTCTCCTAAACCGTGGGGATTTGAATTTCGAGAAACATGTCCACGGATTCGCAAAATTCCGAGGAACCTGACAAACTGACTTAAATTTTGAAAATAGAATTATTTTAGAAAATATTAATAAAAAACTGAAAAAATAAAACATATTGGTTGCCAGATTTGGCATAAAATCATTCATTCCTTTGCAACAAAGCAATTCAAAGTATGTAGAATCGCGTGAAATTGACAAATATGAAATAGAATTACACCCATTTTACACCAAATTAAAAAGTAAATTATATGAATAACTCAAAGTGTGTTATACAAAGTTGACGATTTTCAAATAGTAAGTTCACTTAGACAACAGGAGTTTAGAATTAACGACTATTCGTTTTTCCTAAACAGGATAACTAATTGTAACTGATTTTAAAAGCACCATCGTGCGTTAGGAATGATCAGGCAAAATGGTATCTCTTCGAGCAGGGTAAATCTAAACTTCGAGTTCCAGAATGTTACAACCCAGTATCTTAAAAATAGAAAAATAATTAAATTGCAGATTATTTTAAAGCCGGTTCGGTCCAGCTGGAGTATTTGCTACCAGTAGAAATATTTGGTGGCGTTAACTGTGCCATTATAGCAAGCAGTTATAGTACACTTTGGATATTTGCCATCGCGGCGAGATGATATATTTGGTGGTGATAAATACGCCAATCTGCAAAGGATTATGTAATATATGGATAACGGTTTTCCGGGAACCTTAAATGAACAGTAGTTATAGGTTGTGAGCATGTGTAAATCGCCAAATAATGAAAAGTCGCCATTAGTGGCAAGCTATCATAGCTGTTCCGTAGTTTTATCAAAGAAACATACGAAGTATTGTTTTCTTACAGCTAATTATTAACTATACATATACGCAAGTTGCTAAATTATGAAAATTCGCCATAATTGGCTAATACGCAGGTGTTCCATGGGTTTCACATAATTAAAAATAGTGCGAAGTTTAAATTTTTATGTTCCAAGCAACATGCAAGAACCAAGCAATGTGTAGCTCGGTAACATTCAATCTGATCCAACCTCTGGGTTTTGTTTGTTGAAATTATACTTTTTTTTTTTTTTACGAATAAGCCTTATTAGGGGCCGAATGCCTCATACGAAAAGCGAATGTAGCGAGTCTAAGGGCCTTGGCCTCTAGTTAGGTAATAGAATAAGGATTTATTTTAACGAAGTACAGTATAACCACATTTAATCATCACTCCATGGACACCAGAATAACAAGAGTATAACCTTTATTTCAAGTCGAAGAAACAACAGAAAAAATCGAGATAACAAGGTGAATTAAAAAATTATGTCAGTTTAATAGGAAAAATAATTTATTCAAGACATTGAAATTCCACTGCATACCTAATTTAGAATACTGCAATAGAATAAAAAGGCTTGTTAGCCAACTTTGATGATTTTGAGAAAGTAGATTCTAAGTTTTTCTTTTTTCTTTTTTTTAAGGGTAAGCAACAATAAGTAGTTGTACATTAAGATTTTACGTGGCAGTTTCAACATAACAACTTCCTGATTTTTTTTTAATAAACCAATCACTGGTACAAAACTAGTCCTGTAAACAAAGTAAAAATTGATTTTTTAATCAAAATAGGTTTTTAAAAAATATTAACAAACCAATTCTTTCATATTTTTTATTGATTTATTCTAATGAATTTTATATGCACATTTAACAACAGAAACCACACCAGAAAGTGTTATCCATAGAAAGCATGCACTAAAACTCATGTCATCTAAGGATACATGAGGATAAGTCACTAAGGATAAACCTATCGACTACTGTGCTTGAGCAAAGAATGTTTGTGTTAGAAAAAGTGGTTTGTAGATAATTTAGTGCAAAACTGCGCAATTTTACACCTTTTTAGTAGCTTTTTAAAATCGGCGCCGATATGTAACCCCTGCATATTTTCCAAGCCTGGGTATGAACATTTTTATTTAAGTGACACTTCACAAGTAAAACTTTTTTAGATGTAACTGTTGAAATTGTTAGTTTTAAATGCCACCAATGTGTAGCTTTGCGTATGCTTCATAATGAATGAAGTCTTACTTCACTCTTAGCTGCCAAACATGTAGCATGTGTGTATCTAGTAGTGGTGTAGCCAGAAATTTTTCATGGGAGGGGGGGTTACGACTACTGCAACTCACATATATACATACATGTGTGTGATAAGGAAGTGAAGAATATACGTTTTGTATGGCAAAAAATTCTTCATGGGGAGGTTATGCCCCCCCCTGGCTAGTTATTGCTCTGCAAGCCGGATTCTCAGGTATGTGTTTCATATTTTAATAGGTTATGGGCCCAGGTAGTTTAAAAAGAAATTTAATGTGTTAAATATTAGTAACAAAGATATAATTTAACTTTATGAATGACTTTAAAAATTAAATTAACTTGTTCTTAAAATTCTTAACTTGTAGGCTAGTAAATTGTTAAATATTAGATAACTTGAAAGAAATAAATTAATTCAGTAGAAAATTTATTGAAAATATGGTTATTGTAGTTCATTTAACTTGCTTGGCTAGCTTAGAATTGAAATTAAACATGGCGGGAAAAAAAAACCTGGGAGAGAAGGTTCTTTCACTCATAGGCAGTTAATTGGTAGAGCCACTTATCTGGATTGGAAATTTGCTATGAAGATGCATTTAATTAAAAAGGATTTGTGGGCTTATGTTGAGGGAACACAAGAGGATCTAGCAAAATATACCAAACAAAGCCTTGTCCTACATTGTTGAAGGGGTTAATAAATGAATTTTCAATGATATCCGGGAACTGACTAGTGGCAAAGCAGCTTGGGAAGTATTGCTCAAACTTATGATGATAAAGGAATTACCAGAAAGGCGTCAATTATTAAACAATTAGTAAACACACATTACACAGATTGCAGAGACATGACTGAATATTTGCACAAGATGATATCAGCACAGAAGCAGCTAAATTCTACTGGTATTAAAGCTGATGAAGAGCTAATTGCAGGAAATATTTTAGCTATTTTGAATGAGAGATTTGATCCTCTTATCATGGGCTTAAAAATTTTTGGGGAAGAAATAACAGTTGACAATGTAAGAACACGTTTAATGGCTGAAGATACAAAGCCATCTCTAGATAATGGGAAAGAGCAAGCTTTTATCAATGAAAAATTTAAAGGTACTAGGGGCTAAGGCCCCCAGACTCGCTACGCTCGCTTTTCGTATGACGCATTCGGCCCCTAATAAGGCTTATTCGTAAAAAAGACATAATTTCAACAGACAAAACCCGAAGATTGGATCAGATAGAATGTTACTGAGCTACACATTGCTTGGTTCTTCTAATTCTTATAGCTTTTCCGGTTTCGGAAACGTGGTTTCGCGGCCATTTTTTATTTTTCGAGCCGTCGAAAACGTCCTTTGGCGGAAAAAAAAAAAAAAAAAAAAAAAAAGGTGGCGAAGGTGCGCCGTTTTATCATTATAGTTATGGAGGAATTTATCATTGCATCGAATATAGTTATAGCAAGGTTTTACTACCTCACCCAGTGGGTTTTTAGCCAACACAAATCTACAGTGAGTGAGAACACAAATCTCACACTAGTGAGAAATTCTTACCCATATATTTTTTTTTTTTCATAATGAAAATCCTGTGTATGGGTACAGCACAACTTGACAGAAATATGGAAAGTCATATTTATGCATAGCCTAAATCATAGGTTCCCAACCTTTTTTGAACTGGTGCCCCCTTTTCTAGTGAATATTTCAATACCGCCCCCCCCTCTCACTCCAGAGAAATCAGAGCGTACATAATGCATGGTGAAAACAAGAATTAAATTTTAAAAAAATTACTAATAGATAGAATATTGTTGGAATTGAAACTCTACTGAATTTCTTCATTTAAAAAAGAGGAATAAAAGTTTTAGAGAGGTATCTCTTTCTCTCAACAGCGAAGTCTCATATCGAAAAATGTGAATTTTCGCACACGTGATAGAAATGAATTATTAGAGTGGTTTTTAAGTCTTTTTTAGACTATATTTGGTTAATATTCCCACGCCACTCCGTGCCATATGAACGCCCCCTAATTTTCTCTGGGTCTTTTACCGCCCCCCTGAAAGCCTCAAACGCCCACAAGGGGGCGTTATCGCCCACGTTGGGAACCTATGGCCTAAATCATATTCTATGATAAATAATTTTGAATATACGAAACAAACGTAGTAAATTTATCTCTTACTCAAATACTTTTTTTGGAGGGTGTACAAAGATGTTCACTCTTTGGAGGGTGTACAAAGATGTACAAAGATGACCACTGGTTTTGACAGTGACCTGGCCACCCCCGATTCCGCCAAAGCTCTCCCACCCCACAATTCCACATTCTTATCTTTTGTTGTACAGTACTGCTAATATTTTAGACCATTGCCCAACTGCGTCCGACGAATTGCCCGCGTGTAGGGGAGGAAGAAGGTTGGATGCAGAGGAAGCCCCTATACCGTCAGGGAAATGTTCTGTGCCAAGTAATAAATTAACAGCTAGCTGTGGCACACACACCAAGCAGTCAAAGAGCGATTTCTCGGAGTAATACATGCGGCTGTAAATCGGTCGCTGTAGCTTTCCCAATGCTATCAGGTTAGGCGCGAGAGAAGTATAGTTACTTTTCTTAAGGAAAACTTTGACGTATGTCAACCATGAAGTTTTCCTTCTGTATGAAGATGCATATTCAAGCCAGTCATCACAGAGAAAGCTTACGGACATATGTCACACATCTAAGGTTTCTCTTTTGTATGGGTACGAAGATGGTTAGTGATGTGTGGTATCAACCTATTTTCATCTCAAGTGACTTTGCATTTTTCTAATAATAAGTTTTACAATCAACCCATTTTTATTTAAAGTGATTTTGCTTTTTTTGGTAATAAGTTTTGCAACAAGTGTTTCTTTTACAATAACTTACAATAATTTTGCTATCTTTTAATGAGTATTTTACCTTTTTTTTAAAGTTAATAATGATATATCTTTAATGCTTCCTTAAATATTTTCTTTTAAATATTTGCTTAATTCACTTTATTTATTATGTTTTTGCCTTAAGTCTGTTTTTCTATGATACCAATTTGGTGACCCCAACCCCATGTTATTTTTTTTTTTTTCCTTCCTACTTCTGAAGCTAAATCCTAAGATGTTTACTTAAATTTAAATGTTTTCCTTTTATTTTATTCTTTTAATAATATTTTGGATTAGAGTTTGGTCCTAGTTAGGAATAATTCTTAATTTTGAGCTTTTCCCCGTGCGATTTGACCATTTTTACGGCCTAGGTAGTGTTTCGGTCAATCGCCATATTTTTTTTTTCATTTCGTGTGACGCTTCATCTGATTTCTCGCCATCTTAAAATCGTCCGCCATTTTCAGAGAAGATCGGTGCTTTGCACACGGACTCCTTTTTCCCGCGCGTTTCTCTCCAGAGATTTCGAGAAGGAAGCTGGCGTTGGGGATCTGTCATTGATTGAGGAAGCAGCGCGTGAGGGGGGGGGGGGAGGAAGGAAAGCGCCGGCAAGAAAGATACTAATATTACTTTTTATATCGATCAACTATATGTATCGATTTAGAGTTTGTAGTATAGCATTTTAATTGAAAAAATATGCCCTTTAAAGTGCTATGTCTGCAGTCTTTGATCTTGGACGGGTTACCACCTCGCTCACTGCCAAGCTTTATCCAAACGTTCTCTTGTGGACATATATGGGAGGCTAGGGGGTCTTCTGGATACATAGACTATTTGATACAGCTGTTCTCTGTATTTTTTCATATCTATTCTTTGCTGTATTTGTCTTTTTATCTGTGCCATTAGAAATAGAAAAAAAAAGTACTATTATACTTTTAGGTATGCCCCTAGTGTAGTATTTTTATTGATTTATGACAACTTGTAGCTAGTATTGCTTATGTAGTAGTATTTTTTTATTTAAATTACTTTTTCCAATTTACATTCATATTTCTCTGACATTGATGTTCGTTATTAATGTAAATAAAACACATTTGCTGAAATTTGCTTTCTGTCCCATATTATTTGTTCCTAGAGTGTTATTGTTTTCCTGATATGTGGGGTAAAATGAAACACTGTCAGGTGTTTACCTTCTGTCATTTTCTATGGAAAATAAATGCTATGAAGATTAATTTAAATGAAGAAAATAGCTGGTTGAAAGTGTACATTACACATACTTTTGTAGAAGCAAAGTTGTGGGGGAAAAAAAAGTAGTTTTTTTTTTTATGTACACACCATCTGCCTATACTGAACTTATGGTGGAGTACTTCCAACAAGACAGGACGAATATGATTTAATAAAGAAAAATATATAAATACAGCATATGAATTTTATAAGTAACTAAAACATTATGTGCAACAATTATTTGAAAAAAAAAAAAAAAAAAAACTCTACCTAGAGTGTAAAATTTATTTTTAGGTGTTTGAATTTAATTCATAGTTTAAAAATCTTTAGAAAAGTTTCTTTTTATTTTTTTAATGCAAATAAATATGAAAAATGAAGAAGTGCATGTAAAATAAAAAAAATAGAGGAGAGCGTCAGTTGAAGTCGGAGAGCGCACGTTTTCTTGGTTTTACCCATTCTGTAAAGGAAGATAGAGAGCCTCTGAACAGAAGGCTTAACCATGCTAATTCACGTGCAAACCGGCGACTACGGGACGTGTCCTCCGGACCAGCAGCGATGGAAAAGATATGGAGATGAGTGCGGCCGTTTGACATCTGATCTTCGCCCAAAAGTTTGATCCGACGTGGAACCGTGCACCAGCCACGCGATGCAGAGTGAGTGCATAGGTTAGCGGTCCCAGCCCCAGGAGAGACACAGGTGACATCTTTATTTTCTTTCCAATCCCGATGGTTTCTGCCCACTGACCAACGAGATGGACTTAGTCCTGATGCTGGGCTGAACTGTAAAGTTTCGTTCCTCGCAATTTTTTTCTTACATCTCACAAGACCGTACCGAAGAAGCTGTGCTCACCTGCCCCGGTCCCCCATCGAGATGCTGCCGTCCGTACGGACGCATTCCATAGTAGCCTTCTTTTGCGCCATTTTGGGCGCGGGCGTCAAGCCCCTCTCCCCCATAACTTAGTTTCAATATAGTACCGGTCCCCCTTCAATGTTAACTTTCTTAATTTCACCATTTCTTTCTTAAATCCATGTTTTAATTGTTAAAGTTTTTTTTTTTTTCTCTTTCTATTCTACAAAAAAATCACAATTTTTTTTTTTTTTTTTTTTGCAAGAATCGTGTGTATCTCTGTAAAAGTTTGAAATGTGCTATTCTACATAGTTAATAATGTGTGCTTATTGATTATTGAAGTGTTACCCCTTTCTTGGGAGGCCTCTCAGGACACAAATAAATTTGACATGCATGACGGATTATCTCTAATCTTATATGTAAATCTTTGGCCTAGTGCCCTGTGAAAATATCTAAAGCTGTAAAAAGTGTTAATTTATATTTCTGAAGTGCCACAATGTGGTGAATCATGTGTGTGCCAAGAATTTAAAATGTCTGTGAAACGCTGAGTGTAGAAATCGAAACTCATGCCATCCCATAGTGTCTTAAACTGCAATAGTATATCAATTTGAATAAAATGTTAAATTTTTCTTGCAATAACTTGTGTCTTTCTTGTGTATGCATGTTTCAACCACACCAAGTTCTTTTTCAGCTGAGGCAATTCCGACCGTAACCTGGGGTTCGGGTAAATTTATGTTTGGTGCTTTGCCGTTAACTTTAGAACACAACGCAAATCTTTCAAGTTTATTTTAATGCATATCTAAAATTTTTTTTATGGCAACACGGCATTAGTTAAGTTACACTTCACAGAGAAAGCTTTCCGAAATGTACACAAAAGGTTTCTCCTTTGTATGGGTACGAATATGCTTATTTAAGGAAGTCTTCCAGGAGAGTTTTCTGACGGATAACACACGAGGTTTCTCTTTTGTATGGGTAAGATGGTTATTCAAGTCATCCTTCCTAGAGAAAGTTTTGCGGCAAATATCACAAATAGGGATGTAACGACTATTCGACACCTGTTCAGTATTTGGCTTTTTTTGTCAAAAATTGTGCATATTTTGCTGAATAATTTCAGAACAAAGAGAAAAAAATATTTTTAACATGTACTTTTTAATTATGCTGCATAGTCATTACGGAATGCAGACTTTTTCACTTGGTGACACTACTCGACTTGGTTTTCTACTTTTCTTCATGGGGTGGTGGTAGGCGGAATCTTTTACAGCAGCTTTGGACCTCAATTACAGACATATTTCTCAAAAGCTGCTAACTATATTTTGCCCAGAGGTTGTGTAAAACGCAAAGCATGGGTTTTACAAAGCCTCTGGAAGTTTGATTATGCATGATTACCAGATTAATCACATTTATAGCATATTTATTAAATTATGAATATATCAAAATATAATTATGCTGTTGTTAACATTTAACTTAGTAAAAGGTATTTTTTCTTGAGAAAGATTTTTAAGTTTGACACATAATACCTGTGTGTTTTTAAGTACTTACAAATAATATAAAATGAATTTTAATAAGTCTTTATTTAGTATTTAATTCCAAATCTGAAAAGCGACATTTTATTTACAATTGAATTGAAATTTTTAAAATTGTAATAGTCGGTCAAAACATTATTCATTACATCTCTAGTCACACATACAGGTTTCTCTTCTGTGTGCATAAAAAGATGTCTATTCAAGTGACACTTTTCAGAGAAAGCTTTCTGATATATATCACACACGAGGTTTCTCTTCTGTATGGGTACGAAGATGTGAATTCAAGTTACACTTCTGAGAGAATGCTTTCTGACATATGTCACACACATGAGGTTTCTCTTCTGTGTGGGTACAGAGATGCTGATTCAAGTTAAACTTTTGAGAGAATGCCTTTTGACATATGTCACACATATAAGGTTTCTCTTTTGTATGGGTACGAAGATGCTTATTCAAGTTACACTTTATGGAGAAACCTTTCTGACATATATCGCACACATGAGGTTTCTCTTGCGTATGGGTACGAAGATGTCTATTCAAATTACACTTATTGGAGAATGCTTTTTGACATATGTCACATACATGAGGTTTCTCTTTCGTATGGGTACGAAGATGCACATTCAAGCTATATTTTAATGAGAAAGCTTTCTGACATATATCACACACATGAGGTTTCTCTTCTGTATGGGTGCAGAGATGCTGATTCAAGTTACTCTTTTGAAAGAATGCTTTTTGGCATATGCCACACACATGAGGTTTCTCTTCTTTATGGGTAAGAAGATGTACATTCAAGCAACTCTTTATGGAGAAAGCTTTTTGACATATATCACACACATGAGGTTTCTCTTTTGTATGGGTACGAAGATGTACATTCAAGCTACTTTTTATGGAGAAAGCTTTCTGACATATATCACACACATGAGGTTTCTCTTTTGTATGGGTGCGAAGATGTACATTCAAGCTACTCTTTATGGAGAAAGCTTTCTGACATATATCACACATGTAAGGTTTCTCTTCTGTATGGGTACGGAGATGTCTATTTAAGTGATACTTTTGAGAGAATGCTTTTTGACATATGTCACACACATGAGGTTTCTCTTGTGTATGGGTACGAAGATGTCTATTTAAGTGATACTTTTGAGAGAAAGCTTTCCAACATATGCCACATGTATGAGGTCTCTCTTTTGTATGAGTACGAAGATGGGTATTTAAATTACCCTTTTGAGAGAAAGCTTTGTGACATATGTCACACACATGGGGTTTCTCTTCTGCATGGGTACGAAGATGGGTATTTAAGTTATACTTTTGAGAGAAAGCTTTTTGACATTTGTGACACACATAACATTTCTCTTTTTTGTGGGTACAAAGAGGCATATTTAAACTAGTAATTTTTGGGGAAGCTTTCTGACAGTTGTAGCAAACACACGATTATTCACTGTATATTTATGAAGACATGCATTCCATCTTCTCTTCTTTGAAAATGACCTTCTTTGACATACTTAATATAGGCACAGTTTCACTCCTCAGTGGAATCAAAAACAGCTGTTCAATTGTTGCAATGTGGAAAATTCCTTTTCATACTCAAAGATACACTTTATGCCTACTTAAGTGCAAGAATGAGCTTTCATATGCATATGCTAAAGTAATTTTTCCCCCTTGAATATTGCTTGCACAGCTTTACACGTTCATAGGAATACAGCATCAGCTAGGGGTGAGGAGTGAAACAAAAACCTGTTTTTGCTCTAGAACACCAGTATTATTCCAGCTTCCTATACATTCAAGTTTCAAGATGATACACAACAATACAGGATTTATGGACGTTTTTCTAATTTTAAGGTATCTGCAGAAGTGAGAATTATAACTAAATGAATAAAATATTTCTTAAACACCAAGTTATCTCATTGATGCAACTAAAGTTTTCCTCAATAAGGTTTCTTGAGTAATGACATAGAGGTATTGCAAATTTACATTGTACTAATAAGAATACATTCATCAGCATCTAGGAACTGTGAGATGGTTTGAAGTTCAAGATCTGAAATGATATACATATTTTTTTCCTCTTTAATGTTTTCTTTAACAAGATTCATTTATTGTTAGTAAACATTGAATCTTCAGCATCATTTATGTACTTTTCATATAATGTTAGCTTGAATAATTCAGAGTTTCAAATTTATAAACTGTTGTGTGCTTTTAAGGGAATCTTCTTTCATTTTCGTTTACCATTCATTTGAGAACATTTTTCTAGGCAAGATGTGAAGAATGGATGAATAGAAATAGAAGTATTAAGATATTAAAAAAGCACCAGATGTCTGCAATCTGAAAATAAGTGAAAACAGAAGAAAATTAATACATAATCTGCTATTTTTTTTCAAGTCAATATTGATAAAATTTAATTTTTCAAAATTTTGTTAATTTGATGTTTTCAATTGGAAACATTGGCCAGTAAAAGGTTAAGAAGAATCCAGAAAAAAATAAGCAGTTGAAAGTTTAGGTACAATTTTTTTTAAGTTCTGAAGCCGATTGTACGCCGCGGCACATAATCGGCGTTCTTTGTCGGCGCGCCGGCGCCGTGGCGCGGCATCGCAGACCTCTAAACATAACTCCAGAATTCTAGTCAGAAAAATTTAAGGTGTCTAAACTTGAAAATTAGATTAGTTCGCAGTTTTATGATTAGGTTGCCAGGACGTCTGACTCGCAAGTGAGAGACTGGCCACCTCAATGATATTGCTTGTCAAGACTTCTTTTGCCGGGAGGGGGAGGGGGGATATTGTAATGTATAAGAAGGTAGTTTGGGTATTATTCAAGCAGGTACTTTCACTGTAAATTTTGCTTTCCTGTCATACTTGCCATATGCGCTCTGGAGCTATGTTTTATTTCTTTAGTTAATTGCTAGACACCAAGTCGTCGATTCTGAGTTCTTTAGAGTGTACACGTGTTCCCACGCCTTTGTAACCCCGGATGCAGGTCATGTTAATAAATGTATGTAATTTGATTAGAGATAAGAGAGAGGCAGAGTTATGTCTTAGCAAACCACGTGCTATGATGATGCCCGCACCTCGAAAATCGAGAGACTTCTGCCACTAGAACTGCTTAACTAGTCCACACAGATTTTCGTACCCGTCTCCCCTCCCCTCTTCTCACTCTATATTGTAACTTAAAGATAATGTTCAATAAACTGTTTTGCTTGCCTTAACTCTGGAACTTTACTGGAATATCTGACGTTTCATACATATATATATATAACATAGGAAATATAGTGGAAACCCTTCTTTTTTTTTTAATAATTAAACAGAGCAAATCGCAGACCTGTGCGTCTTTGAAGCAAACAGTCCCATTCCCTTACTTCTTTAAAACCACCCTACTTAAATGCTTGAAAAGAGATGCCAAATTCTGTTCACCACTAGATAGACACACACTTGTATTTTCGTTGTGAAGATAATAAAAAAAGGAACAACAAAGCGCAAGGGTGTTTTTATTGGATTATGGATTTTAATGGCTCTTTGAAATGCAGAAGCTAAGGACAATAATGAGGAATGCTTCCAATAAAAGGAACAGCCCTAGTTGACGTAGGCTTGTCACAGTAATTCTCTAAAATGGAATTTTTCTGCATTTGTATAACCTCAGCAATGAAAATTTACGTGGATTCCAAACATTCAGTGGCATAGCGTAAGTTTCTGCTGCCGGGGCAGATGCCAAATATGCCACCACGCACACAAACATTTTTTTTATTATAAAGAAAATTGGCACCATCCCTGCAAATGAAAAAAAGGTGCCTCGTTTTACTATCTTCAAAAAAAAAAAAAAAACATTTCAAAATGTCGCCCTGATGCAATGCTTATCTTTTTTTAAAGTATCTGTATCAGGCAGCCCCTGTTTACAGAAAAAACTAAACGATAATCCATCTATGCATATCCAGAGTGATGTTAAAAAAAATTACAAGACATCTAACAGGCGAAAATAATTTTACAATAAAAACGCAGCTGCAAGGTCAAATGATATATATGTAAATATAAAGATTTTTAAAATGTCATTTTAATCTCTTTAAAATAAGTCAAAGATTGGGGTTTTGCCCCTCCAAAAATTTTCTGTACAGGACGAGCGCCCCATCTGCCCCACCTACTGCGAACATCCCGTATGATTAACGCGTATTCAAATTCTATCTGTAGGAAACAGAACAAAATTACAGACTGTTAGATCGACAGCCATGTGGTAGGCTCGAACGTGGGACTGTAACACTTCCACCATCTACCATGTTCAGTATTTACATAAATATTTATTTATTGCAGTATAATTTATTTAGATAACTCAGCCCATCCTCCAGAAATATATCATATTTTCATATTTTTATTTATTAGTTTTTTAATCTGTTAGAGCAATTTTAAACAATTTAACTTAGCTCCTGAATAATTTGCATAGAGAATTTTTCTCTTTTCGTTTTAATAATACATCTAAGCAGAAGGGTGGAGGGCTTGGTCGGAGGACATTTTAAGGGGTTCTAAGGCATATTCATGTTTCATCTGGAGAAAACCGACCAAACTCCATGACATTTTAATCCTTTTAAAATAAGTTAACCATAGGCATTATACCACCTCTAGAGCCTTCTACGTCACGCCACTGAAAACATCCCCCACTTCCGACACCCATAACATTTTCTTCCTTATTGAAATGTAAACGAATCATTTCACGAATCTTTGAAAAGTGAAAGTACTACAAGAGATTTTTCTTTTAAATATTTCAAAATGAAAATTGGCCCAAAAATTGGATTGTTTCTTATCTTAAAAATTCTCCGATGAATGAATACGGAGTCTGCAAAAGGAGATGGTCTCCGACTCCCTGATAGGGGGCATGTGCCCGCCCTAGATCCCCTGTTGTTGCCTACTTTGATTATTAGAATAATTAGTTAAAACACAAAAAGATTAAAATTTACCATTGCCATGGGTATACTAAACCAAAACCAATTAATACGAACCAGTGGCGTAGACAGAGTTTTTTCATGGGGGGGGGGGGGGTTTGCGACTACTGCAACTCACATTTGTGTATAAGTGTGTGTGATAAGAGCGAAGAATATGCATTTTATATGGCAAAAAATTTCTACATACAATACATTACGATCGTACAATACATACAATACATTACGATCATTTCGACCATAAAATTCTTTCGGTCTTCATAAGACAAAGACCTTTGTCTCGCGCAGTGACGTAGCCAGGATTTTATTTCGGGGTGGGCTGGGTATCAAATTTAAAGCTAAAGTTCAATTGTAAACTAAACATCAAATTGTTAGCTAAGTAAAGGGTCCCATTTCGGGGGGGGGGGGGGGGGGGGGGAAGGGGAAGAGCAACAGCCCCTCTGGCTACGCCCCTGTGTCTCGGACTTTGTCTGATGAAGACTGAAAGAATTTTTGGGTGGAAACAATCGTAACGTATTATAAGTTACATTTTATGTGTGTTTTTTCACAAAGTTTTTATTTATTTTATCGTTTAATCACAGTATTTTGAGTAGGGTTAGGTGGGGTAAAATGAACAGTCTACAAAAAGCAGGCAATAAATGTCAAATGCATTGATTTATTGGCATACTGATTTTTGTTTAGCTCATTTATATTATAAGCAAATTTATTTAATTATTATATTAATATAACACTTACAGTTTCATGTCTGACTCTATCTATACAAGGTTAAAATTTACTTTGCTGTAGCATTTTTGTGATTTAAAGTTCTTGAAATTTTGATGATTTAAAGCCTACTATCATTCTTGAGGAATACATTTCTGTATCAAGATAATTTGTATTCGTATTATTTTTTATTTTGGAGTAGTTCAAAGAAAGTGGGGTAAAATGATCATACTGCTAGGCTTGTACTTAAAGAACACATGCATCATTTTTGATTTCTTTTTTTGATCTGTAATATTTTTTTATGAGGTATTAATAGTAATAACGTGAATAAATAAATAGATTCCGTTATTCTACTTTTATTTTTACCTGCAAATACGAAAAATAACCCAAAATTTACGATGCTGGAATCATAAATTTATAAATAAATGCTAACAGAGGATGTGTTTGTTGCACATTTTGAAGAAAAACATGAAGACCATGAAGTAAAGAAAGTATGCTATTCTTGAAATATTTGAAGAAAAATCCCAATTCTTACTTAAAAAGAGTTGAAAGGAGAGTACAAAATGTCATGACCATAAAACCTCTTTCGGACTAAAAATCTGCTGGCTCTTAGGTGCTGTGGTAAAAGTTTTATTAAGCATTTTTGGACAGATCTTGTCTGCAGAAAAGGAGCTATTTACAATTTAATACTTTGCAAAATCTTTATTTGAAAAAATGTACATTGCCAGAAAATATGATGTCGAAGAGGTTCAAACTGAACAGATAATTCAAATACTGGATGAGCCAAATTTCAATAGTAGAGGACATTATAAATTCTCATAGCTAAATTAAAATTCCATGTAAAACTGTTTAATAAAATATTTGTTATATATTTTTCAGTTGATCTTATTCATATAATATCATTTTCTATGATTTGTTTCATTTTTTTCATCTATAATCATTTTACCCTACACCATGGGGTAAAATGATCATAATAACAAGCCAAAAAGAATTAATGATCAAACAGTTTTAATATTTGTAAAAGAAAAAAACAAAAATTTGTAATCACTGTCAGATAGTCCAATGTAAAATATATGTCAAAAAATTTTAAATATGTTGTATTATTTTAGATGTGTTGTGTAGCTTAGTAAAGTTGAAAATAGCTAAATTTATGGTCATTTTACCCCACCCGACCCTATTTTTTATGTATAGGGAGAATTCTGTATTAATATATTAAAATATGTAGTAGTTACAAAAAACAAGTCTTTAAAAAGGATTACAGTCTTTGGAAGATGCAAATAAAACATAAATTAATATATTTATCTATTATTAATTTATTACATGTAGAAGACGATCCTAAAAGCATTAACCAACTAACAATTTCTTAATTTTTTTTTCAATATGTGCATGGATGAAGAAACATTTCAAAATATTTATAAATAGATACATTCTGATTAAACAAAAAAAATATTTTAAAATCAAGCATTTTTGACAGTCTTAATGCTGTATGGACTGGCCCTTTAAATCGCTCTGTGGCGAGCATAACACCACGCGTATTTGCAGTTTCCTATTGTGTTTTCTACGGCTTTCTCGGTTTCATCTAGATAGCCAGGGAAGATCCCAGTTAGCCATGGTATGGGTTTAAAGATGTTCAATCCAGTTACTCTTCTTAGGGAAAGCTTTGACGTACGTCAACCATGAGGTTTTATTTTCTACGAAGATGGATATTCAAGTTACACTTCAGGGAGAAAGCTTTCTGACACGTAACACACGAGGCTTCTCTTTTGTATGGGTACGAAGATGCTTATTCAAGCCATTCTTCCAGCAGAAAGATTTATGACATATCACACACACGAGGTTTGTCTTTTGTACGGGTAAGGTGGTTATTCAAGTCATCCTTCCTAGAGAAAGTTTTCCGCCATTTGTCACAAATAGGGATATAACGAATATTCGACCACTGTTCAGTATTTGGCTTTTTGGCCAAAAATTGCAGTATATTCTGCTGGATAATTTCAGAACAAAGAGAAAAAAATTAAAAAATTTAACAAGAATTTTTAAATTTATTTACAATTAATACTGCATAGTCATTACAGAAATGCAGACTTTTTTAATTGGTGGCACTACTTGACTTGTTTTTTTACTTTTCTTTATGGGATGGAGGTAGGAGGAATCTTTGACAGCAGCTTTTGACCTCAATTATAAACATAATTTTCAAAAGCTGCTAAATATAATTTGTTCAAACGCTGTGCAATACCCGAAGTATGGTATGATTATGCATGATTACCAGATTAATCACATTTACAATAGCATATTACTTAAATTATGAATATCCCAAAATGTAATTATACTGCTATTAGAATTAAACTTCGTAAAAGATATTTTTTCTTGATCAAGATTTTAAACTTTTACAGATAATATAATGTTGTGTGTTTTTAGGTACCTACAAATATAAAATGAATCTTAATAAGTCTTTATTTACTATTTAATTAAAAATTTGAAAGTGACATTTTATTTACAAATAAAATGAAATTAAAAAAAAATTAATATTTGGCCAAATCAGGATTCATTACATCTCTAGTCACACACATGAGGTTTCTCTTTTGTGTGGGTACGAAGATGCTTATTCAAGTTATATTTTATGGAGAAACCTTTCTGACATATATCGCACACATGAGGTTTAACTTTTGTATGGGTAAAAAGATGTGTAGTCAATTGACACTTTTGAGAGAATGATTTTTTACATATATCACACACATGAGGTTTCTCTTCTGTATGGGTACGAAGATGCTGATTCAAGTTACACTTTTCAGAGAATGCCTTTTGACATATGTCACACACATAAGGTTTCTCTTTTGTATGGGTACGAAGATGCTTATTCAAGCTACTCTTTATGGAGAAAGCTTTCTGACATATATCACACACATGAGGTTTCTCTTTTGTATGGGTACGAAGATGTACATTCAAGTTACTCTTTATGGAGAAAGCTTTCTGACATATATCACACATGTAAGGTTTTTCTTCTGTATGGGTACAGAGATGCTCATTCAACTTATACTTTTGAGAGAATGCTTTTTGACATATGTCACACACATGAGGTTTCTCTTGTGTATGGGTACGAAGATGTCTATTTAAGTGATACTTTTGAGAGAAAGCTTTCCAACATATGCCACATGTATGAGGTCTCTCTTTTGTATGAGTACGAAGATGGGTATTTAAATTATCCTTTTGAGAGAAAGCTTTCTGACATATGTCACACACATGGGGTTTCTCTTCTGTATGGGTACGAAGATGTGTATTCAAGTTAGACTTTATGGAGAAACCTTTCTGACATATATCACACACATGAGGTTTCTCTTCTGTATGGGTACGAAGATGTGTATTCAAGTTAGACTTTAAGGCAAAAGCTTTCTGACATATCTCACATACATGAGGTTTCTCTTTTGTGTGGGTACGAAGATGCTTATTCAAGTTACATTTTATGAGAGAAAGCTTTCTGACATATATCACACACATGAGGTTTCTCTTTTGTATGGGTACAAAGATGTATATTCAATTGATTCTTTTGAGAGAATGATTTTTTACATATATCACACACATGAGGTTTCTCTTCTGTATGGGTACGAAGATGCTGATTCAAGTTACACTTTTCAGAGAATGCCTTTTGACATATGTCACACATATAAGGTTTCTCTTTTGTATGGGTACGAAGATGCTTATTCAAGCTACTCTTTATGGAGAAAGCTTTCTGACATATATCACACACATGAGGTTTCTCTTTTGTATGGGTACGAAGATGTACATTCAAGTTACTCTTTATGAGAGAAAGCTTTCTGACATATGTCACACATATAAGGTTTTTCTTCTGTATGGGTACAGAGATGCTCATTCAACTTATACTTTTGAGAGAATGCTTTTTGACATATGTCACACACATGAGGTTTCTCTTGTGTATGGGTACGAAGATGTCTATTTAAGTGATACTTTTGAGAGAAAGCTTTCCAACATATGCCACATGTATGAGGTTTCTCTTTTGTATGAGTACGAAGATGCTCATTGAAGTTACACTTTTGGGAGAAAGCTTTCTGACATATGTCACATACATAGGGTTTCTCTTTTGTATGGGTACGAAGATGCTTATTCATGTTACACTTTTGAGAGAAAGCTTTCTGACATATACCACACACATGAGGTTTCTCTTCTGTATGGGTACGAAGATGCGTATACGAGCAATACTTTTGGGAAAAAGCTTTCTGACATATGTCACACACATGGGGTTTCTCTTCTGCATGGGTACGAAGATGGGTATTTAAGTTATACTTTTGAGAGAAAGCTTTTTGACATTTGTGACACACATAACATTTTTCTTTTTTGTGGGTACAAAGAGGCATATTTAAGCTAGTAATTTTTGGGGAAGCTTTCTGACAGTTGTAGCAAACACACGATTATTCACTGTATATTTATGAAGACATGCATTCCATCTTCTCTTCTTTGAAAATGACCTTCTTTGACATACTTAATATAGGCACAGTTTCACTCCTCAGTGGAATCAAAAACAGCTGTTCAATTGTTGCAATGTGGAAAATTCCTTTTCATACTCAAAGATGCACTTTATGTCTACTGAAATGCAAGAATGAGCTTCCATACGTGGATGCTAAAGTAATTTTTTGCCCCTTGAACATTGCTTGCACAGCTTTACACGCTCATAGGAATATAGCAACAGTGGTGGTGAGAACTGAAACAAAAACCTGTTTTTGGTCAAGAACACAGGTAATAGGTCAGCTTCCTAAACATTCAAGTTTCAAGATGATACACAACACTACAGGATTTTGTGGATGCTTTTCTAATTTTAAGGTATGTGCAGAAGTGAGAATTGTAGCTAAATTGATAAAATATTTCTTTTAACTCTCAAGTTATCTCATTGATGCAAATAAAATTTTCTTCAATAAGGCTTCTTCAGTAATGACATAGAGGTATTGCCAATTTAGATTGCACTAATGAGAATACATTCATCAACATCTAGGAACTGTGAAATGGTTAAAGTTCAAGACCTAGAGTGATCCCCACCCCCTTTTTTAAACAAGATTCATTTATTGTAAGTAAACACTGAATCTTCAGGATCATTTATGTACTTTTCATGAAATGTTTGCTTGAATAGTTCGGGGTTTCAAATCCAAAAACTGTTATGCACTTTTAAAGGAATCTTCTCTTACTTGCGTTTAAATTTATTTGAGAACATTTTTCTCAGCAAGGTATGAAGAATGCATGAATAGAAACAGAAGCATTAAGATATTAAAAAAGCACAGGGGATGTCTGCAATCTGAAAATAAGTAAAAATAGAAGAAAATTAATACATAAAATGAAATATAGTCTTGCAACTTACAACAGAGAGAATATATTTTTAAAAACTTAGTTTGATGAAATGTGACAGTGTAGTAGAAAGTTTCAAATTTGAAAAATTGGACAGACTCTTGGTTCAAGTTCTGGTGGTGCATCTCTTGAAATACAGGGCGATCAATTTAAAAGGGGGCTGTTTCAATACTGCCACTTATGTAGGTGACCAGCTGATTGTTAAAATTTCTTAGTTTTTCTTATTACCCTTAAATCTGACGGATGTGGCAACTATTCTGAGACTAAAATATAATTGTAGCTTAGTGTAATCATTATCTGACCTTTGTACTTCAAGCATTAAAGATTCATTTAGAAATGCAAAATGACTTATGGAGAGTTAGAAAGCTTGTACAATTTCCTAACATGCATTGATCTGATTTTATGTTAGAGCCTTTATGAATTGAAGATTTAAAAATACATTGTTATAATGTCCCCCCCCCCCATTTTAAGAAGAGATTATCACTTTCACTTATTGGCCAAGAGGTACATATTCCCGTTATTAGTGTATTCAGCCCTTCTTCTCCCGCTGCCATACACTCATGCTGGAAATGATCTTGGAGTTTTGTTGAATCCGGTCAAGAACATACGCTTGAATGTCTCCTGTTTCTATTTTACTTTCAATTCATAAAAGATGTGAGAAAGATCCATGAAAAAGAAAAGGGGGAAAATAGCAGAGCTTATTCTAGGCGGGGTCAGTGGGGCACCCATCTCTGATGCTCTTAAAAAAAAAAAAAAAAAAAAATCCGCCCTGGAGCCTTTTGATTCGCGTTAGTGCCCCGATGATGAAAAATTAGACATCCTCTTTTGCAGGCAATTTTTTTTTCTTTAAATTTCTACCGAAGTTTCCTTATCCCTTTTATTTGTTCTCTTGTTTGGTTGCTCACATGAAGATACTTGACAAATGATAGCGAGGCGTTTGCACAACTTTTATGGTAATAGAACCCCTGCCCCCCCCCCTCGTTCCCTCTCCTGGAAGTGCGTGGAGGCCCTGTCAGGGGATGCAAGGTTTTTCACTGTGATACGCTGTGATGAGAAGGGGGATGGAAATCAACTGTGTAAAAATTCATTTCTCTATACTTTTTTTTAATTAATGGACCGATTTGTTTGAAATTTTGGGGATCACTTTTAAATGCAAAAATTGATTCAGAGTGCAAATTTTAAAAAGACATCTTAAGTTGAACAAAAGTTAGAAATTTATTGTCAGAACATATTTCTTTTCTTTCTTTCTTTGTGGTTTTCTTTCTGAGCAGGGCTGGGAGGGAAAGGGGGGGAAAGATAGGGTTGAAGTTCTTATCTCCTTTCAGGCTGTTTCAATATTGCCACTTATGTAGGTGACCAGCTGATTGTTAAAATAAACAGAATAATTATAATGGCTGCATGATAATTCTGAAAAATTTTTTAGCTATACTGTTATCCATTTTCAAAAGATTTAATAAATAACTGGATTTTGTAGTGAGGTATATATTGAATAACTGGAATAGATATTTATACCATTATAATAGTTATTTTGAACAGAAGTGTTATTAATAATTTCATGCATTAATTATATTTTAATTATTTTTACTATTGAATTAATTCTTAGAAAGATAAGTGAATGATGAAAAATTGAATAAATTATTTTTATGTGTAATAACTTGAAAACTGAAAAAAAAAAAATATTAATAAAAACGAAAATTTAGGTAGTTAAACTTTTATTGGTGATTCTTAACAAGGTGATCAAATAAATATTTTATTGAAATCTGCTTCTTATGCGTCTGATTGAACTGCGAAATGATTAATTAAGTGTTTACTTAATTAATCATTTTCTTGTCTATTAGGTATGTTGGGATGATTATTTTTTTTATAAAAAGAAAAAACCTTAAAAATATTTTTAAAAAATAGTCTAACTTAACTATTTATAATTTATTTTAAGAAGTTAATTAACAAAGTTATGTAAAAAGTAATTAATTCTTTTACATTACTTAGCTTTATCAACTTAATTAATTTTATCTAATTTTTAATAAAGACTAGTAATTAATTTATTAATAAAGATTACTAATTAATTATTATTAATTTATTAATCAATAAAGCAAGTTTTACTCAATTTTTAAAAGTTTTTTTTTGTTGTTTGTGAATTAGAAGTGCTTTTAATCAGGATATGTACAGTCCTTGTTAAGAAACACAATGCCCTTTTAAAATAATAATGTGCTTTTTCAAAACCTTTGCACCCTGCCCTTTTTCTTACCTAGAATCTTTGAAAATAGAATGGCAACTGGTATAAAAATTTATAATCTCTACTTTCAAAAATGCAGTCATCACATGGCGAGTGGCGGCCGTCAATTTTGACCTTTAGTTTTGTTTCATTCCTAACAAATTTTCCTCCTAATTTTTAACCCTGGTTGAAACATCCACATGTGATGCTTGGAATACGGGATTTTTTTTTTTTTTTTTTTTTTAAATCCCAGCTTACTGGCATATGAACAAGACCATTCATTTGTGCAAAAATCAGTCCTTGCTTAAGTGTTCTTTCCTACTCAGACAGAGAAATGAAAAAAATGCATCTTTAGTGTTGCAAATATTTTCTTAAAAATGATAACTGATCAGTCAAACTGAGATCATTAGAAGTTAAAAGGCCTCGACAGGCTACAAGTTAACACCCAGAGAGTCACAAAACACAGGTTGTGGCAGTGGTGTAGTCGAGGGGGGACGCAGAGGGACGCCGTCCCCTTACTTTTTTATTTGAGTTTATTTGTGTACGAGAAGATACTCAGATGCTAAATTTTAATTTTGTTACTTTCAATTTTTCTTAAATCTTATGACACATTACATCAGCTTTACTATTAGTTTACTATTAGTAGCTCATTTAAATATGAAACAGTAACCAGAGAAGTAAGAGAGAGAGATAGAACAAGTCATTGTTGTGAGTTGAGAATATTCTGCAACCCATGAGAACATGAATATATTCGAGAATTTTCTTTTATTTAAATTTTGAGGATTTTGAGGCAATAATGGTGGCATTTAAATGAAGAGTAATAGGCATATAAGCATGGGTGCCGGCAGAATATTTCCCAAGGGGGGGCAAAGACTACTTTGACGTATGGTTACCATGTTGAAAAGAGCAAAAAAGCAAGGGAAAACACTGCATAAAAAATCCAGCTTTGCCCCCCTTGCCCTATGCTTCCAGCGCCCATGCATATAAGAACATTAAAAGTAGAGCTCATTAATTGTCAGGAAATTTATGCAAACATTTGGGGTTTTTTTTCCCTCCCAGTTTCTAATGGTAAATATTTGTAAGTGAACTTCAGTCCCTCCCCCCTCGATTAAATTCAGCCCAAAATAAAGTGTAAGTATTTTGGTTCCTCCCCCCCTTTTTTAAAAATCCAACAGCAGAAGAATAAATGGACATCAAAATTTATTTGATATAGATAAGACACAAAAAGTGATATTTTCCCCTTTAAGAAAAGTTAAAAATAAAATGTTCGGAAATGATTTTATTTCTATTTCCATGCCAATATTCAGCATTTTTTTCCCTATTTGAATTTAATTTTTGTGAATGACAACACTACAAGGCCATAGCCAGTAGGAGGGGAGATCATGGGGGTTTGATCTCCCCGAAATTTTGGCGAGTGCATTACTATTTCCTTCTTTGCATTCATTCTGGAGATCAGCTATAGGTGAAATAAGGTTAGTACTACACCCCATACAGAATTTTTTTCTGGCTATGCCCTTGCAACATTATCAATTGAAAAAAATTTTTGCTAACATCACCTCTTATGAAAAATTAAGAGAAAAGTATACTCGATTTATAAAAAAAAAAAAAAAAAAAAAAAAAAGAGAGAGAAAAGATGAAAACTAAACCAAATCATTATTAAACCAACATTTTGGATCCTAAATTTAACTGAGCGAATCTAAACAAGGAAGAACAAATAAAGGGATCAGAATTTATTCAAAGTATAGATTCGTCTATCTAGAAGATGTGCCAGTGGAAGAAATTTCATCAGAACTTGCAGAATATCGTGCGTGAGAAGGCTTTTTTGGAAAATCTTACATTATAAAGTCGGCTGAAAATATTAGTTATGCACTATGTGGAGGAGGAGTATGCCAGCAAAAAATGCAGCAACAGATAGAAGTTTTAACACAGCCTGTATGGAGATATATACTACACATTGAAAAGAAACAGCTTATCGATTGAAAGAAGGGGAAAGTCAGCATTTGTGGCAGGGTTGTAAAAAACCTAGGTGGGTTTTATTAAAAAAACTCTAGGTTTAGTGTGAAAAAATCCATGTTTTACTGGGCAAAATTAAAATCTTTCATACTTGAGCTTCAAGATTTGTACATATAGAAATGCAAACTTCAAACCATAGACAAATATAAAATTGGGTTTTAACTCGCTGGGGAACTTGATACTATCCCCCCCCCCCCACCACAAAAAAAAAAAAAAAATTGAATGAATAAATTTGCTTCTAAAAACTTTCACCATGTATTCTTTTGAATAAATAATTATTAGTTTAGTAAATTATAAGTAAAAGAAACTGAAGTGACATACCATTAAAACATATCAAGCCATATATATATCCAAAGCACAAAATTGTGCAAATAGAAATGTAGTAAAGCAAATCATACAGACACCCTTTTGAAAAGGTTTATCTCTTATAAATTAAAAAAAAATTACATTATCCATATAATTGTTTATCCCTAACCTTCTAAAAAAGGTTGCATGTATAAAAATTTAAATTTTTAATTTAAATTGTATTGTATTTGTAGGCATGCTTATGGATAATAAAAAATACAAATAACTGTAAAAGGCAGGGTTCCCCCCCCCCCCCCAAGAGAAAGTATTTTACATTAGGCTTGTATATATATACATTAATAACAAGTATTACAGTTTTGAGGCCCCAGATATTTTTGTACTATAGGTGAGAGCCTATTTGGTAATCAGGGTTCACTTTTTAGAGCGACATACTAAGTCCAGAATAATCTTCTCCTTCCTTAAAATAAATTATACTAAAAATTCATATTATGTTCTGAAGAAAATAAATGTAGTAAGATTTTTTCCTTCTCTATTTAAAAAAAAAAAAAAAATGCTTTAGTAGAATTGTCGATGTTTCTACACAAAGTAACACATATGTGATATGGGGTAATACTATAGCAAATAAGGGTTGTTTTTTTTTCTACCGGGTGGAAAGTGGGGGGAGGGGCAAAAGACACTGATTTAAGCAAAATATACAATAAAGCAAAATGTTGCAGTGATTTTTTTTGGGGGGGGGAGTAGGATCTAATTTAAGATATTTTATTTTAGATATCAAACCACCATATTCTTGATATATGTAAAAATATTTTTACAGAGCATTTAACTGTTATTTATAAATTTATTGTAATAATATTACCAGTAAATATATATAAATGCCAGTAATTCAAATTCCAGTGATTTAAATACGAAAGAAAATATTAGCAATAACTCAAAAACTTTACATAGAATTTCTCAAATTATTTTACTTTCTTTGTTTTTAAAGCCATATAGTACCACTTTATAAAATACTGTTTGTTTGGTCAAAGAAAATTTTATGACATAAATTTCAACTATCAAAAATTACTAAAAGTAACTTTTAAACAGTATTACGACTGTTAGAAAACAAAGAATTTTATTTTTCATAACAGCAACAGAATGGAATTAGGATTTTTTGTTTCATTAGGGATAAAAATAATCTTGAATTGGAATAGAACTTTAAATGGGGAGCTACCCAGCCAGCAAATCAGACAACCCTGATTTGTGGCCCACAATAGTAAACTCTTAAAAGACAAAAATGAAACTAATTTAGTACAATTTCAAAAATATTATGAAAATAGAATATATTTCTCATGATGAATCTTTTGAAAGTAAAGATTAGTTATGTTTTTTTTTTTTTTTCGGGGGGGGGGGGGGGGGGGGGTAAAAAATAAAATAAAATTTAGCTTTGCCTTTTGTTGCTCAATTTAAATCTATTTTTAAAATCATCTTTGGGGTTTTTTTGGGGGGGGAAATTTAAGGATTTTTAATCACAAGTATAAATTTATGTCTACTTTTATAATATGGTAACATCTGCAGTACCAAAATCGACAATATTTCTATGCTGGGACAGCAACAACTAGATGTAAACATTTGCATAATAACAATAACACACGCGCAAACATTCAAATTAACAGTTCAATGATGTCAAGTGAAGCAAGCATATTCATTACTGCTTACCTATGTAGTGCAGTAGCTAGATAACAAAATAACAAAGCATATGCAAAGAAGCAAAATCTATCGTACATTTAAAATAAATCGCCTTGTGCTGAGCTGAAGCATATTTTAGCTATTCCCTATGCAACTGCACTATAAAAGACCAGGTTGCTAACTTTGGCTCATTAGCCCCACAGCTGCTGCAATTAAGAAGTATTTCTGTAGGAATTTGTAGAACACGTTATCACCCAATAAGTATGTTTATAATAATTTTATGAATGGAAATGTCACCAATTATATCATTTCATACATCTTGCAGTGTTAGTACTTGGCTGTGCCCCCATGGCCACCATCAGCTTTTATCATGACACCCAAAATAAATTGAATGACAAACACTGTTAAAACAAAGAAATATGACTTTCATTGAAATGGTTCCAATAATTTGGCCCAAACTGCACTGAGTATTTAGAACAGCAAGATATGGGGCGGCGAAGCTGGCTGCCTTGGCAGTTAGTATAAAAAAATTTCTTTCGTAACTTTCAAGTGAAAATTCTCCTTGAAGAGGTTATTCTCCAAAAGATTATTTTAATTATTTATATTAAAAAGATTATTAAGAATTTAACAACTCTACAAGTCATACTACCTGTATTCAGTGTTTATAAATATGTAAGATCAATCAACTGCTAATCTTAATCTTAATCTTATCTTAATATATATATAAAATGCTAATGTTCGTTTGTAAAGACAGGGTTTTCTCTATCATCACCTACTCGAATTAACTTCCCGTTGGGGTGGTAAATATCCCTTGGTCTCACGGTGAAAGTAAGGGAGTTTGGTCGCGGTGGGTGGAAGTGGGTGGTTGTGGGTGACGAAAATGTGAAAAAATATATATCTGTCCTTTTCTAACTCATGAGAACTTCTGAATTTCAACTCTAATAAAATATTAAAATGTAATGTTTATCGTCTGTTGCCATATCAGCAGGAAAATTGAATCTCAAGAAATTATCGTCTGCGAACCGTTTTCCTTGAAACAAATTCAAGTTATTTGGACAAGTGAAAAAGAACAAATTATTTGAATATTCTAGAGTATTCTGGTACTAGCAATTTCGATGTTTTATCTATCTTATATATATATAAAAATGAATATTTGTGGGTATGTGTGTGTGTGTGTGTATGACGTTGAAAAACTCCAAAACCGTTTGACCGATCACCATGAAATTTGGTACACCTAAGTCTTTTGTCACCGAGAAGGTTTTTATGCTATCCACTTTACTCTAGCTCAGCCGCTAGGTGGCGCTGCAGAGCATCGAATTCTATTCCGTTGGACCAGCTTGCTATGAAAATACCGTTTGACTTATCTTGACGAAAATTGGTACGTATGGATATTTGAACACGGAGAAAATTTTTGCATAATCCATTTTGCTATAACTTGCTGCCAGGGGGCGCTGTAGAGCATCGAATTCTATTCCGTTATACCGCTTGCTATGAAAATACCGTTCAACCGGTTTTGATGAAAATTCGTATACATGGATATTTGAGGACGTAGAATATTTTTACATAATCCATTTTGCTATAACTTGCCGCCAGGTGATGCTGCAGAGCATCGAATTCTATTCCGTTGTACTGCTTGCTAGGAAAATACCGTTCAACCGGTTTTGATGAAAATTCGTATACATGGATATTTGAGGACGTATAATACTTTTACAGTATTCGTTTTGCTCTAACGTGCTGCTAGATGGCGCTGCAGAACGTCAAATTATATTCCGTTTAACCACGTGCTACGAAAATACCATTCAACCGATTTTTATGATAATTAATACACCTGGATATTTGTAGACGTAGAATATTTTTACGTTATCCCTTTTGCTATAACTTGCCGCCAGATGACGCTGCAGAATGTCGAATTATATTCCGTTCAACCCACTTGCTATGAAAATAACGTTCAATCGATTTTGATGAAAATTGGTTCGTATGGATATTTGAACACGGAGAATATTTTTACACTATCCATTTTGCCATGACTTGCCGCTAGATGGCGCTGAAGTACATCGAATTCTATTCCGTTCGACAGCATCCTATGCAAGTACCGTTAATCCAATTTTGATGAAAATTGGTACACACGGATATTTGAAGACGTGGAATATTGTTACATTATCCATTTTGCTGCAAATTGCCGATAGATGGCGCTGCAGAACTTCGATTTCTGTTCGGTTCGACCGCTGCCTGTTATGAAAATCCATTCAACCGATTTTGATGAAAATTGGATATTTGAAGACGGAGAATATTTTTACACTATCCATTTTGCTGTAACTCACCGCTAGATGGTGCTGCGGAACATCGAATTCATTTCGTTTAAGCGCTTCCTGTGAAAATACCGGCCACCGATTTTGATGACAGTTAATACACATGGATATATGAACATGGAGAATATTTTTACGCTATCCGTTTTGCTATAACTTGCCGCAAGATGGCGCTGCAACGCATCAACTTCTATACCGTTCGACCAATCGTCATAAAAAATTTTATACTTACACATTTGAGCACGGGGAATATATTCTAACTATTCATTTAGCTGTTACTCACTACTAGATGGCACTGCTGCGCATTATTACTTTAACTCGCTATTAGATGACAATGTAGCGCACCAACTTCATGACCGGACAATTGATCTCTATGAAAATGGATAAAGATAAATACTTGAACACGGAGAATATTTTCGTTCTATCAATTTTGCTACAAATAGCTACTTCATTGTGCTGTAGCCCATCATTACTTTAACTCGCTAATAGATGGCGCTGCAACGTATCAACTTCTTACTTTAATTCGTCGCTTGATGGCACTGCAGCATATAAAGGCTGTTCAACTGATCGCTATGAAAACTGGTATAGATAGATATTTGAACACGGAGAATATTTTGGCGTTATCTATTTTGCTATAAATTGCCACTAGATGTCACTTCAAACCAATAACTTCAGGACCGTTCAACTAATCACCATGGAAATTCGTAAACAAAGATGTTTGAACGAAAAGAAGATTTTTGCCTTGCCTCACCCGTTTAGCTATAACTCGCTTTCTGTACCGCTCAACCGTTTGCTATGAAAATACTGTTCAGCTGATTTATGAAAATTGATACACACAGATATTTGAGCACGGAGAATATCTTTGCGCTATCTATTTTGCTATGACTTGCCTCTAGATGCCGTTGCAGGGCACAAACTTCAAAGCCGTTCGACTGATCACCTTAAAATTTGGCATACATACACATATGAGCAGAGAGAATATTTTTGTAGTATTCATTTTGCTGTACTCACAACTTGATGGTACTGCAGCCAGGGCCTGATTTCCGGAAGGGCATTCGGGGCAAGCGCCTGGGCTCCCAACAAAAAGGGGGCCCCCAAATTGTTCTTAAGTTTAAAAATTTGTAAATTTTGAAAAAGTTTTCGAAAGAGGGTACCCTAATGAAGCTTTTTCCCAGTGCCCCCCAACTCGGCAAATCTTCCCCTGACTGCAGCCCTAGAGTTTATTATTTGAAATCACCACTAGATAGCACTTCAGCAATCAACTTCTTGATCGTTCAACTAACTGCTCTGAAAATTGGTATACACACACATTTGAACACAAAGAATATTTTCGCATTATTCATTTGGCTTAACTCGCCCTTTGATGGCGCTGTAGCGTATTATTACTTTAATTCGCCACTAGATAGCGCTGCAGCGTATCTTGACCGTTAAACTGTTTGCTATGAAAATTCGTACACTAGCTATTTGAACATGAAAATATTTTGATGCTATCCATTTTGCAAAAACTTCGACAGTTGATGGTGCTGCGTCCAATCATCTTCTTCGCCGTTTAAACGACCGCCATGAAATTCTTTATGCATAATTATTGAACGCAGATAATATTTATGAGATATCAATTTTGCTATATCTATTCAAATTCGATAAATAGTAATTACAGCAAACCGTAATATAAAAAAAAAAATCCATTCATTCCCGTGCGAAGAACGGGGCATTCAGCTAGTTTTTTATAAAATGGAGTAAGGTAGGAAAAAAAAAATCCCTTCACAAATATCTAGAAAGGTGATTAATAATTTGAACAGAAAACATTTATATATTACATTTTGCCTTACTTTCATTTTTGAAGTTTTATACCAGATGGAATATCAAATATTGTTTAAAAAACAAACTAAATTAATCATTATAATCAATCAAGTTTAATAAATTTGAACCAAATATTCAATATTTGGTAAAATATTGTATTTGGTGCATCCCTATTCGTGACCATATTTTGTTTGCAATTTAAAAATGAGCAAAGGTGAGCTTATAATACAATTGATTTTTAAAAATTGTCGAAAATTGTAATTGTAATTGTAAGTGAGATATGTAAAATACAGTAAAACCCTGATATATTGATGAATCCCCCTATAACAATAAAATTTTGCAGACCCAAGGATTTTACATACACTATAATCTCTCCTCGATATAACGATACATCCCTCTAGAACAGGGATGGGGAAATAGATTTAAGTAAGGGTCATATAAAATAATTAAAATTTTGAGGTGGGCCAAATACATTTTAATTTATTGTTTGGACATGCTGGGGCCTATTTGAGAAATGAAATGAAATTTTGACACTGAAATGATGATGAAATTTTTGATCTTTGCTCATTTTTAAATTGCAAAAAAATATGGTCACTAATAGGGGTGCACCAAATACAATATTGGTGCATCCCTATTATTGACCAAATTTCATTTCATTGAAATTTGGCTACAAGTTACTAGAAGTAATTCATAAAACACTCTCAAGGTGTTCATCGGTCACCTTATTCCTCAATTTGCTTTTACGGAGATTCATTGTTGAAAATACCTTTTCATAGATTTATGACGACCCAAATGTTGACAGAATTTTCTCAGCATCTTTTATCAAATCGGCGAATCGAGTGTTCGGTAAACTTTTGTAGAAATCAAGCTTTGATGAATTGTTAAACAGCTACTTTGTTACATTGAGAATCGTTGCATTGTAATTCAATTATTTCAAGTTCGGCTTGAATTTCCTCTCAGTTTACAGCGAATGCCAAAGAAAATATTTGTAAGTCCACTTCTATCTTTTTAAAATCTTCACATCTTCTGTTGAATACGTTTTTCGAGTGATTTAGTTGGCTAACATAAAAACTAATTTTCAGTGGTCAATTTAGTGGGCTGGATCAAATCACACTGCTGGATTTGGCTCATGGGCCACCATTTCCCCATCCCTACTCTAGAACAACGTTTCTTTGGTCCCTAAACTATCGTTGTATTGAGGTTTTACAGTACAATTACATTTAAAGAATTTCCATTAATACGGTCAGGTGGGGTATATTGAAAATAGGATTTTAACTATAAAAATGTAGGTGTTTTATAATTTTTTCAATGGAGATATATTTTAAGAACATGCGAAGTATTTCTAATGATTTCAAAATCTTTCAACAGAATTAATGTATGCAAACCTTCTTGTTTTTGCTCTCTCTATATATACTGCCTGTTAACAAGTGATACTAAAAGCTTTCTTCTAGATTCCTTTTAATTAGATAAAGCATTTATATTTTGATACATATTAGTACAGAGACTTCAGAGGAGTCTAGATTTTATATATATATATATATATATGAAACTCAGCTGTTCGAGCCTCGTCAGGGGGAGACTGCCTAATGTTTTAGTTTCATTATTGCCATATTAAAACGATATTATTTGACTATGTCGTTTTACCTCTCATCTTTCGTGTATTTCGCCGGGTAACCCTATGTTGAAATTTTTTTGATTGTAACCTATTTATAGAAAAATACATGTGATGCATATTCTACAGCTTACGAAATATTGTAACATTAAATTAAAGCTGTTGTGAACTAATAGTATTTAAATATATGTGAAATAATAGGCATTCTTGGGACACTTTTTTCAGACAATTTTCAATAAAGGGGGAGAGAGATAAAATTACATAGTCATTAATATAAGAATAAAATAATAATTTCTATTTTTTTTTTGGTGGGGTAAAATGGTGGTATGTTTAGACATAGCCAAGATCTGCTGGATACAGTTGAGTGCCAAAAATCCGCCGACCTAAAATCCGCAAACGTCCGAAATCCGCACACCTTCTCTGATGTAAATAATGAAATTTGCAGTCATTCACTAGTGATGAAATTGTTGAAAAGTGCCTTGAATCAGTAGATAAATATGATTCTGATGATGATGAAAATTTAAAATAATAATAATTATAATTATATGGTAATAATAATAATAAAATCCGTTTAATAAAAGTTTAAAGTTAGGAGAATACCTTAAATTTTTAGAACAGCAAAGTTTGGTAACAAAACAAGAATTAATGATAATTTACTATTTGCAAAAATAAATAAAGAAAAGAAAGAAAAAGAGAAGAAAGAAAGAAACTGAAAGTAGAAAAAAATAATACTTTAAAAGAAATCACCATAGAACAATCTTTCAAAATTAGAAAAAGGAAATTTTGAAACCATTTGCTTTGCTAGTCTTCATGTAATTTTTTTCTTTTTTCTCCTATGCTTTTGTATTTAGTGCGAAAATATAAGTGAAATACTTTTTGACTGTGTTTTTATTTCATTGTAATTGCATTCTACTTTTTTAAAATCAGAAATGGAATGATTTATCTTTTATGGCCCGAAATCTGCAAAATCCTAAAATCCGCTCTAGCCATGGTCCCAAGCTGTGAAGATTTCTGGCTCTCTACTGTACTAACATTTCTATTTGGGCTTTAGGAAATATTCACAAAAGAAGAGTTGTAATCAATCAAACTGCCATTGTGATTTTTTTGTTTACCGTCAGAAATTACTTTGGTGGAATCAAGAAATATTTGCCACATACTGAATGAATCTGAATTGGACATTATTCTTTCGTAGGGTTGCCATACATTTCATACGTTTTTCCAGCATCTTTTACTTCTTGTTAAAGATTTCTAACTTTCACATTTTAAAATCTTGGATGAATCATACTTTAACCCCAACCACTCTCTTCAGCCTATCAAATTGCCACAAACTGATGGGCTTTGCAGTCGTGTTTCTCTAGGACTAATGCATAAGGTTCAACTCTCATAAAGGAACTAGGTGGATTTGAAATTGAATATAACGTGTCTACTAGTGTAATGGTCTCACATTTTTGACAATTTTTCGTGGTGAAAGTCTAGCTGCGAGCATTATGCAAGGAAAATCTATTACATAATATTGTAACTCTAAAGCTGTTTTTTCTGCTTCAAAACGGGGGTGCAACTATTATGTGAGTAAACAGGGCATTAGCGATAGAGAAAAAACCTGCTATAAACAAACAATACTACATAATATTTCACCAAAACCCCTACTTTATTTTTTAATTTTTACCAAAAAGTACCTCAAAAGAACTTGCTTCATAAAAAAACCTCTGAAACTACAAAAACACCTAAACTATACACCCCAACCCAAAAAATGTCAATCCTCTTGCCAATCTGTATCATCAAATTCTTCAATTTAACTTTCAGCATCCTTACTACAACCAGCAGTAACAATTCCTTCCAGATTCTCAGATTCTACTGTAGGAATGACAAACTTTCGTATTTTCAAACCTTCTTTCCCAGGTCCCGGATACACTTTCTTGATATCATTTAAAAACTGAATTTTTTTTTCCCATTTGATGAAAATTTATTCAGCTATGTACGTCAATAAAAATAAAGTGCTATAAATTGAGAAAGAGTATTCTTCGGCCTTCTTACTTTTAATATGTTTTTTAATTGTTTGTTTTCATTTACAAGGTCATTAATGGTGTTTTGATTATCTTCCTTTGAAAGAAATTCGCCTTTTGAATGATTCGCTACTTTATGTACTGCTTGATTTAAAACTTTTTCTATACCGCTATACTGTGGTGCACTATCTGTACAAATTACGGAGGTATCGGGGTGTACGAAACTTTTAACATAATGCCACAATTCCCTTTTGCTTTTACTTTCAATTTAAAGAAAAAAAAAAAAAACCTCTATGTCTTCCCGACAATATATACCAAGAACAACTATTGTAGTGGATTCGTAAATCTGACTTTTCAAATACTTTGTTAAAAAAGTTTAAAAAACAACTATTGTAGTGGTATACCAAATATTGTATACCAAATACAATAGTTGTTTTTGGTATACAATACAATACAACTACAATAGTTGTTTTTGGTATACCTATATTGTATACCAAAAACAACTATTGTAGTGGATTCGTAAATCTGACTTTTCAAATACTTTGTTAAAAAAGTTTCATTAAAACTTTTTCTATACCGCTGTACTGTGGTGCACTATCTGTACAAATTACGGAGGTATCAGGGTGTACGAAACTTTTAACATAATGCCACAATTCCCTTTTGCTTTTACTTTTGATTAAAAAAAAAAAAAAACCTCTATGTCTTCTCGACAATATATACCAAAAACAACTATTGTAGTGGATTCGTAAATTCGACCTTTCAATTACTTCCTCTTTGTTAAAAAAGTTTCATCTAATGAAACAGTTTCCCCTGGACCTCCCAGTTTTTTCGTTTCGTGAGAAACTAATACTTCACAAACCTCACGTCAAAGGGAAAAATAATCCGTCGCAGTCCTCGACGACATAGTCTTTTCTCCCCTCTTCGCAAGCCACGCATTGATCTCATTTAAAGTAAAGATAATAGGGATTTTCAAAACAAAATAAAAAATGACAGCTAATATATCTCTTATACTGATTCAAGTTTTTTCAAAAAAAGTATTCCTTAAGGGGTCCAACATTTTGGGACATTTACCCTTTTCCTATTTTTACATTCGAATCTGAACCCAACCTTCCTTCCATTATTATTCCAATACGCCATTTCTGGCCCACACATATCACAAAAATAACCACTCGTACTTGCAGGTATCAATCCTACATCAGTTAAAACTACTAAAACCTTCTCGTCACTCTCTAAGTTTAAAAACATGGTAAAAATACTAAAATTCACCAATAAAGGATGTACCTTAAAAACACGTAAAATAACGAACAGAATTAAAACTTTAACCATTCACTGCACCTTAAAGCAACGGGCGACGTTTACAAATAAGAAAAAAAAGCACTGTATAATGCCCGGAACAACTCACGTACCCCACAGCAAACAAAACTAAAACATCAAACTCCAAACCTCCCTCTTATAAAACTTCTGTTCACTGGTTACAGTTAAACTGCCTAAACCAGTCATTCCCAAAGTGGTCCAGGGGTCCACACGAGACTAGACAGGGGTCTACGTTGACGAGAAAAAAATGGGAGGATCATTTCAGTGGGCTGAAAATATGGTAGCAATGTAGCAGCAGGGGGTCCACCGAAACCAGTAAAATTTTGAAACTGGTCTATGAGGAAAAAAGTTTGGGAACATCTGGCCTAAAACAATCATAAAATTCCTTTACCAAACATCGTGCTACCATTGAATCAATCAACGAATCATTTTTTCTTCAAAATACAGCACCAGCCAATAACTCAACTCCATCAACAGGTTGCTACGGACATCTGAAACTATCACTACCGTTAACAAACAGTCTAGCCCCTAGCGAACTTCAAATTCGACGACGTATCTGACTTGGCGACGACAAACGCTTATGAAATTTCCCCCCTCATTCGGTATATTTCGACATCTGTTTATCATATATTATTTCACAGAAAAAACTTTCATATTTTTTCCAGCAAATTCTAGCAACCCTGTATCTTCAGCTAAATAGATTGGTAAATGATCCTTTATTGTGCATTCTTTCCTTTAAATATATTTAAGAATAGACTGAATTGGGTGCCTTTTATTTCCTTACGCACTAACATAATTTTTATTAAGGCTAAGCTTCGATATACCCCCTACTTTTTTTTGGAGCCAAATTTATTTTTTGGCGCCAAGTTTGGCAATAAAAGGGATTTTTTGGTAACCCTAACGAATTGCATTGGCGACATTGGGGGCTATTTATGGAAACCTCAACCGGCCGGCCAATGAGAAAGCGCCGTGATGCAATTGCTCCTGCACGTGGAAGCTTGTGAGAACTTTTTTTCACATTTTTAGAGAGAGGTAGTAAGTTGACCGAAAGCGCTTCTGCTAAGGTACTGTGATCTTTTGATACACTCATGTCCATAAATTAAGGATAATGAAGTTCAGACAAAGAAAGAGAAAGAAGCAAAACAAATTTGACTTATTTGTAAAGTCTATTTATTAAACAAAAAGTAAAGAGCAAAAAAGATGCTATATCTCTGACATAATTAATAAAAATTGCAAGTTTTACTCCCTTGACCAAATTTAAAAAAAGAACCTATTTACAAAAAACAGTATAACATGGTTAGTAGGATGGTTAATACGCAGTATGTCTCCCGGACGATGCAATACAGGCCTGACAATGCCTAGGCATGCTGAGTATCAAATGATCAATCTGATCTTGGGGAATATTACACCACTCATCAAGCAATGCACTCCGAAGTTCCGGTAGACAGGTGGGAGGGGGTTGACAGGATGCAATTCGTCGGCCAAGCATATCCCACACATGCTCTATTGGATTCAAGTCCGGTGAGTATGCTGGCCAATGCATACGGGTGATATCCTCCGATTGAAGGCATTCGTCTACAATGTTTGCACGGTGAGGACGGGCGTTGTCATCCATAAACACAAATTCAGCACCCATTGCGCCCCGAAACAAACGTACATGTTGTTCCAGAATGACATCCCGATAGATGTGGCCTGTCATCGTTACACTCTGAACATGCAGGTCAGTTCTGGAACCAAGAATAATTCCTCCCCAAACGAGCCATCCTGCACCACCGTAACGGTGTCTTTCAATGGTGTTCTCTTGGTGGTAACGGGTACCTGGCGCTCTCCAGATGAATGTCCGGCGAGAATCAGACTCCAAACTAAACCTGGAATCGTCGGAAAACATCACACAAGACCACTGTTGCGGTGTCCACAATGCATGCTCTCTACTCCAGGTTAATCGCAGGCGACAGTGAGTTGCGGTAAGTGGAACACATCTGACAGGCCTACGAGCATATAGACCAATGTGCCCTAAGCGTCTGTACACGGTCTGCCTTGAAACTGTCGTACCGGTAGCTGAAGAGAGCTGACGAGACAGGTCTGATGCTGTACTCCGTCTGTTTCTTTTGGCAGTAACTGCCAAATAGCGGTCCTCATTCGGCGTTGTAACTCGGGGGCGACCTGTGCTGTAACGTCTACTCACATTACCAACATCTTGGAATCGTTGCCAAAGCCTGGAGATGACACTCTGGGCGATTCCAAGTTCCTCGGATACTTCCAGCTGGGTACGTCCACATTCCAGTCGTCCGATAATTCTGCCACGTAAAACATCATCCAAATGCCTCCTTTGTGCCATAACTATGCGGTTTTTGCACTGAAAGGCTTTCACAGCGCTTGTGAACAATTTTACTTCTTTGCCACCATTCCTTATATACTCCTCTCTTACACTCTCGTCATTGTGACGTACCATCCACGCCATCTGGTGGTTTCTTGTAATTTGCATATTCTTCTTCAAGATGTGTGTGATCATTCCACAGGTGAAATTTTTATTTTAGAGATCAATTTCTGTGTGATTCTGAATTATCCTTAATTTATGGACATGAGTGTATTTTACTGTACTTTTTTTTAATTTTTGGTTAGGATTTTATGATTTTTTAAGTACCTCTGTAGCTAATGTAATTGAAAATTATCAGGGTATTTTTGAACAAAATTTAACATTAAAGTTGCCTGATAAAAATCCCACGTGTGGGAAGAAAGGTGTAGCTAATATAATTTTTGTTATGAGCTATTTGTTAGTGGACCAGGAGAAGTTTTTGGATTTTTTGAGGGAGACATCCTTTCGGAGTGGGAGCTTAACCTTTCCGAGATATTTTTGCTAACGTATAATATTGTTTCGCGTTATACATCATGGTAACTGTGCACTATTTTTACAGGCTGTGGTGGAGTGAAACAGCAGTAAAATATAATTTTGAGACGGTTTCCATGGGAAGACCACACAAGTGGACCGTAAATTAGAAGAGGCGCCAGGCAATGGACAGTCTGGACACTATAGCACAATGAACTGTCAACGTTAAAATATTTATGGCCGAAAATGATATGCAAATTTGGCGGGGTATATTCCCCGATGGCACACCTACATGTCCGGGATTCGACGAGGGGATGCATTAATTCCCCGATACGAACAAATCAGAAACTCCAGCCAATGATGTAAGAGGGGGTAAGAAAAAAGGAAACAGCCCCGTGGAAAAATAAAAAACAAGAGAGAACGAGCGGACTGCAGAAGAAGCAGAAGAGAGTTTGGAGAAGGTGTGAACAGACTTAAAAATCAGTGTGTGCTTCGAATCAGAGTGATGAAGTTGTGTTCAGAGTGTTGCTTGGTGATGGCTTAAGAGAAAGAAAGCGGTCCCAATAGTGCACGCGTCGATCGTGTCCTGTGTAAAGATGGCTACCTCATCATAATGGTGAATATCCCAAACGATTTATTTATTCTTGGTGTTTCAAACCTTTTGTGGATACCCCTTATCCTCCAAAACCACATCTCCCCCAGACATGTTTTGATTTTAAATTTATGTCAATACCGTCTTTTAATTAATATTAATGTAACGACTAAGAATAAATGGAATTTATTTGCTATTCATAGAGTCTTTAGTTTTTTTAGTGTTTAGGTGTATGTCAATCATTTTTCATTTTTCAGCGTAATCCTAGGAGTACTTGCCAGGCAGGTTATGTGCAGCACAAAACCACTGCACGATCATCTTAGGCCTTAGTTTTCATCAAATTTTAATCATAACAAAAATTAAACCACCACACAGGCGAATGGCTTCACAATTTTTGTTTTTTTTTCTTAAAACGCTCTACTCGATTTCTTATTTTTCGAGTTTTCCTGACTACCTTTTTCGTAAAAAAAACCCCAGGGGGGTTGAGGGGGGGCAGAGCTCCCCCTCTCACAAAAATACCATTATTTTTGAAATTTATGTTTTTTCAAATATTTAACTCTAAATTATTGTTAGAAAACACGATTTCTGTGTCCCTCAATTCTTAAATTTCCTTGAATTTATTCGTGTTTAGATTCCTAACCCTTAATTATTGCTATTTCTAATAGTGTTTGCGCTTTCGGAAACGCATTTTTTATGGCCCTAAATTCATGTTTGAAAACGTGAATTCTACGTTCATGAAATCTTAAATTTTATTGTTGTTTACATTCTTAAGGCTGTTCTTCGAAAAAAAAGAACTCTGTTTTTAGTCTTGGTACACAAATTGAAATAAACTAATAGCACCATGGTCTCCAAAAAATTCCAGATGGTTCTTCATAAGCTGCTTTATACACTGCGATAAGCGAAAACGCTGTGGCTTTTGTGAAATTTTCAGAAAAAATTCTTAAACATGGATATGAGCTGCCAGATTTTTCGAAGAGTGACGCGCTTTGCGAAAATTTCCGATTTTTAAGAATTTTTTCTAAAAGTTTTGAAACCGATACAGATTGGCTTGTCTTCGCAGTTTGTAATACAGCTTGTAAAGAGACAGTTCCAAAATTTTGAAGTGCCTGGCATAATTAGTTTATCTGTAATTATGTACCAAAATCACATGATTTTTTCGAATAACACCGTTAACCCAAAATTTTTTGTAGAATTTTTCTAATTCTCATTGATTTTTCCGGTTCTGAAAACGTTGCTTCGCGGCCATTTTTACCCTAAATTTTTTGTGGAAATCTTCTAATTCTTATAGTTTTTCCGCTTTCGGAAGTGGTTTCACGGCCATTTTTTCATTTTTCGCACCGTCGAAAACGGCCTTGGCGCCAAAAATCAAGGTAGGGGTATATCGAAGGTGCGCCTTTATTAAAAATATAGAGTAACATTTTACAACCTGACGGAAGAAAATGGTGGTATTACTATTTGTCTAATTAAAAGTGAAACCGTAAAAAGTATTTTGATAAATTTTGTTTTAAAATGCTATTTTTCAATCTATATAAGTGAAATGTATGTAAACACATCAATAGTCTGATTAACATAAATTTAACAGTCCGATTTTAGAACCTTGAATGGGAAATGACCTTTAATTGTACATTCTTTTCTTTAAACATATTTAAGAATACATCGAACTGGGTGCCTTTTATTTCATTCAAATCAAAGCACTAACGTAATATTTATTAACATTATAGAGTTATATTTTATCCCCTAAAAGAAAAGTGCAGAAAGAGGTAGGTTTTTTACATGGTGGGGAAAAAATATGTATTTCCCATCATGTGACACTAACGTAATGTGATCACTAACGTAAATAACTTCAAACTCACCTGATACAATGAAATTAAAGCTTAAACGTCAAATGGCATTTTAATTTACCATCCTACGTGATAAGTTGCTAGACATAAAAATATGTTTCAAAATAAAAACAACAGCAAAAATGAGTAACGACAATGAAAATTGAAAATGCTTCTGGGGCTGAACAAACTAACCAAAATAAAATAGATCAATAAGTTGATTCATTCACAAGTTTTTATAGGAATACAAACTCTCTGGCAACAGGCGTTTCAGTTGGATACTCTTAACTCCATGGCTTACAATGCTAGTGGTGTGTCATTCCGATAGGAACGGATCCGAGTGTGGAACAGGTCCATCTCTAAAAACGGACCCCGAATCCGTTCCGACCAGAACGGGTTCGGATGAACGGATCCGACTGTGGAACGGGTCCGGAGCGGATCCATCTGTAAAGATGGACCCGGTCCGGATCCGCTCCTTTCGGATTCGGTTATTTCGTTCCGTACCCGTTCGTTTCATCATCTGGTTCCGAAATCGGTCATTTGGGTCCGTACCCGTTCCTTCCGTTCATCTGGTACCGAAATCAGTCATTTCTGTCCGGATCCATTCATTTCGGTCTTTCGGTTCCGAAGTCGGTCATCTCTGTCTGAACCCGCTCTTTTGTCATTTGGATCCATATCCGTTTCAAAATCTGTCTGGTTCCAGAACCATTTTCCTCTTGCTGAAATCAGTATGCTGAGGATGAAGCATGCTTCGCCATTGATAGTTCGAGTGAAGAACATAGGCGTTCGGAAAATTACTGGGAGGAGAGGGGGATATAAAGAGGCACCTGGAGTTTCACTTCCTGTGGAAAGATGATGTCCCATCCCTGCACGTCTAGTTGATGCCGAGGACGGTTGACATTCCAAACGATAAAGGAGACCGATGGTCATTCATTTTTAGTGAGATGATATAAGAACTTAATACGAAGAAAACTGGGGATAAATTGCTTTTGAGAATGTCGACATTGGATGTAGGACTGGAGAAGGGATACGATATCTCTTAATTTATTGATTTGTGAGTCGAATTTAATGTTGTTACGGGAGGTTATTTTATCATTTTACTTAATAGGGATGGAGTTTTTAATAGTTTGGGTTAGATTTTCTCACAGTTTTTTGGGGTTAGCTGATCATCTAAAATTTGCCAGGTGTGGGGAAAAAAACGCGAATGGTAAAAACGCCCAAATGATTAATTTTTACTAAAAATTGGACACAAACTTTCTTTGATTTGTAATATATACGAGGAATATATTTAATTGTGTTACGCCAAATTTCTTTTGTTTTGGGGTAAAGGGGTAAACTTTCATGCTTAGTAGATCTGGGAGTGAGGAAAGCTATTGTTATTAAGGTTTCCTAAGCACGTAATAATATGAACCATAGGGGAAGCGTCGGGGGGACAAGGGGTCACACACCCTCCCTTGTGCCCCCCTCAAAATTCGTCTCAAGAATTTTTTTAAATAAAAATTTTCTTGAAAATTTTAAAAAACTTCCTTTTTCTGCTCTTAAATCCGATATGTGCCTCCCCCCACCCCGCAAACCTTTCCTGTGCCCCTCCAAAATTTCAGTAGGTCTGGAAGCAAGGATAACTCTTCCTTACTATTATTATTAGGTTTTCCTAAGCGTATAATACATATGAATCATAGCAGTAGTTTCGGGGGGTCTGTCCCCGCCAACTTCGTCTCAAACTCTTTTAAACAATCTTTTAAAGCACTGTTATTAGGTCTTCTTAAGCATATAATACAATTTCTTAATTCTTTTAATTATTGCATTCAAGTAACACAAACATGCAATTGTTTCATGACATACACATTATTTTAGCTTTTAATCAATGAAAAATGTTTTGGTTTCGTAATAAGCTGAGGAAACGGAAAGAACTTTTTGAGAACGGCAGAATCACATGGTCTGCAGTATTCCCTCCACAATCAGGTTAGGTTTACCCCGAGTATAGCGTTTGGTCACCCTCCTGATACGCCTTCATCGGCAGAGGAAAACATGGAAAATCTCCAGGCACGGTTTGAAGACGTTCATAATTTTGCTCGGGAGCGGATCAACCTGAACACGGAGATGAAGACTCGCTACGACACGAAGGCTACGGGACACGAATTCAACGTACGTGACAAAGTTTCGCTATGGAATCCTACTCGACGGAAAGGCCTGTCTCCCAAGCTGCAATTGCCGTGGGCAACACCATCTCTATAAATAGTTTTTTAGAAGGCTTGAATTGTTATCTCGAAAAACAATCATGAGTATTTAAAACACTATATATTCTGCATAGTTTCCTCTTGAGCATTGCAGCAAAACCACTTAACTGAAGTAAAGCTTTAAACTGAACGATCTTCAGATCTTCATCTGGTGACGTCACAAACCAGTTGTAAGGCCTGTTCCCTTAGAGACGGTATTGCCGTGGGACGGTCCTTACACAGTCCTAAACAGACTGAAGAACGCCATGGTACGGATTCGTGAGTCACCTAACTCGAAACCTAGAGTTGTTCATTACGATCGGCTAGCCATTTTCCGCGGTTGTAATTAGTTATTTGAATATCAAACCATGGTCACTGTGGCGTAATTCCTCCTTTCTTTCATCTCTCATTTCTCTTCTCTTTCCCTCAACTCTCTTTTACTCAGCACTTACGACATGTTTAGTGAACATATTTGTAATATTATTAGGCAAGTTGGAGTGTTTAGGCTGATAATTTTATTTTTTTACCAACTATGCGAAAAATTCCAGAGCTGGGAATCGAACCCAGGACTGCCGCATAACGTGCGGGTGCTCTACCACTGAGCTACTCTGGGACGATTTCCAGATGAAATTTCTCGCAATAGAATCGTTGGCATTTATCATCTTCCTCTGCAAACCACAGATGGAATAGATGAAACAATTGATTCGCGACAACTCCGTTACGCGGCGGAAATTACACATATGTTGGGCTGATAAAATTATCAGCCTAAACACTCCAACTTGCCTAATAACTTGAAAGGTTGATGGAATCACTTTCTAAAATATGTATATTTGTAATATTTTGGTTTTTATTAATGTGTATCTGTTTATTACTTATAAGTGTAATTGTTTATTATTAGTGTGTATTTGCTTTTTGATTACTTGCTTAAATTATGTTGAGATCTTGTTAACTGTTGTACACTGCAGATATTTGTCTTTCCTCTTAACTGGGGATTGTACTGCCCAGGACGTGCAGTCCTTGGGAAGGGGGCAATGTTACGAATTTTCGGGGTAACCCGCTTTTCTGGGGCTTAAAATAGTTCAAAATTCGTATTCTACGCTTCAAATAGTTAAATTTTGCTTTTTGTTGCATCAAAATCTGTCAACTAGAACCGGAGATACGGAGGTTTCGGTTTCCCATTCAATTGTATGCAGTTTCTAGAAATCTCGGCCTCCGGTAACTTCACTTTTGGGGACTTATTTTTGGCGTCACATTTGGCGATATTTCGCCAAAAGTCGCCAAGCTTGGCGACATTTTGGTCGTTTGGCGCGATTTCCCAAAGATATTTTTCCTGCATTACCATGCTAGTAAAGATACTTTTCCTGTATTACCATGCATAATAGCCTAACATTTCTCTTCTATGACGTAATCAAAATTCCCTAATTATGTGGAATCCTCGAGAAATAGACTCTTCTAGAAGCTTCTGCCCTACCTATAAATACAAGCATTTCAGAGGCCCCGGTGCAGTGAGTGTGTACATTTGCTTTGCTCTGTGAATTGATAGTGCTATAGAAGAAGTGTTTTGGCTCGCTTTTCGAAGCTGTTTTTAAAGTGCTGTGTGTAAATTCTTGGTTGCTGAGTGTTGAGTGACTGTTAGTGTTATCCGACGAATATTTCCCCTGAATTTTTCCTGTGGATGTGTTTTATTTTATGTGAGAAATACAGCATTTCCGAGAGCTTCTGATCTAAGCGAACTGTTTTAAAAGCACATTACTGTTTGATTGTGCTTGTGAATTTTGTACAGCTGATTCTTCGACTATTCCAGAAGCAATAAAGTTTGTGTTCCATCCTGACAAGTGGACTTTTTACTATAACTTTCTACACCAACTGGACTTTAGAACGACGACCCCAGGAATAGCAGAGTATTCTGCAACAGAACGTTACGAATATTTGACCACTATTCAGTATTTGGCTGTTTTGTCGAATATTTTGCTGAATAATTTCAGAACAAAGAGAAAACTATTTTTAACAGGTATTTTTTAATTCATTCACAAATAATACTACTTAGTCCTTACCGAAAAGCAGACATTTTATTTGGTGACACTACTCAACTTGGCTTCCTATTTTCTTTATGGGGTGGAGGTAGGAGGAATCATTGACAGCAGATTTTGACCTCCAATTACAAACATAATTTTCAAAAGTTGCTAAATATATTTATGCCAGAGGCTGTGTAAAATCCAAAGCATGGTATGATAATGCACGGTTACCAAATTAATCACATTTAACATAGTATATTTACTAAATTATGATTATCTCAAAATATAATTATCCTGCTTTTTGTGTTTAACATTGCAAAAAATATTTTTTTTTTTTTTTTTTTTTACCAAGATTTTTTAAGTTTTACAGATAATATAATGTGTGTTTTTAAGTACCTACAAATAATATAAAAGGAATTTTAATAAGTCTTTATATAGTATTTAATTAAGAATTTAAAAAGTTACATTTTATTTACAATTAAAATGAAATTAAAAAAAAATTAATATTCAGCCAAATCATTATTCATTACATCTCTAGTCACACATATAAGGTTTCTCTTTATGAAGATGCCTATTTAAGCTACACTTTTGAGAGAAAGCAAAATGACATACACTACACACATAAAGTTTCACTTCTGTATGGGAACGAAGATGCTTATTCAAGCTACACTTTTGAGAGAAAGCTTTCTGATATATATCACACACATTAGATTTCCTTTCTCTTCTGCATGGGTACGAAGATGTGCATTCAAGTAATTTTTTTGACATATGTCACATGCATGAGGTTTCTCTTTTGTATGGATATGAAGATGCATATTGAAGCTAATACTTTATGGAGAAAGCTTTCTGACATATATCGCACACATGAGGTTTCTCTTTTATATGGGTAGAGATGCTTATTAAAGTTGCACTTTTGAGAGAGAGCTTTCTGACATATGTTACACATATGAGGTTTCTGTTCTGTGTGGGTACGAAGATGCTTATTTAAGCTATACTTTATGGAGAAAGCTTTCTTACATATATCACACACAGGAGTTTTCTCTTCTGTATGGTTAAGAAGATGCTGATTCAAGTTACACTTTTGAGAGCATGCTTTTTAACATAAGTCACATGCATGAATTTTTTCTTCTGCATGGGTACGAAGATGTGTATTCAAGTCATACTTTATGGAGAAAGCCTTCTGCCATATATCACACATGAGGTTTCTCTTCTGTATGGGTACAAAGATGTGTATTCAAGCTATACTTTAAGGAGAAAGTTAACCATCTTTATTTTAAATTCCATTCAGAATCTGAGAGATTTCAGTGTCGAGGAAGACGGCGAGAAACAGGATTCTCTCCGAATAAGATCTATTAAGATGGTGAACCAACTGGTCGCCGAAGGAGGCTAGTACATAATATTCGCTATGAGTTTGACTACGGTCGCCGTATGCATTCCCAAAAATTGTGGGAAATGTCGCCAAGTTTTGATGACTTTTGGCGGTATACATGTTAGATATAATATTTTCTGGCTGAATTCTAGCAACTTACAAAAGTTACCTTCATTAGCAAAATTGCTCCGAAAAATATTTGAAGTACCGATTATCTAGGAACAACTCCAACATCTCAAATTAACTTTAATAAGCTCTGTCGCAAGTGAGAGCAAAATAACTACAAAATAAAACGGTTGTCCACATCATGTAGTGTCTAATGAATTAATGCTATAACTTAAACCTAAAAAACAGTATGATGTAGAAATAAGATATTTTGAAATTTTTTCTCTGCAAAGCGTACGGCTTTTCTTTCTTTTTGATTGCGAACGACACTGAAATACTTTTTTTATGTCCCGTAAGAAACATTTTTGTTTCCTACCGTACGGAGAACGGGCATCCAGCTAGTGTATTATAAAGCAGACAAGTTAGGGAAGAATTTTGCACCGTAACTTGACAAGTATCAAACCAATAAGAACGGAACAAATGTATTAGGAAAGTATAAACACAAGTATGTATTTACAAGGAAAAAACTCACTCTGTCACATCTGGTGAGGAATAAAAAATGAATGTGTAAAAGAAGAGGTGGAAAAGTGTCCCTCAGCATTAAAGCCAGTGTTGTTATTAGCTAAAATATTAGCTGTGGTGACATATGACTTTGAATAGACAATGTAGGATATCATTTACCAATCCTGCGAAGATAGTAACACCAATATTATCCCAGGGTTCAATGATGGTGGCCTTCAATTCTGCCACAGACTGAGACTCTCTGACATCTGCATGCATATCCATAGCTACTGAGGATACTCTACGTATTATCTTGCGGATTGAGATTAAGTGGAAAGGGCAGGACATTTCATGACGTACACGTAATTATCGAAAAACCATTTTCAGGAGGATTTTGCAACATGAATAGTTACATTGTCCTGATCGAAAATCAAACTTCGGCTATCAATTCTCTCTGCAAATGTCAGTAAATGGGTTTCTAGCATTTCTTTTAATCAGTAGCTTATATAGCCTGTGGAAAAGCCAAGTTAAGTTTACGAGGCTCTTCCCATTGTATAATGAGATCTTGTCTTTTGGATAAGGAATAACAGCTCCTGAACCTTATCCACAAGCAAAGGGTGGATTGGGCCAAATATCATCACACCTGGAAGGATCAGTGGTTTCGTCTCAGATGAAAAATAATAATTTAGATGGCCCAAATGGCGTTGCGTGCTATTGACATGACACGAGGAAATCTCCAAAAGACAAGAAGGTGGACCCAGGTAGCACACATACGTTGGGGCAACGTATGAATGCATACGTTGGGGCAACGTTGAAATGACACGTTGGCTTACGGTTATCCAACGGTTGGCAACTGGTTATTTCTTACGTTGGGCCAACGTATGCTCTAACGTTTTGCCAACATATTTCCAACTGTTGGGCTAACGTATGAATGCACACGTTGGGCTAACGTATAAATACATACGTTGGGCTAACGTATTAATGCATACGTTGGGCTAACGTATTAATGCATACGTTGGGCTAATGTATTAATGCATACGTTATGTTAATGTATAAATGCATACGTTGGGTTAACATGTAAATGTATACATTGGGACACCGTAAAATCTGTATGTTGTCACTCTATTATCCAACTGTTGGAAATTGGTTATTTTTAACATTTAGCTATCATAATTGTTAACCGTTACATTTATAAGTTAGTTTCATATTTTAGGCCAATGCAGAAACCTAATGTTGGATAATTATATTTGACGAATATTTGACAAATTGATGTGCTATTTCATAACATTTCTATAGATATATGAAAAACTGTCAAATTTGAAATTAAAGTTTTTAATTATTTTACTAACAGCAAATGCAGTGACAGATTCAGATAAGTTTTAAGGGACGGTAGATATGTAGAACGAAGCATATTATCAAATAGTCACATTTTTTCTTTCATCAAATATGGTTCCACCTCAACAGTGGGTTTCTGTGCGCTTAGGAGAAGGGCGAGCGGACACCCCACCCCCCCTAAAAAATACTTTTGTCGACAAAATTGTCAGTTGCCAAAGGACTGTCAGCAAATTTTAGCTTTGATCACCAATCTGTAAAATGCTCAGTGTATAAATTACCAGTTCTGCCGAATGTTTATTATAAGTTATACTATATCATGAACATAGTCTTGTTACGATTTTCCTTTTAGTGAGTTTTGTGCCAGTAAACAAGTCCCTTTTGTCCCCTCAAGCCAACTTCATTCCAGATCATGTAATGCAGTGTGTATTTAAGGCAAACATGCACATTAAGTATCTGCCTGGGGTGAAGGGTGCCTCGGGCGAAGGACTTTTAGGGGATTTAATGCGTATTCAAGCTATATCTGGAGGAAACCGCCCAAGAGGCCAGATATTCGGTGTATATTTTTGAAAGCATATTGGTATATATCGTCAGAAAATTTTGTCTTTACACCCCCCCCCTCCCAACATTTTTGCTTAAAACCGGCTCTAGTCCCGTCACTTACAGAAATGTGTTATTTTCAAATAGTAAACGATCTGTCAAGTTACAAACATATATTACTCTGTAGAAAACTAACCTATTTTGCACTATGAAGAAAATTAATATTGCAGGTGCAACTTATGAACTGTTTAAAAAAAAGGAGGGGGGAGAGATCGGAAGCAGGAAAATATTTAGAAGGTCCTTTCAGAAGCTATCCTTTACAGTTTTAGAGAACCAGGACGGCAGGCAAACCAAAATCATAAAAACTTTTCTAATTAATTAAAAGAAAAAACATATAACGTTAAAGGAAAGAATGCTAATTTTTTGAAATATGATTCATATACCTCCTTGTCCTTTGACAGTTAATTTTGTAAAGTGTCTCTCAAAACATCTGAAAATTTACTCCGTTGAAACTTTTGTAAGGAGGCTTAATCTTTTTTTTTTTTTTTTTTTTTTTTTTTTAAATATTCATGTGGAGAAATCCAATAGGAATATAAAGTCACTGAAGAATGTCACTGAAATCATTCTTTACTAAAATATTTATTTATTATTTTTTACATTTATTTCAATTTACGTAATTTTTTAGATTCTTAATTTTTAGTTTGCCCGAATAAAATTGGTATGGAATACAATGCCATTTCGTAGTTCTATTTTTATTTTCAGTTAACTGTAGATATTGACTGCAAAATAAAAGAAAAAAAAATATTGCATGCGTAATGCATATGCATTACGCATGCAAGTATCGCAAGGATGCATGCAAGTATCAACACACGGGTGCATCTATATTATCTGACTATGAGAAAGATATCAGTACAACAGAATGTATTAGTGATGTTGCTTACACGCTATAGCACATAAAATGAAAACTCTCAGTCACCGCGTATTACTTAAAGAGCTACTGATATTTTTCATTCAACTAAAATACGCAGTAGAAGAGACTTGTCAAAGCAATAAAAATGCTTTTTCTTCCAGTACTCTCGGAGAGTATTTGATTGCATATAGATTATGTATTTTTCTCCATAAAATTTGAGTCCTGTAGCATATAACAGGTGTAGATACAAAAATCTCTTCTAAAATAATAAATAAATAACAAAATGAAGTTGGTAAATATAGATATATGAACTGTAAAGTACTATAACACATTTGTAAAATATTTAAATAACTGAATTCTTAAAACTGTAAAATATTTTATACATACCTTTAACAACAAAACAATTTTGATGCACAAATTTAAATCCTTGTTGTTGATTAACCACTGTGAACCAACGAGATTTCAAAATTGAAGTAGTGTTAGTTTAATAACTACTTCTAAATCTGAAATCTCATTAGTCATTATAATCTTGTAAAATATAAGCACGGCTCAAGTTGATTTTATTTCAGAATAAACTTATTAGGAGAAAACAATTGTGTCCAATTTTACCTTCCCGACTGTTGTACAACTATCAGCAAATAAAACTTTATTATTAAGCTGTCTAGCATTGTTTAGTAATCCAAAACGCATCTTTTAATAAGCACTGTGCAATTATACATTTATTACCATAGCTCCATAGTAAGTTGTTTGTTTACATACTTTGAAGATCGTTAGGCTTATGGACAATCGAACTATAATCAATGCATCAATAATAATAGTTATCGTGATTCAAGTTACTACGAACCTATGCAACGAATAAAATTCACAGAAATATAGCTGAAAAGATAAATATTCGTTTCAGATTTCAACTATCAATCACTTTATAAAAGTGTATCAACACATCATAACAAGCAATGGCGGAAACGGAACGGCGAACGGACATGAATCTATCGCTTCCCGGTTTCCTGAATGTGTGTCTCTGCGCATGCGCAATGGTACGGTTGCCCAACACAACATTCAGCCATCCGATGGCCAACGGTTGTTTTACCTACGGTTGCCCAACACAACATTCAGCCATCCGATGGCCAACGGTTGTTTTACCTACGGTTGCCCAACACAACATTCAGCCATCCGATGGCCAACGGTTGTTTACCAACGGTTGCCCAACACAACATTCAGCCAACCGATGGCCAACGGTTGTTTACCAACGGTTGCCCAACACAACCTTTAGCCAACAGAATACCGACATTTCCATATGGACATCCAACGTTTGCCCAACGTAACAACCTTGTGCCAACCACCTGCCAGCAATAACCCAACGTATGTGTGCTAGTTGGGGAGGCTCATGATACTGTATTGAGAGGCTTTACCTGGTAGTAAAAATTTCAGAATAAGAAATTATCTCTCTCTCTCTATATATATATATTTAAAGCTACCTGCAAACTTTGAAAATTTTCTGTGGACAATATTCATCTGCATTATTTGTGTGCGATAGGAGGTAATGTTGGCACTTACTAGTTGCTTTTATAACAAATTGGCAACCACTTCAGTCATAGTAGTAGAAAATAACTGGATATCAAGGGCTCACTACCAGGGTTGGCAAAAACCCGGGTTTTTGTACAAAAACCCAACCCACCCGGGTTTTTGTTATTTTTTGTATGTTTGTATATTTATACAATGTATCTGTTTACATATGCATGAGCATTAATTAATTGAATTTTTTCATATAAAAATCATTACTAAGAACAATAATGCAAATATGTGACAAACAAAACTGCAAATCTAAAAATTATTCTTTTATGTTATTTATTTTTGGTCATACATTTACTTAATGCCATTCAAATAGATGAATCCATTCCATAATGAATTTTTCTTATTACTATGGCATCAGTCTACTCAAAAATGTTTTATTTTGGGTTTGAGTTTGTTTACATCTTTCATTATTAATAAAATTACTTTGCTTTGATATTTGATAAACAATATTTTTTGCTTCTAGCCAGTCATTACTACCATAAAAATATTTTTTTCATGTGGTTATATTTATTGACAACATCATTTTGTAGTTTGTTTCGTTTTGAAATTTTCTTGAATCATCCAGTCACAGACAATTACTGAGGCTGACCAATGGAAAGAATCTCGGACACTTCTTTTTCAGTCTCTGCATTCTGTTCCATCTAGCTCTGCTTCCATTGAGAGAATGGAAGATTTGGATTCATATGGTCTAAGCTGCGGAACAGACTAGGCTCAGAGCAGTGTGAAAAATTAGTAAAGATTTACAAATATTACCACAAAAATCAAAGTGAATGTGATTTTGATTGGTAAACTGTAAAAAAAGATCAATTATAATTAATTTGGATTATATTTTTCATTCTACATTTTTAGTTTGTTTTCATTTAACTTTAATTGGGATTATTATTAGACATTAAACACACATGTCATATTTTGCATAGTTTTTTACTAGAATATTATCAACAGTTTATTTTCATTATAATGTGGTATCAAAACTTATTTATAATAATCGCTGCATATTTGCTATAAAAAAAAATTAAATAAGCAAAAGAATAATAAAAACAGTATAGTAGAAAAAAGTAGTCTGTGTTTTCAAACTGAAAATTTCGGGGTTTTTTCTTTATATTTCTTAAAGGGAAAATATTAGTTATATATATTATATTTATATATATAATTACATATTTCTTAATCAATAATGAATACAAGTAGTAATTGAAATATGATTAATAATATTTTTTAATTCTTTCAAAGTAGAAAGAAAGCTTGTTTTCTGTGAAGGATCATGACTACCTCTGTCAAAAACACTTGTTATACTGTCTAGAAGTTTCAAAATTTTCAGTTAATGAAATTAATTTTAGAAAATAAATATTTTGAGGTAAACTTCATCTGATTAACATAAATATGACTTATTTTTATGTAATTTTGATAAGATAAACCACTTAGGTTTTGGGCTTAAAAGGTAAAGTGTATTTCTAAAAACTATAGGTGGGATTTGCAGACTCAGAAATGATTTTAAACAAAAACCCAGGCTGGTTTTTGTTGGTGGACCCACCCAGAAAAACCCGTATGGGTTTTTCTGGGCTGGGTCCACTTTGCCAACCCTGCTCACTACTGGGAGAAAAGCATTTCCTGACTCACAGGAATACTGTTAAAAGTGTAATACTTAACTTTGCTTTTAAATAATTAAATTGACACACACACACAAAAAAAGCATATCAAGTGCACAAAATTAAGTAATTTTATTACAAAAAGGGATAGAACAAAACGTCATTGGTACAAAACTTTATTACTTTACTTTCAAAACAAATAAATCGCATAAAATATATACAGGCGCATATCCAGTGTGGAGACTGAGGGGGCTGCAGCCCCCCCCCATGAAACCTTAGCCTTTACTTTGTTTACAATTTTATACACAGCTTCCCACAGAATAAAATACAGTGTACGTCACTGAATGAATATATATATATATGCTAAAATTTTTTCTATATATGATTATTCAAAGCATTAATAGAGAAATAGAATTACACAGAAAATTAAGCAAAATACTTGGCATTAGAAAACAAGCAACATCAAATATCTCAAACAAGAAAGTGAGAGAAGAAACAAACATCAAACATGAATATTTTTATTAAAATGTTGTCAGGGAAGGCAGTATTTTTTTATAGAAGAGAAAAAATACTATTATGAATTTTTGGGGTGATCTGCATTTTTGAGGATTAAATTGGACTAAAAGGCATTTCTTTGCATGAAAATCGGTAAACTAGAATGTGTGATAGGGTTTTTTTTGTGTCCCTATTGTTTAACCCTTTAACGCTCAGTGTCCTCGCCGTGAGGACACCAAGCTTTTGACGTTTTGACTGTTGCCAGTCACGAAGAATATATTTGATTTCTATTAAAATAGTTGCGGGTGACCTAGCTCCACGAGAACCCTTTACTTTTTAGCACGTCATTTCCCACAAAAAAAATGTCAGGATTATTTTTAACAGCACTGACCTCTGCTGAAAAATAGAAGAATGCGAGAATGGCTGGATAGATTGCCCAATGCTGAAAAAAGGGCAGCCGTTGCCAATGCTCGACTTAACTACCAGCAAGATGGCAAACGTTTCGATCGTCCGCCATCTTGCTGGTAGTTAAGTCGAGCGATGGCAAAGGCTGCCTTTTTTCAGCATTGGGAAAGGGGTGCACCTCAAAGGGTTAACACATGTTTTCCTTGAATTCTCGAGAAATATTAACGATATCGCTCAGCTGACTTCAATTTTGGTAACTTATTCTTAATGCAAGATTTGGCAAAAACTCGTCAAGCGTGTCAAAATTTTATTAATGGGACCTGTAACGTTTTCATTCCTACATAAGCATTGGTATTATGCAATAGTATTAGTATTACGTCATTAAGCACAAGCAATGAGACGTATTCCTGATGGCGCAGTCAGCTGTGAAAGTGCAAGAAATTTCGGAGAGCCTATACAAGAAAGGCAGATCGCATGCCTGCACTTCAGTGCAAAGCACTCAGCTGTTGCTAGTAGAGAAACATCATCCTGTCAATTGGATTGCTAACTACAACTTTCCATACACACTGGACTTTTAAAGCTACTAACCCTAGAACTAAACAGACATATAAAAATGTTTTATTGATTGGAAATTTGAAAAACGAGAACAGTAAAGTTTAAAAGTGAGGAACTGATAAATTTTAAAGCCAGTGGTCAAACCAAAAATATTTTTGACAAGGTCCCATTTTTGTGAATTCCAACAAGCATTTTTGTGAATTTTCATATTATCTGTAGAAAAGTCATGTATTTTGTGCAATATACAATCAAACCGGGTATATAATGAACTCACACATATAACAAATGAAAATTAGGAATGTGCTATTTTACTTATATTTCTCAATGGTTTAAGGGGGAATAAAATGTTCAAAGTTGCAAACAATTTCAATTTTTGATAATTTATCATTCAGTTTGGTGCAAAAAAATAAATCCCCAATACTGAAGCCAACTTGCTGAGAAACTGGCAAACCCTACAGTTCATTACAAAGGAGAAGTATAGTTAGAATATGCTTGATGAAGATTGTGAAACAGTTTTATTAGACAATTTTAACATAGATTTCAATACGAAAGAAGTGTTTTATGGAACAAGGAAGACAAATACAGTACACTCATGAATTAGGATATACTTTCCAAAGAGTATTTATAAAGATGCAGCATAGTGACTATGCCCAATGAAGATTGTTATACAGTTTTAGTAGGAGATTTTAAGTTTTTCCAGAAACACTTCAATTCTAAAGAATTGTTTCAGGAAACAAGGAAGAAAAATATAGCATACTTATGAATAACAAATACAGTTTCCAATCTAATGGAATAAGGAATGAAAATAGGGATGACACGTGGATTATAATAAGCTTTTAATAAACACTTTAGTGCATATTTAAAATACGAAAGTGTTTCATATTTTTTTAAAAAGATGTACAGATTAACTTTTCTGTATCCCAATATACATGAGTTGTTACATTAAAGGGGATAATTCAGTTACCGGGTGTCCTCGCCAAGCTTGGAGTTTGGTCGAAAGTTTGTTTACTTTAGCCTTAGAGTCAGATGTCTGTTGTAACCTGTGTAGATTGAGTTGAGGTGTTGGATGACGCTGTAGTTTGATGAAAAAACGCTCGGTGGGTTCATTAAACGATACCAGGATGTTTAGTAAAGGGATTTTGTGATTGGTTAAGGCAATTTAACTGTAATCGGTAAACCGAGGTTTTAAAACGAGGAAATTTGTTTGGTGTGTGGTTAGTATATGCTGGTTTTGTGGTTGGTTAGTAAAAGAAAGCGTTTTCGTGTTATGTTATTAGCTGTTGTGCGTTTTGGATATTTTTCAGGAGTTTCTTTAGATAAAGGTAAGTGTTTTTTTTAAAGAATTTTTGCAATTGCTTAATGTTTTCAATGTGAATTGTAAATGTGTATAAGTAGGTTATTTAATCCACCGATGTTGTTTTGAGTTGAAAACGGGCCTGTGTTTGCCCAGTTTACATTAGCTAGAGTAGGTTGCTTAATTCACTGTTGTTCTTTTAGTTAAAAACGGTTTACTGGTTGCCTAGTTTACATAGCTGTACAACTAGGTTGGTGAATCCACTGAGGTTTTTTTAGTTAAAAACGGACCACTGGTTGCCGAGTTTACATAGCTGTACAACTAGGTTGCTGAATCCACTGAGGTTTTTTTAGTTAAAAACGGACCACTGGTTGCCGAGTTTACATAGCTGTACAACTAGGTTGCTGAATCCACTGAGGTTTTTTTAGTTAAAAATGGTCCACTGGTTGCATAGTTTACGTAGCTGTAGAACTAAATTGCTTAACATTCTGAAATTTTTTTAGTTAAAAGTGGTTTACTGTTTGCTCATTTTTAATTGCCTGTTACTGAATTTGCTGACAATTTTTAGTGTTAAGTATGGATGGTGTATTTTATTTTATTGCTTTTTTTTAAGTGGAATTTTAATGTGTTAAAGTAATTTGTATTTCCTGACAGTGCTCAACATGTTGTATTATTTTATCGTATTCTAAAATGGTGTTTCACACGTGAAAAATTTGGCGACAAAAAAAAGCGCCAAGTAGCGGGTTTTGGCGAGGAAAAAAAGTCGCCAAAAATAGGCGACACCCGGTAACTGAATTACTCCCACATTAAAATTACTCTGCAATGATCTTATTTAAAAAATGGTTCATAATTCACATCATCAACATTTTTTTCCTCAAAAATTATCAATATTCTTAATGAAATTTATTAAGGGTTTATTTCAAAGTCAATGTTTATCATAAATATTTTAGTTCCTACTGAAAACAAATTATGTACAATAAATCTTTACCAGCAGGAAAAAAAAAAAAAAAAAAGGAAAATTTCAAGAGATGATTAGGCTCAACTTGGTTACAACATACTTTTATAACATTTAATCAACTCTCTAAAGCACATTCATTGTAAGACCACAATAAGCCTGATTTAATAACTAAAAACTGTATAATTTCGATGCAACCATAGATAATGTAAAATAAATTTATATGTCACTGTGTAGGGATCTGTTTTAATCTGAATTCTGCTGTGCCACTGTTTTGTGATAAACTATTTGTGGCACTAATGAATTTTGTTTTATTGTGTGTAGAATTTAAACTTTTCACAAACATCAAAGAGGAGAGGTGTGTGTGTGTAAAAATATATGTACCATAACAATACAAGGAAAAAAAAAAAAAAAAAAAAAGGTTTCATACAATTAATATACACTGCCTAACCTGTCTAATGTGATCACCTTCGGGCTGAATACTTTACGCAGAAAGCAGTGTAAAGTATGGTGGTTGTAAAGTGAAGCTGTATGAAAGTGGTCACCACACGCAGGGGGTCTCTTTACCATGGTGGTGACATCAGCAGGTTCCAATGAACACTGTTGGATTATTTTTACAGCAGTAACTTGATACACTATACAGGGTGAATCTAAACTCTTGGGCAAAACTTGGGGTGATAGGGCACACAATGTGGAACCGTAATCACATAGCAATCTGGGGTGAAACGCAGTTTTAACACACTGGGCAATAATCACTTTTGGAAAAGGATTGAAGTGTTCGTTTAATTTCTTAACCATGTTTCATAAGCAATAGGCTCGTCTCCAAAAATTTCATCCATGAAATAAAATAAACTTTATAAACTATTCATTTTAGTCTTCTGTTTTCGGAGAAAAATGCATTAGTTACTGACGAACAATGATCGGCAAGCGCACTGTTGTTTCAGCACTTTTTCCGAAGTGATTATTAACAGCTATACGAAGATGACATTGCCGACCCCACATTGCTATGTGATTCTGATTCCTTATTATGTGCCCTATCACCCCTTAAAGTTTTGCCCAAGAGTTTAGATTCACCCTGTATACTGATAGCTAGCTGTGCTCGCCCACAGCCAGCTAGCGTCAAAAAAGGGTCTCTAGATCATGGCACGCACCGAACGTTTCGATCGTCCGCCATCTTGCTGGTAGTTAAGTCGAGCGATGGCAACGGCTGCCCTTTTTTCAGCATTGGGAAAGGGTTGCGCCTCAAAGGGTTAAGTGAGATGTTAAACTAAAAGATATAATTATACTACAAATTTACTTTACAATATATAACTATAAGTTTACTTCTCTCCATGGGTAAGAATGTGCTTATCTCTGGTTTCTCTTCGAGCAAATGCTTTAAAGCACACGTCACACGAATAAGGTTTCTCACCTGTATGGATAATAGCATGTCTATTCAAGCTAGATACTGAAATAAAAGCTTTCTTGCACACATCACACACATGAGGTTTCGTGCCCGTGTGGATGTGCAGATGTCTATTCATGTCGCTTTTTGTAGAAAACGCTCTCTCACACACATCACATACGTAAGGTTTTTCTCCTGTATGAGTACGAAGATGAATCATCATGCGTCCTTTCTGATCAAACGTTTTCTTACACACACAACACTCGTGAGAAATTTTCTCCCCTTTATGCATACGAAGATGATATTTTAAGCTTTCTTCCACAGAGTAAGCTTTATCACACACATCACACTTGTAAGGTTTCTCACCTGTATGAGTACGAATATGTGATGTTAAGCTTTTTTTCTCAGAGTATGCTTTATTACACACATTACATACGTAAGGTTTCTCATTTGTGTGGGTGCGACGGTGTCTTTTTAAGTGCCCTATCTGTAAAAATGCACGTTTACACACGTCACATTCGTAACATTTTTCCCCTGTGTGGATGCGAAGATGTACAGTGAAGTTTGAATAGTCATAGAATGTTTTCTCACACACATTACACACGTAAGCTTTCTTCCTGTTATGGAGATTAAGATGTCTGTTTAAGCTTGCTTTCTCAGTGAAAGCGTTACCACACACATCACAGACATAACGCTTTTCCCCTGTATGAATAAGACTGTGCTTCTTCAAGTTTCCATTTGTAGAAAAAGTTTTATTACACACATCACACACGTAAGGCTTCTCTTTCGTATGGGCACGAAGATGTATCATCAGGTATGGTTTCTGGGAGAATGCTTTATTGCACACGTCACAAACGTAAGGTTTCTCCTCTGTATGAGTTCGAAGATGTGCGTTTAGTTGTTGTTGTGTAAAACAAGCTTTTCGACACAGATCACATGCGTATCGTTTCTCTCCCGTATGATAACGAAGATGTGTATTTAAGTTTGATTTTCGAGCGAATGCTTTATCACAAATATGACACGCATAAGGTTTCTCACCTGTATGACAATGAAGATGTTCGTCAAAATTTGCTTTTACAGAGAACGCTTTATTGCAAGTATCACACGCATAAGGTTTTTCTCCTGTATGAGTACGATGATGTACATTTAAGCGCCCTTTCTGAGAGAATGATTTATTGCAAATATCACACTTATAAGGTTTCTCGCCTGTATGGATACGAAGATGTGCGGGCAAGTCTCCTTTCCGAGCAAATCCTTTGTTACAGATATGACACTTGTAAGGTTTTTCTCCCGTATGAACGACCAAATGGACATTCAAGCTTGCTTTAGAAAGGAATGCTTTGTTGCAAATATCACACGCATGAGGTTTCACCCCTGAATGGATACGGAGATGTTTTTTCAAAGATGACGCATCAAATAAACCTTTCTCGCAGAAGTCGCACGTGCGAAGTACCTCCCCTGCATGGGCACAAAGATGTGCAGTCAAGTCTGCTTTATTAGAATATGCTTTGTTACAAGCATCGCACTGGTAAGGCTTCTCCTTCGTATGTGTGCGAAGATGAACATTCAAGTGTCCTTTGTGCAGGAATACTTTCTTGCACACATTGCATTCGAAAGGTTTCTTGCGGGTACGAAGACAAGCTTTCGGACTTTGCGATGCAGAAGAAACTTTTGGACTTTCGCTGCTCTCAGTACTTTTCTGATCTGCACGAGTAGAAAAACCATCTCTGAGCTGTGGTTGCTGACACAGTTCTTTTGGGGAAGCATCCCTTTCACAGGTTTTTACATCCATTGAAGAATAGTAATGAATACTTAAGATATTTAGAAATAATTTTTTGAACGATAATAATTGAATAAGAAGTAAATTTGTTTCAATATGTATTTCTAAAAATCGCACACTGAGATGATAATTGAAGATTTGAAAAAAAAAAAAAAAAAAAAAACCCCGAATATTGTGTTTAGTGCATTTCTTTATGGTTAACTTTTTATAAGTATGAGAGAGAGTTTGAAATTGAAACCGCTGTTAGGTTATGCAACACTTATTTCTGTTCTACATTCTAAGTTCATTCGTCCATATTCCAAAAAATGTAGCATGAAGTTCTTCAAGAACTGAAATCTATGAAAATCAGAAGAATGCAGCTAAAATCCTGAAGGAATTTTGAAACAAAGTTCTTCAACCTGTAAATAAATAAATGATGGTAAAAGGATACTGTGGTACATAAAATAGATACATTTTTTTGATAGTGTTCAACAGTTCAAATAACATGAATGAAATGAAATATATGCCTAAATTTAATTGAATCAATGAAATGATTAAACCCAGTGTTTTCAAACCACTAACTTCAGAACTAAACAAAAATCTTTCGGCCTTTTCAGTTCCCCCTGTTCTATGTGATGAAGAGCTTTGACTGAGGAAGGCCGAAAGATTTTTTTGGTTGAAATGTATGTATCTACTTACAAGTAACATCTTATGTGTGTTTTTTCACAAAGTTTTTTATTTATTTTATCATTTATTTTTTAGTTACATAAACAGCAAAAGAGAAGACTGCCGAACTGTCCCTTTTTCCAGTAGGAATGAAAATATTAATTTTACATTAAATAGCTTATTTTCTAAACCTCAACACCCCCCCCCCCCAAAAAAAAATCCCTCAGGTGCAGAGCAGGGCCCAATATCGCTCTGAGTATTCAAACAAAAGCAGCTGTCTCGCTGATTCGCCCTCCCAAATGATTTTGCTAATAAGCCATCTTTGAGTGCTAGCACAAACATTTTATTTCAGAATTATACACACAATGAGATGCTTGCTATTTATTAATTATTTCCAACTGTCTTTTTGCAAGCTGCTTATTTATTTGTGGATGGGTTGTGAATAAAGTGCAGAAGAAAAATGTTTGAAGTTTCAAGCTATACAGAAATTAGAAATAATAGTTTTAGCATGGCAATTAAAACAACATATTTTGAAACTGGGACAGCATTAATTCTTGCATTAATGCAAAAATGTGTTATACCATTATGTGTGTTACTCAACATTTTTTTTTTTTTTTTTTTTGCAGATAATCTGCAGATTATAGGCTGGAAAATACAGTACTAAGAAAACAGCACATAGTCAGGAAAAAAAAAAGTAAGTTGGGCTTTAAGAGCTTTTTAACATCGAAAGATAAACATGGCAGAATTTTAAATAACGCCCACAAGAATCAGTACTTTTTCATTATACCGGCAATGGCGATAAAGTCGCCAATAATGATCCAACCAACACCAAATGGAATATCGCTGCTAGTAACCTTTTGCCTCCACATTTTTAAAGCAAGTCACGGCCATTTTTTTTTTTTAATCAGTCACGGGTCATTCTACAAAAAATGCACTATTTGCAGTTTGTGGTTGGTAGTTTTAGAAATAATTATTTTAGAATATTCTTATAAGACATTTTAAATATTATGACAGATTTTTAAATATAATTAATAAAAACTGATGATGTGTTAAAAGGTTAAAAACTACACAATAAAATCCTTCGGTAGCATTCCACCACCTTCTTCAGCCTTCGTCAGTCGACTGACGAAAGCTGAAGAAGGTGGTGGAATGCCATCGAAAATTGCTACAGAAGGATTTTATTGTGTAGTTTTTAACCTTTTAAAGCAAGTCCTTCCTACTATTTTTGCTCAAACTGATGATGTTTTTATTCTTTTATATGCTGTTTTCAATATCTGTTCTTCACAGGGAAGTTAAACAGCTTATTTTGTAAGAATTTGATCATTTTTCTCTCTAAAGTCAAATAGGACATTACCTTTGTGTATCCTCCGTTCTTGATTTTAAAAAGTGAAAATTGTTTATTTACTAAAATTATTTATTTTTATTTAATAATAAAGCACTTTTTTAGTAAAATCTAAATCAAAACAATGTGTTAACTTTAAATCAACATGATATAAAAAACAAAACATATCAATTTGTATCCTCCGTTACAATATTGGCATACTTTATCACGCCAAAAGCCTGTACCAAAAGCTTTTAAATATCACTTTAAAAACTAAATTTAACAAATCACTTTATTTTTAAGATTGTATCTTGAAAGTTCTCTTTTTCCTATAATTATCCATTAAAACAGTAGTTTTAAAACAAAAATTAAAACAAATGATTTTTAATAGAAATGATTAAAATATCCCACGCTTACCTGCAACAGTCAATACTAAATCATCAAACGGCATTTAGAAGTTTTTATTTTTTTATACAATAATACGTTTGAAAATGAAGACGATGAACTAAGGGAATTTTATAAACATAACATGCGCGCGAAACAGCCACAGCCACTAGAGATGGCCAATGATTCGATGAGTCGAATCAGTGATTCGAATCTTGGTACTGAGTGGCTCAGTCTTTACACTCACTCTCTACTGATTCGAATCTCAAGCCCTCAACTGTGGGGAAATACATTCCAAGTTCGAAGGGAAGGAAAACTTATTTTCCCTTTGCCATTCCCAGAGATTTTCCCTTACTCTTTCAACTCTTTTCGACTCTTTACGACTTTACGACTCTTTCGACTCTGAGTCGATAGATGATTTGAAACAGCAAATGAGTGGGTGTGGGTGAGTTGGTCACTGAGTTGGTGCAGCAACGAATCTTTACTGATTCAGTGTTTCGCTCTGTTTCGGTGATTGTATACGATCGTTGAGATTTGTTAGTTTTTCGAATCTTCTATCGACTCAGAGTCGAAAGGAGTCGAAAAGAGTTGAAAGGATGTTTCATTTAATTAGAGGGTTTTTTTCGAATCTTCTATCGACTCAGAGTCGAAAGGAGTCGAAACGAGTTGAAAGGATGTTTCATTTAATTGAAGTTTTTTTTTCGAATCTTTGGTGTTTCATTTCTTGGTTGGTGGTCGGATTTAAAGTTTCATCTGTCTGTGGGTGTGGAGTGGGTCGAACATCGTTTTCTTTTGGCGGGGGGCATAGGCGTTACTTCCTAAGGGCAAGAGGGGTCAATCCCCCCCCCCCCCGAAAAAAAATTAAGAAAAAAAAACGGAACGTTAAGTTTACATGGTGGCGGGTTTTCATGTGAAGGGAAATAGAATGAAATAAAGTTAGGATTGTGCTTGTCACTTTTAATGAAGGATACAGGGGCGGTATTAAGCGCTCTCACAAAAGGACTTTGTAGTAAGCAAAATAACATTTCGCTTTATTGCTGCAGATTTCGTTTAAGATTTTTTTTTACCTTGTTTTTCGTATAAGGGGAATGATTTTATTTTCTTTCGTAATTCAGAGAAATACAAAATAGGGTCTAAAGCAGTGGCGTAGTTAGTGTTATTGAAAGTGGCGTAGCCAGGATTTCATTTCGGGGTGGGCTGGGTATCAAATTTAAAGATAAAGTTCAATTGTAAGCTAAGTAAATGGTCCCATTTTTTTGGAGGGGGGGGCAACAGCCCCTCAGTAGGACTGGGCCAAAAATCGATAAATATCGACATATCGGTTTTATTTCAACATCAAATATCCGATGTTCCCATTTTCATTTCAGTGAAATCTCGAATTCGATAAAGGTCAAAAATACAGGCCGGCCAGGGGCGTAGCCAGAAATTTTTCATGGGGGGGGGTTATGACTACTGCAACTCATATATATGTATACGCGTGTATGATAATGTAGTGAAGAATATACATTTTGTATGGCAAAAAATTCCTCATGGGGGGTTATGACCCCCCTAACCCCCCCCCTTGGCTACGCCTCTGAGGCCGGCGATAAGAAAATCCTGAGATCAATACCAGCTTGTGATGCTTTTGCTACTGCTTTCTCTCCGTTGATGACGATGCCGGATCGCGGAAAAAACAGCTCCATGGTTTATTAGTCTAATTACCATAATTAATTAAAGTATATCTCGGAACCTATCCACTGGAGTGCGTTTTTATTGATTCTCGACCCCCCCTAGACTCAACACCCCACCGATACTTAAAATTTCGAATGCTTTGACACCAAACTTAACCTTTTAATCTTACAGGCCCAGGGGGTCATACGAAGCTCCCCTATATTTTCAATTTGGGCATTTTAAACACAAGCCTCCTCCGGCGGCATCTCCAAAGTCTGAAAACAATCCCAGAGCCAATTTCTACATGTTTGCAGTCCTTTTAAGCCTCAATCATAGTTAATTAGTCTAATTACCATAATTAATTAGCGTATATCTCGGAAACTATCCATCGGAGCGCGTTTTTATTGATTCTCGAACCCCCCTAGACATTTACCCCCATCGATTCATAAAATTTCGAATACTTTGACACCAAACTTAACCTTTTAATCTTACAGGCCCAGGGGGTCATACGAAGCTCCCCTGTATTTTCATTTCGGGCAGTTTAAACACTAGTTTTACTTGAGCAAGGAGAGAGAGATGCTAACTGCCCGAGAACTCAGCGGAGAAGAAACCCGATGAATGGGTGAAGGGTGTTTAAATAGTACGGCTTTCGGCGCAGAGAGAGGGAAGATTTCTTTAGTTGTTTTATTGATTCAAGATTCGAATCACTGATTCGAATCATCGAAGTAGTGAGTGAGTCGAGATTCGAATCAGTAAAATGAGTCGAACCGCCCATCTCTAACAGCCACTGATAAGAGCGATGTGGGAGGTCGATAAAGTCCGCGTTAAAGTGATTCGCAGAAGTGAATGGTTCAAAGATTCTATATCAAAATATCTGGCAACAAGTGGTGAGCTGCGTTCATGAACTGGAGAGCAGGCATTCCTCTATTCCACATGCATTTCGATTTCCATATGATTTTGAATGACGCCACCAAGTGATAGCCGACTGCAAATCCATTCTGCGCAGACGCATAGCTGCAAACCTTTCCGATGTCTTCGGGCGATTTCCCACAACAATTTTTAAACAGTTTTATTTCGTATCATATTTCTGGCGTTATGTTAACCATGAATTGCTAAGTAAAAATTAGTGGTGGGAAATCACCCGAAGAAATCGGGAAGGTTGGCAGCTATGCAGACCGCTGGAAAATAGGAGGTCTTGGAAAATAGAAGTGGTTGTGTCGTTCCGCACGGACCGAATCTGGAAGAACGAATGTGAGGTTAAACAAGTCCGGAAAGAGTCCGTCTTGTTAATAAGATTCGTTCTGAGTCCGGATTTTGTTCCGAAATTGTTCCTTTCATGTACCTAATTCGGAGTCCGGATTGTGTCGGAAATCGTCGCTTTTCTCTATGCGATGCGATTTTGAATTCGGATTCGTTCTATTGCAGAGATAATCAAAAAATTCACTTAATCGTACAATAAACTAGGTATGTAATTAATGTTGTAAATTACAATACAAGAAATTAAGGCTGCTGCTATTTTTTTGATCGACACAAAACCCTGTTTAAAGGTAACTAAGTGAAGTTGCTTTCTACTTATCACTGTAGTTCGAAAAAAACAAACAAACGTGGAACTTTGGTACAAAAATCCAAAAAAAAAAACCAACTAATTAGGCACTTCAAAATTTTTAGGGTGTGTGCTTCCAAGCTGCACTATACACTCAAATAAAAGAAAAGCCTGTATCATTTACAAAACTTAAAAAAAAAAAATCTTAAAAATCGAAAATTTTGCAGAACGTGTCACTCATTTTGCATTTTGCTCATTTTAAGGATTTTTCTGAAAGTTTCATAAAAGGTTCCGTTTTCGAATATATTTCAGTATGTCGTGCTGCTTATGAAGAATCATCCTAAAATTTTCTGAATCCTTGGTTTTTTAATTTGTGATTAGTTTATCTCATTTTGTTTGTTCGGCATACTCCCCTATAAGCTTCGGAACTCGATGAAATGATTAAGGTTTTAAAAAATGCTATTCAAAGTGCTGTTTCTAAGCTTTCATCTCCCGGTTTTTTAACAATTTTGCACCTCTTTAAACAGCTCTAAGCCTTGCATATTTTCTTTTTCGTTTTTAACAATTTTTAAAAATTACAAACCCTAGTAGCAATAACCCATCGGTCGATGAGAGGCGGGTGAGTTAAATCCGAGGAGAAGGAGCAATGGCCGATCACGGCTTTTCATCCAAAAAAGGGGAAATTTCATCGGCAACTGGTACAAAATGTCCGCTCGGGGGACCATAAAGCCGATCATCGTTTCCCGACGACTCCGATGAAATAATGAAAAGAAACCGATAAACTGTTTAAAATATATTTTGTTAATAAAAAATAAACGACTGGCAGCAAAATTTTCAAAAAATGTCCGTTCTGTTTATTATGTTTTCGTTTTTTGTATGCTAAATTTCCGTTTTTCTGAAAAAAAAAAAAAAAAAAAAAATCTTCCATCTTCCTCTCCCGGGCCCGAACCTTGAACGTACTGAATACGAGTTAAGCCGGGGTCGCCGCGACTGAAGAAGAGAGAGGAGAAAACAAGAGGGGGTCTGGGTACTGGTTTTCGTGACGTCACAAGAAAGGATGGGATTTGGAACGGTTTGCATTGAGTTCAATGGAAGAAATGGAATTAATAATGCCAATAAATACGAGTAGCTTAATTTTTTATGACGCTTTGAAATAGCATTTTCGTTTTACAACACTTTGTTCTTAAATAATAGTGAATCAACAATATTTTGTGTCAGAAATTAATGAAATAAATTGGTACTGAATTTAAAGCAGTTTCAGCGTTGTATGCAGTATGTTTTGCATTTCGGGCTAGCAAATACATTCTAAATAATATAATGGTTACTCAATGTTATCATTTATCTAAAATAATATGTATATGGATTAAATTTATACGTTGTATAAGCGTAAAGTCATATTTTTAAGTAAGTAAAAGTAAATATATTTTTAAGTAAAAATAATAATTTTTATTAATTTTACTTAAAAACTGAAATACATTATTTAGTTTTGCTTCGTTTTAATAAGCTTTTTGAAAGAATTGATGTTAAAAATATCCAGATTCATAAATAGTCATCTCAAGCCATTTCGTGACGTCACAAGAGAGGATGGGATTTCAAAGAGTTTGTATTGAATTCTACGGAAGAAATCTGATCAATAATGTCAATAAACACTAGTAGCACGAGGAATATAATCAGAAATTTCCACAATTAATATTTTAAAAACTTGTACAATACATTCTATATATAATTATGTTATACAGACTCCTAATGTCAAATTTTATTAGAAGCAATTAAAGCACAAAAAACAAGAAAATAAAAAGTAAAAGCTTTTATTACCCAAACCTTACAAATACTATAAAGTTTTTCATGAAAGCACTACAAGTGTTTGCTTTAGTTTTTTCTAGATAAGACTTTCAAATATCACATTGAGACATTTGAAATATACATAATTAAATATTTTTAAAAATTAGTGAGTATAACTCTTGAATATGTAAAACTGCCTAAATGCTCTCAGGGGTTTTCATGTAAAATATATTGCAGTAATACATATACTTTTTTGTTATTGTTGTTAGCATTGCAGTAATACATTTTCTTTTTTGAGTTAATTTCCAAATCTGTGTTCATACTTAATTTCAGAACTTTCAACAAATTCCGGTAAACCGTTTAGTTGGAAATATTTCTTTAATAAATACCTTCTATATTTTTGTTTTTCTAAGTATCCAGCAAATAGATTTCTCTCTCTCTCTCTCTCTTTTTTTTAAATAAATAAATCAACCATGAAATCCGCATTGAACCTTAAGCTACAGTTATTTCTTGTTTTTTGGTAATATCGGATATATAGGCTGGTAAGCTCGAAAAAATGCACGGGATAGCATTCGGTTCTAATTTATAATGCTTTCTTTTTACAGTTAAAAGTGCCCCATCTGATTTTAAAATAGCACCGTCTTTTAAAAGATCTTCATCTCGGAAATGCTCAATACAAACATACATATTTTTTCCTGGGGACCAATTTTTTCTTGGAATATTTTTAGTCCATTCGGCCCCCTTTTCTTCGTTTTTTGGGAAAAGTGAAAACATTTACATTTTCTCCTCTTTTGTAATTAGCTTTACTTACAGCCTGGGACGCAGCAAATGGAAGCATAGTGATTGCTAGAACAAAAGAACAGAAATCAATAAAACTAACGCAAAATACGGCAATTTTATATTTTTATGTACTCTATAGCTTAATAACTATTATCAAGTATGTCGTATTAAGAATAGAGATTGCTGACTTACCATTAGTATCCAAAAAAGGCACAAAACATCTTAGTTTCTTCTACTTTTCCATATGATTCTAATGCTTTTAACGGAGAAAAGTCCATCCTCTCTTGTGACGTCACAACACCTCCACGCGTTCAGTACCCAGGCTCGCCTTGTAATTGTCTACTCTCCCCCTCCCTTCCCGGGGGCTCCGGTTAAGCGCTCTACCCCTAGACCGTCGAATCTTGTCATGTGTAAGGCAAAGTGTGAAGTAGCGGTTATTTTAGTCTCAGATTGGAACTTCGGGTGAAATTTTGACTAAGTGTTGTTCAGCTATTATTAATAATAGTCAAATTATTCGATTGGTAAGAAATTAATTTCACTTTTTACCAATGTATGTAAGTAGCAACAACATTCATAATTAATAATTAAAAAACAATATTGCCAATTGTGTAGGAATTTTAGTGTGATTTTAACTTTCATATTTCTTGGATAACTTTTAAAAATTAACTGATTTCTCTTCCTGCTGTTTACATTAAAGAGGTTTCAAAAGAGTTGCTCATTGTAATGAAGTTTCCGTTTTTCTTATAAT